>PVHT021183710.1:6781788-7046569 GCA_004024745.2 Catagonus wagneri | reverse complement strand
TGGTTTTCTATTTTTTTCATGGAAAGATCAGCTTCAGAGTATAGGCACTTCATTTACCTTATTGTTCACCGTATACCCAGCAACTAGAACAATGCATGGCACATTGAAGATACTCAGTGAATAGTCACTGAATGAATGATTGCTTAGACCATAGAATTATTATCATATGCAATACGTTCACAGGGATTATCCTTTAATAGTTGTCCTTATAAAGCACTAAACATATATATATAATACAATTATTAATATATTTATTATCATTATTATCAATAAGCTGGAAAACTCTAACCCTTATATTTCCATTACTACTCTTCAGAACTACCACTGGTACTTCCATGAGTCAATTTAATATGAACAAAAAATTCATTTCAGGCCAGTAATGGGACTAATCACAGTAATCGTTAAAACTGAGCAATAAGAAAGTGACTATACCTACCAGAGAGCTTGTGACTGTCATGACTTCTGTCACTTCACTCAGGTTTTTATCTAGATGTTGACTTGTTCACAAGTGCCCCAGTCTGGATGATAAATTACGTGATTACTATAGTAATAAGATTTTTGTTTGTTTTTGTTTTTAATTTCAAATGGTATTATGTTTAAACCTTCCCTGAATTGTCATGGTCAGATAAAAGTTCATTTAAGCTTGTGGCTCTATGATAATTTGAATGGCTTCTTCAAGCAGCAAATCCACTGCTATAAAATCTGCCCTGTTTTATACAGTATTATGCTATTGAAAATGGCATTTGTTAATTGGCTAAGTTGACTATACTAGGTAAGAGACAAAGTGAAAGTCATTAGAATGTAGCACTGAACAGTAAGTTAAGATTTACTTGGCAACAGATTTGCCCCAAGCATAATTGCAGCTGGTAGCAGCTATGGCGGAATGCTGCAACTGAAATTTTAAACACAATTCATAATAACCAATGAACTGGCAATAGATTTCCCAAGCATAATTGAGCATAACCAGTAATAACTATGAACTAGGAATAGATATCCCAAGCATAATTGGGAATAACTAAAACACCTAATGAACAGGAAATAGATTTCCTAAGCACAAATATATCTGGTTGCACCTGCTAGTGAATGTCTAAACTGGAAATTTCAAACACAGTTCATAACTCCAGTGTTTTATCCTGCATGACATTAGTTTTAACTGAATATTTTCTGGTTTTGTTGATTGTTTTTTTGGCAAATTTTTAAGGATACTAACTTCTAATTGCAATAAGAAAAGAACTAATTTGTTAATTAGTAGGATTACTTCTGGACTAGAATCTAGTCTTTCAGGCAATTAAAAAGCAATTACTTTCCTTTTCTCCTTTATCATATAGAAACTGTAGTTCTACCTTGTTGTTACTCCACTTCTTTCTTGTACTGTTATTCAAATGTAGGATTGCTATGATTCCATATTTACCAGATATACCTAATATCGCACTACTGTTTTCCTACAGCAAAGTCTGCTCAGAACTTATACACCATCAATGTTAATTAGCAAACATTAATGTTAATGTTAGTCTCCCCTCTCTTATCCCTTTGCCTAAATACTTAGCAGTCCATAGTATTTAATCTTAAACCAGAAAATTATTCTTTAAATACATTAATAACTACTATATGTCAGGCATACGGATAAGTGTGTTTATACACATTTTCTCATTTGTTTGCTGTTATAATCTTGTGGCATAGCTTTTGGACCTTGCTCCTTACACATCTGGTCTTTTCCAAAAGAATATAAACACCTTTGAGACCAAAAACCACATGCTTACTCTAAGAGGAATCTTGCCATATGGTAGGTGCTTGAGAAAAAGTTGTTGATGAAAAATCTTAAATCAGCAGCATACCCATATGCAATATCAATTAAGTATCCATTGCTGTACAGCAATATTACTGCAGTCTTCGTGGCTTCAAACAAGATATATGTATTATCTCACAGTTTCTGTGGGTTATGAATCCTGGTTTGCCTTTGCAGAGTCCTCAATTTCAGGTTCTCACAAAATTCTGCTCAATGTGGTAGCTAGGGGGGCAGTGTCCTCTGAACTAGCCCAGCGAATGATTTACTTCTCCAAGCTCGTGTAGCTGTTGGCAATATTCAGTTCCTGGAAGGGTGTTGGACTGAAGTCCACAATTCTCCATCAGCTTCTGGCCATGTCAGGCTTCCCCAGATGGTCAATTGCTTCCTCAAAATTAGCAAGAGAGAGAGTCTCAGAAGGATGAGGGTTATACTTTAAGGGAGGTAATCACCTACACATCGTTACATAGATCTTCTCACTTTTGCCATATTCTATTCATTAGAAACAAGTCATTGGCCATGTGACCACTTAAGGGAAATGGATTACTCAGGGGTATGACTACCGGATGGTGGGGAATCATAAAAGTCACCTCAGAATCCTTCCTCATACAATATTTCTACCAAGTTTTCTGAAGGGAATCTTGCCTGAAAACAATGTGGCTTTGATCAGAAAAGCCATGTTGATAACAAAAGTAAAAGGAAATTTTAAAATTCAGTTAATGAGAATTTAATATATGGTTAGTTTGAGTTGAGAGTAGGGGGCTGCCTTTGAGGCTCTGTTTGCTGTGCAGAAATCAGCTAATTTCTCTCTACAGCCCTTACAATACGAGGGCACACTATTCAAATATTTGTACAACTTACATAACTGCATCTAGAAACTCTGTATCTGATGCAATCTATGCAGCCACATTTTATTTTTACTCTTTCTTTTAAAAGTGTTGTTGGCAACATGAGCTCACCTGCCTTGCAAGCTACAGAGAACACCAGCAATGTGGTTTGCCAGGTACCAACCTCGATGCTGAATTCATTTTAAGTAATAGCAGGATAAGTTTAAAGCAGTATATAGTATTGAGGGGAATTCAAATGATTGTGCCTTAATCTTCATAGCAATTCTCAACTGCCTTCATATTTTAAATTCCAGCTGATGAAATTTCTTACAAAGTAATATTAGCAATCATAATACGGTATATACAGATGCACAAGAATTCTCATTTATATTGCTTTATAATCCTAAATATGGCATTTCCATGTGTAGTAAAATATCATTACATGTATAGGCACAGTTTTACTGAAGCAGAAAATTCATTTGGAGTTGCAGTAAAATTCTTCCCTTCCTATCTCTCTTCATATCTCCCTTGCACTATTGCTAACAGCAAGATATTTGTAGTGAAATAAATGTGAGTGTCAGTGCCAGCTTCTTCACTTACTAGTTGTCTGATCTTGAAAATTCACATCATCATTTGAGCGTTTATTTCTTCATCTGTAAAGAAAAAGAAGAAAAAATAAATAAATAAAAGGATAGTTATACCTGTCTGACACAGTGATGGTGAGGATTAAATAAGACTGAATATCTAAAGGGCTTAATGCACTTCCCAGCACGAAGTTGGCATGCAGTCCATGTTTTCTTCCTTCTGCCTTACATTTATACTTCACTTTTACAGTCTAAAAATGGTGATTCCTTTGGAATTTTTCCTCCAAATACAGTCCAGGCTTCCATAAAAGGATGGGTTTTCCTGAAACTGAGAGGATTACCATGACTGCCCCATTTGGGTAGACTGTTAAATGCTTCTCAGTATGTTTTATTTTATTTTATTAAATTGATTTTAAAGTTTCAAATGGCTTATTGCAGGGTTTTGTTTTAATTTTTGTTCAGCAATTTCGTTTCTGCCTATATGAAATTTGAGTTACTGTTTGCCTCCATTTGGGGAGATTTGCTTAGTTATATATATTTTCCATTATATTGAAATAAAAATAAGCCCTTGAAATATAAGGTTAGAGTGTTGGTAAAGTACTTTGGTTTACATGTTCACAAATATTTTTTGAACATCTGCTAGGTGAAGTTCACTGTGAAGGCTACAAAGGAAAAAAATGGCAATTTTAAGAGTGATAATATTACTAATAAATACTGGGCACTTATTATGTACTAGGCATTCATCTAAGTAATGTGTTCATTTGCTTATTTAAACCTCATATCATCTTTCAAGGTGGATGTTATTATCAGAATTTTATATCTGTGAGGATTGAGGTCCAGAGAGGTTAAGTTCACTATAGTCTGGTGTGGATCATACAGCTCATAATGAGCAAAGCCAGAACTCAAACCCACCTAACTCAGGACTCTCCATTTGGCATCCGTGGTCAAAAACGTATCTAGAAGTTCATGATTTAGTATATTTCAAATATCCTTTAGCCCATTGGTTAGATAAGCCTTTTGTTTTAATAGTTTTTTTTAATTGTAAAAATTCCTTCTCCACCCTCAAGCATTAGTTTGGTGTCTACAAAATACAAGAGACTTTGTGGAACTATCATGAGAAACATGGTTTGAATGTTCCAATAGGAACACCCCAGGGTGTCCCCAGGAAGTCCTTTTCCAGTGCTCCTTATTTATAATGTTCTTTACTGATTAATTAATCCCTGCACAACTCAGACTTATACTGATGTTCTGAGAGTGGCCCCTTTGGTGAGGGTTAGACATCATTCCAAATCCATCAGATGTTGTGAGTGTGGAGTGGGCTCCAGCCATGGCTTTGGTCCCTTGCTTGTCTCCTCCCTGCTGTCAGCTGAATGTTCATGTCCTCCCCAGATTCCTATGTTGAAACATAATCTTCAGCATGATATTTTTAGGTAGGGCTTTGGGAGGATGATTCCTTCATGAGGGTGGAATCCTTATGAATGGGATTAGTGCCTGTATGAAAGAAACCCCAGAAAGAACTCTTTCTCCTTCCACTGTATGAGAACACAGCAGGCAGATGGTTATTGATCCACCAGGAACAGGGCCTCCTCAGATGCTAAATCTGCCAGCACTTTGATCTTGGACTTCTCAGCCTCAAAACTGTGAGATATAGAAATTCGTTGTTTAAGCCACCAGTTTATGGTATTTTTGTTATAGCAGCCATAATGAACGATGATATTCTACGTCAAGGCTAGTGGCAGACATCGACCTGTAATTTGGGTCTCCTCTATAAATTGAATCTTTCCCTCGGTAGGTATTTTGTGTGTGTGTTGGGGGGGGGGTGTTATTCCAAGGTGACACCTAAGGACTAAGGGCCTGAAATGCACTTGCCACCCTTGCTTTTATGAGAAGGCCAACTCCTTTGTTTTATATCACAAAGGTTTCTGTACATTGCTGAGGAATGGGATTGCTATTTATTTGCTTCCTCATAGATACCACCTATGAGCTCTGGCTGTAACTACGTTAAAGTGAACCATTTTGAAAATAAAGTCAGGCATTCCTAAAAAGGACAATCTCACCTTTTCTAGGGCCAATAAGCATAAACTCTACTTCTTCTAAGCTCTCCTTCAAGATGAATGTTTGTTAAAATAATAGCTGACCTTTATTAACTACCTATTTAAGAGCCTATATTCTGTAATCCATTGAATCTTTATTGCAAACCTGCATTTTGTGTCTTCTTATTAATCCTTTTTATAAACAAAGAAAAAGAATAACAAAGAAGCGAGTAACTTGTCCATAGTCTCACAACCACTGATAAAGATTTGAACTTGGAGGTGTTTGTCTCCATACATGTTCACTTAATCCTGTATCAGGTAAGCAGCCCTGATGCAGATTACATGAGTTCTAGAGATATAAATATAAAATAAAGACACTGATGTATTTTTGAAAGTTATTTATATAATTTGGTTTTGTTGAAAAACTTACCAGAAGGAGAGATTTTTAATTAAATTAGGAAGCTGCCTTTCATGCAGACTTGAAGAATCTTTCCAGATACAATTCTTCCCCTTGCTTTTTGTTTACCAGCCGAGAAAGCTTTCCATAAAAGCTCCTTGGGTGGAGCCCGTATATAGAGAGAGACTTGCTAGTATTATAAAGTATCTTAATCAGTAAAACAAGAAAGTCTAGCCAAAGAGGAACCTCCAAAACATCTAGACTCTCTTTGAGGGCTAGCCAATATGAACAAATGATGTAATCAGTGTTACGATAACCAGTCTTATAAGCCAGGGCTGCTTTTGGCTGTTCTGTGAGAAAAAGTCTTGGTCTCAAGTTCACTTATAGAGAGAAGGACAGACACACCTGATTTATTTTGTGAGTAACCAAGAAGCAGCAACATTTCTCATAAGAAATGTTGAATTAGGTTTGTCAAAGAGTGATTATCTTGGGACAATTAAGCAAATAGAGGGTGGTAACCTTATATAGTTTTCAGTTATTTTCCAAAAACATTTCTAAAAAATTTTCCATTTGGTAAAATTAGATAATCCCCCTTGCATTTAATATCCTATGTCTTCTAAGCACTGTATTATTGATTATCAGAAAGACATTTCCTCAAAAGTTTAATTAATGATTAAACTATGGTCTGATTTTAGATAATGGTTAGTAACATCTATCTCTAAAATTGCTATGGAACCGTTTAATTGCTTGGTGGTTCCCAGCCATTCCTTAATTCAAGTTGGTAAATATTAGGAATGAGAACCATGCTGGGCTCTTCTGTCAGAATATAAACATAAATAAATTTCAGTTCCCATTCTTGAAGTGTTTAAGATTTAGGTGGCAGGATAATAAATCAATAACAAAAGTGGTTAAGATTTATTGAGGGCTTACTCTCTACCATGGAATGTTTAAGCACCTTGCTTTCATGAAATCATTTAATTATAACAACAAGCAGACTGCTCCTTTCATCCTCATTTTATATATGGAAACTGATACCCAGAGAGCTTTAGTATTTTGCTCCATGTTACACAGCAAGAAGGTTTGTAAACCAGATTGCAAATTCAGGTGTGTTAATTTCCTAGGGCTGTTATATCAAATTACTGCAAACTGGGTGACTTAAAATAATAAAAATGTATTCTCTCAGAGTTTTGGAAGGCAAGTGTCTAAAGTCGTTAGCAGAGCTGTGTACCTCCCAAAGGACCTGTAGGGGGAGACATTTCTTTCCTCTTCCAGCTTTTGGTGGCTATTAGTTTCCCTCTTGTCGATGTTACTTCAATCTCTGCCTCGTCTTCACTTGATCATCTCTTCTGTGTCTTTTTTTTTTTTTCTCTCTTATAAGGATACTTGTCATTGGACTTAGAGCTCAACCAGAATAATACAGGATGATCTCGTCTTAAATTTTTTAATTTAATTACATTCACAGGAGTTCCTGGCATGGAGCAGCAGAAACAAATCCTACTAGGAAACATGAGGTTGCGGTTCAAACCCTGGCCTCGCTCAGTGGGTTAAGGATCTGGCATTGTTGTGAGGTCTGGTGTAGGTCGCAGATGCAGCTCTGATGGATCCTGCATTGCTGTGGCTGCCGCTATAGCTTCAATTAGTCCCCTAGCCTGGGAACCTTCATATGCCTTGGGTGCGGCCCTAAAAAGCAAAAAAAAAAAAAAAAAATACATCCACAAAGACTCTTTTTTCTCAATTATGATTCCATTTTTAAGTTCTCTGGATTAGGGTGTAGCCATGTCTTTTTTTTTGTGTTTTATTAAAATGTAGTTGATTTACAAGGTTGTAATAATTTTTTTCTGTACAACAAAGTGATTCAGTCATACATATACACATAGCCATTCTCTTTCAGATTCTTTTCCCACATAGGTTATCACAGAATACTGGGGAGAAGAGCCAACACTCAGTCAACTCCACCAAACATCCTAGCCATGATGCCCTTGATATGAATCTCGATACGTAAATAAATTGAAGGGCATACAACGATAACTCTAAGTGGGATGGAGTAGAAAAGTCAAAAGAACTTGCATTATGCAAAATAGCATATGAACTCTGTCTTTACTGTAATTATGGTCTGTTTCTCCTTGGGCAGGTTACCTATTAGATCCCAGTTTCGGTTTTATCATCTATAAAATGAGCTTTATTATATGTTTTATCACATCATCTTTTGAAGATTAAGAAAAAACTAAATAAAATCATCCTGTCTGACATTTAGTGGAGAGTTATAACATGTTACTTTACTGCCCATTAGCAAAAAAAAAAGAAAAAAAGGAGGGGTGGAAATAAGGAATAATTCATCTCTTGAAGAGACTCAAGAATAGAGTTTGGAGGCCACCATATTCAAGATGTATCTTTATGGATTGGTTGCTTTTCTACAGATGAGGACAAGTAAAGAGTTCACTGGCAAATACAGATGAAAGAGCATTTATTTTGAAAAAAATATGGAGTACTTTTACAGGGATATTATAGAAAATAATTTCAGTTTGGAAGAACAGATTACTGCAGTACACAGAAAGATTTTTAATGTTTGGATGAGAAACTTGTACAGAAACCTGAGGAATTTGTTATAAAGTTTTGAGACAAAGATATTAAGATATTAAGGTTTTTACTGACAAAAGTATATTGTTTAGCAGAATTAATAGTCGTGATATAGTAAGAACAATTATATATAAACACACAAAAGCAAACAATCCAATAAGAAATGAGCAAAAAATTTAAAGAAACATCTCACAGTATATAGTCAGTGACTCTATGAAGACAATATATGACAGTGATATTATTACAGAAGGAATGCCCAACCCTATAAATAATCATGTATGCAACTAAAACCACATGATTTGACTAGAAAAAAAAGTGGGAAAATACTCAGAAAGTAGGAATAACAATAACTTATACACAGCAATTATGAAAGTATACATTGAAATATTTTGGAATATTTTGAAAAATGTTGGAATTCTCTCATATTTCCACTCGAAAAAAAATGTATGTGCATTTACATCGGGATACATATAAGAAATGATCATAGGAGCATTTTCAGTAATACTTTCAAACATGAAATAATTCCAGTTCAAAAGTAGAAATGTCAAATAATCCATATTGAATAAATGAAGGACTGATAATAATGAAAATTACTGAACTACAATATGGATTATCTCTAAAATATGCTGAGTGGTAGAATCAAGTCACAAAAAAACACACTGTGTTTCTATTTATATAAATTACAACTGCAAGAAAACTAGATTATCTGTTTAGGGTGGGTACTTGAATGAGAAATCTTATATTTTAGTGTTTCCCTGAAAAAGACCTATTTACAAATTTTAAAAAATGTTGCCTGAGTGTTAGGGTTCTAAATTATCTCACAACTAGGGCTTGATGTTTCTTCCCCCTTAAAGATTCTTTGGTGAGGCTGGCAGGCACTGTCTTTGCATTGTCCCTTTGGCCCACTCCTGGTTCCCATTTAGTAGAATGAAGAAAATAATAAAGATCAGAGCTGAAATAAATGGAATATGGACTAAAAAGTCAATAGAAATAATCAATGAAAGTAAGAGATGGTATTTTGAAAAGATAAACAAAATAGACAAATCATCAGCTAGACTTACCAAGGGTAAAAAAAAGAGATAACTCAAATAAAGAATATTAGAAATGAAAGCAGATATATTGCAATTTATACCAAACAAATATAAGGGTCATAAGAGACTTCTATGAACAATTATATATCAACAAATTTGACAACCTAGGGGAAATAGATAGGTGTTTAGAAACATGCAAACTATAAATACTGAGTCATGAAGAAACAGAAAATCTGAACAGGCAAATTATTAATAGAAATATTAAATCAGTAATCAAAAACTTCCCAACAAAGAAAAGCAGAGGACCAAAAAGTTTGACGGAAGAATTTTACTAAATATTTGAAGAAAAAATAATGCCAATATTTCTGAAACCTCAAAAATACTTCCAAATGCATTTTATGAGGCCAATATTACCCTAATACTAAACTCAAACAATAACACACAGAGATTATTACAGGCCATTATCCTTGATGAACACAGATGTAAAAACCCTCAACAATATAAGAGCAAAGCAAATTTAAAATACATCAGAAGAATCATACAGCATCATGATCCAATTAAATGTATTCTGGTGCTACAAGGATGGTTCAATAGCTGCAAATCAAAAAAATGATATATACCACTTTAACAAACAACAAAAAAAGGTTAAAACCATATTATAATTTCAGTAGATGCATATAAAGCATTTCACAGTTTTATAATGTTAATTATAACTCAATAAAGCTGAAATTAAAGAAAGAGATAAGGAAGTTTATAAATTAGATGTACTTAAATGGTATTTTTACTTTTCTTTTGATGTGTATGCATATCTCTGATTATTATAAAATAGAGACTCCTTGTGGATACTGCAAAGTTTCCCCCTCACCTTCTTCTCTCTCTCTTTTTTTATTCTTGGTGAACAGTGTGTACTTGGACTTTATCTTATGCTATGCCCCATATAGAAAAACAGAAAGAAAAAAGAAAGCTTCTCCTTTCTCAACCAGAGGCTAAAGGAAATCAGATCTAAGTGATTTACCTTAGCAACCAGCAAGGCATTTGTTCACAGGGGTGTACGTGTGGAGAAATAAACGAAAGTCCCTAGAATTTTGTATGGGGTGGCTCATATTCATGAAAAATATATTTAAATGTCTCAAACTACTTAGAGCTTGCTAGTCATGGAATATTTCACAGGCAAAAAAAAAAAGGAAAAAGAAAAAAAAACCCAAGCAGACAAAACAAACAAAAAAAACCTTTCAATATTACTGCTCTAATATCATAACTATTAGCATGATTAAATTTTACTTCATCATTCTAGAATTTGCTTTCTGTCGTCTATCTTGTTATTTGTTTGACAAGATTTTTTTGGCAGTGCATTGAACGTTTAATAGCCAAGCATGTAGGAGACTGAGAGATTTTCCGTCTG
Organism: Catagonus wagneri; assembly: GCA_004024745.2. Lineage (NCBI taxonomy): Eukaryota > Metazoa > Chordata > Mammalia > Artiodactyla > Tayassuidae > Catagonus > Catagonus wagneri. The sequence continues at coordinate 7,035,935 of PVHT021183710.1, read as the reverse complement.
TTGAGTGAGAAAGCCAAAGGGAAGGAGAAGTTATTGCACAATCCTAGAACAGTGTGGATTATTCACAATATTTCACAAGGTGGCTTTTATCATACTTGATATACAGAAGAGTATCTACTGAAAAACTGATATTTCCTCTTTTTTTTCTTTTAAAGATTCTCTTTTGTGGCTGTTCTGTTCAGATGAGGTTAATTGTTCTGCTCTTGGTAGTCAGAGAAGTAGTCAATGAAGGTCCACATAAAGAACATTGACAAGGATACAAGATATACTGAATGTGGGTCCGTGGGAATTGGGGGAAAGTCTGGGGCAAAGGGAACGGCTGAACTCCTTGACTTTGACTGAAGAGTACAATAGTATATTTTGTCTTCAGTAAGTAAGAAAAAAATTAAGATTTGTGGCAAGAAAAAAATATTTTAAAATTGTCTACACTTTGCAATTATGAGGTTTATTTAAAGATAATGAAAAGTAAAATGGTTACACAGCTAGTGTAGGATGGAATGATTTCAGTTTTTTATTTATAAAATCATTATATTTGATAACACCAGTTCATTCCCCTCAAGCTATAAATCACTTTATTTCAATTTCCCATGAAGATTAACACCTAACACTTCCCTTTGCCTGTAAATAATTATAATTACTCCCATAGCACAAAATAAATAGAAATTAACTTTAACATTCATACCGAGGAATTATTAGAAGTGAATCATGGTTGTAATAAAAAAATAAGCCTTGAATCACTTTCCCCCAAAAAGGCTTAACATGTACACTTTTAATATTGATAATATGACATTGCTCAAGAATGAATTCCCTAAACAACTGGCAGATGTGATAAGGCAGTTTGGGAAGGTAGGAGAAAACAGGAAAAAATTCATTCCAGGTAACACTTACAGAATAGAGACCACACAGACCACTCATCGGATAAATGTGATATTTCTAGCATAGCAAACCAGAACCAGAGAACAGTTTTTGAATTTACACAAAAGATTAAAAGAGAGAGCGGGAGAGATAGAGACTCATATGAGGATATCAAACCCAAACAACCTAATTCTTAGATGAAACTTTTCAGTGTTTGAAGAATATAAGAAGTGTTCAGGGATTGAAGGAACCAAAGACAACAATAATACAGGGGTCTGAGTTTTAATTTTGCCTTGTGGTGGAGAAACATTTGAAGAATATAAGAAGTGTTCAGGGATTGAAGGGACCAAAGGACAATTATAAAACAGGGGTCTGAGTTTTAATTTTGCCTTGTGGTGGAGAACTGTGGATTTTGTCTTTCTTTTCGTTACTTCTCAGAATCCAACCCTCTCTCCTGATTTATCTCTGAATGCCTTTTTATTAGAATCATTGCCTCTGATTGTATGTATTAAGGGAGAGGATACTTGTAACTAGACATCCTTCACTAAGACTCTAGAGGAATCTGAACACACTCTTCCTGCCCTATCACAGCTAGGGGCAGTCCGATAACCCAAAGACCAACCGAAAAAGTTCTCCATGATCTCTGAAAGCTGAGAAAGTTACACATGACTGTGAAACTGGAAGAGGCATGAAAAAGCATAATGGAGCCCAAAAGAGTAGAGGTACATGGACATGACTTATAAAACACTGGACCAAATTGTAATTAATATGTTTCAAGGCATCCTGTGCCTTCTCTTTGAAGGCTGATGTCTGTGTACACTTCTTGACAAGGTGAAATAAATTATACATGGTTTCCAGCTCTTTAAATCAATGTGGAAACAGGTAGATTGTTGAGGGGTTGGTTCTACTTCACTAATGTCAGTTTATATTCTGGTAAATAAGTGGTCATTTGCTTTCCCAGAAGTAGACACACAAAGTGGGTCAAAGCTGGGTTAACAGAGCTAGACCATTCTGAAAAATTACCAGCTATTTTGAAAGCCATCCCTACAGTATTTACTGATACTTTGGTAGATGTCACCAGAAATATACTATTAGTAATGATCAATTATCAGGGGGAGATTCAAAATCACATTCAATTCAATGTATAAGCATTATCTTAAATTTACTGTTAAATATTACACTTCTCTGGATGACTCATTTAAACTGTAAAATGTGAGGTTTTGCTTTTCTTTTTTCTTTTTTTTTTTTTCCACACCTGAGGCATGCGAAAATTCCTGGGCCAAGTTTGAAACCTGTACCAAAGCAGAGACGTGAGATACTGGAGTGACAACGCCAAACGTTTAACCTGCTGTGCCACAAGGGAACTCTGTAAAATTTGAGATTTTAATTCATACTAACTTGACTATAACTCTCAATAACACACTCTTCTGATTCTACTATTCCGTATAACTCTGAAGATGATGCCTCTAATATCTCTTTTTGTCACCTAGCAAATATTTCTTAGAGATCTCATAGAAAAATATGATTAACAAATTGTTGTTTCCAAATTTAAACCTTTAAAGTAGTGAATTTGTTCAGTTAGTTCTGATAAAGTTCTTGTTTCCTGTCATCACTCATAGGCCTGATAAATATCAGCACATTCTCCTATATTCAGGTTATTAGTCATTAAACATCCATGCACTTTGTCATACCAAAATTGATTTAATACTGAATGCCTTTAAATTTTAGGAAGACATATCTTTTATGACTGAAGTCTGAAAGAATTGTACAGTTGGGTCAAGTCGAGCCATAGCTAGACAGAGGCAGGCTGATATTTTCTCTCTATCCTGCTTTGATTACCATACAAATAGTTAGATACGTATTTTCCCTCTTTACCTTTGAAGAGGATGAGTTGGAGGCAATCCACAGCAGGGAGAAAATTGTAGGAAATAGAGCATGCCATCTGGTAGGAATATGCTGGAAAATCTTCAGCTTTCTCATTTCAACAAAAGTAAAAGTAAAAGTCTATTAATACAGCTTCTTGCTTGGCTGATAAATAAATTCCACAAGTCTCAAATTGCATCTGGTTTACTCCATGTCTGGCTCTAATATGTACAATGAAAGCCAGACAATTTGGATGAAAATATTGTTCCTCTCTGAGCTTTTAGCAATTGGAAAGAATAATAATGTTTTTCATTTCTTAAATTCAGACACTCTCTCTGATATTGATCTGGAATGTACAGTCTGTCTGTTTGGGTTGTTCCTTAGGTGCTGGGATATAGACTAAAGATCTCTTGCTCAGTAGGAGAGGCTAATGATGGGAAAGGTGGTTCCCAAATAAGCACACCTGTCAGTGGAACCCTGTGAGGCTAGTTCACTCTGCTTTGCACTGGCAAGACATCTGAATGTCTCCTTTGGGCACAAGACTTCCTTTGTAAACTATCATGGCACCCAATAATTGTAAAATTTTGACCATACTCACCTAATCTCTTTCTACACTACTATAAATATAAGTGATTTTAGTGCAGGAGTCATACTAACTCATTTATGCTTTCTACAATGCCTCCTGAAGTTTTAAATGTACAGAAACATTTTTACAACTATTCTATTAATCAAAAAAAGTGTGATCTTCTTGGTCTTTACCTCATGGGCACAAGCTACCTGCCACAGCTCAAGGCATCAAATATATATTCAAGACAGGAAAATGAAGTGATGGTTGTTGGTCATCCCAACCTTATCCATCTTTTTCATCTAGAATAGCAAAGCCTTTCTATAAACTCCTTACCGACAGATGTTTACTTAGGTATCATAGGCCAGAATTATGTCATATGGCTATCCTGCAAAGGAGGACAGAAGTGTGATTATGCACCCAGCTTCTATAGTGGAATAAGAAATTGAGTTTAGGAATAAGTACAATATATTTGTTTAGCCAATCAAGAGTTCCTTTGACATGCATGAAAAGTAGTTAATATATCGGTAACAACTCAATAAATTACAGCTGCTCCCAGCTACTGCTTTGAGAGAAGAAACATATTCAGTTAATGGAAATTAACAAAATTATGATTTCAGAGCCTCAAATAGATAGAAAAATGTATGTAATTTAAGTTACCCAGAAAGAAGTACCTAAAGAATTTTAAATTCCCCAGTGCTTATTTTTTATTATATCCTGGTAAAAAAAATACACCAGGTAGGAATTCATAATTTTCCAATGATTAAGGGATTCTAAAAATTATAATACTGCAACTGTATTCAAGTAATATAATAAAGTAATGCAAACTGTAATTTCAAATTAAGAAAAACATCTAAAGAAAGAAAGACAGAAAAAAATTGCTTGTGATCTCCATAAGAACTAATCTGATGCTCACCAGAGCCAAAAATGCAAACCAGGCATCATTAATCTTTGCTCAAGTCTACCACCTATAAAGGCAGGCTCTTTTTAATCCATCAACATTGGTTGTCCTGGAATCTAAGCTGTGTCATGTAGGGGGGGATTTTCTGGGGCTCTGAGCCATCCTAATCAGGGGTTAGAGACATCCCCAAGAAGGAATAAATCAAGAGTAAACACAAGAGAGAAAGCCCAGAGCAAGACCAGAGTAGGAGAACTTTTGCCAAAATACCAAGCCAAAATTGAACAAAATATATCTTGTAGCATCACTCGAGTGTAGAGTAAAATCCTGCTCTATTGCAGTCAGACATATGTATTTAGAATACTGGCTTCATTGTCTACTTGCAATTGGACTTTGGACAAGTTGCTTAATTTCTTGGAACCTTAAATTTCTTTACATGTAACAGGGAAACTAAGGTGTAACTTTTAGATTGTGGTGGAAATTAGAGAAAATTAGGTAAAATATTTTACAGATTACTCATCAGAGGTAGTGATATGTCTTATTTGGAGGCTGTCCCAAAAGAATTGTCTCAAGCAAGACTTGTATTCAGATAGTTCATATGGGAGACAGATACAGAGGGAAAAATGGAGGAACCAAGGAAACCAGGATGATATGAGGGAAGAAAGAAAATTCAATGCAAGGAAATATAACATTTACCACTGTGGGCATTAGGAACTCCACTTGGCTTGGACTTCTTGGAGACCAAACAGAATGTTTCCCAGATTGGGTGACTTAAAGGGCAGAAGACTGGAACATTCAGCCATTCTTCTCCATTGGTTGATGGTTTCTATTCACCACTGGTTGGGTGTCTCCCCAAATGATTAACTTTCTCATAAATCTAGGCTGTGCTTGCATTCATGGGCTCAGTGAGCTAATCAGAGATAGCAGGCTCCTCTTAAGAAGAACTTCCAAGACAGAAAGCAAAAATATGTAGGGTATATGGTTGAAGCTAAATACTGTCAGGGCACCATGCAACTGAGCTGCTAGGGAATAAAAGCTGGTTCTTGCTATAGCTGAAATTAGAGGCAGGCCATAGAGATGTAACATGGGTAACAGGAGTATCTGCTCCAGCTTCTAATAAACTAAGTTATTATTATAGTGGTGAAATTAAAAGACATGGACAAATTTTCAGCAGTCATAGCATAAGGACACAGCTCAAAAATGAAAAGTTCAAAGAATTGATTCAAACAGCAAATATGAAGGTGCTTGGGAAGTGATATATTTGGACAACATGTTAAAGAGAGCTCATAATTTTTAACTTATATAATATGTCTCTGTTGTGGCAATATTTTAATTTTCCTAAACTGGCAGTGTTAATGAGTTACTACTTCACATTTATGGGAATTTGGTTGTTTCAGTGACCTCTTTGCTAGTAGTATGGACTAAAAATGTTATTGTGCCTATCTCCCAAGCTATTTCTATTTGGAAATGTTAATATTTTCATTTTTCTTGGAGAAGAGGTTTAGAACAATTCAACTCAACTAGTCTCACCTTCTTTCCCCAAAACTCAATATACAGATCTACTTTTTTTTTTTTTTTGCTTTTTAGAGCCAAACCGGCTACATATGGAACTTCCCAGTCTAGAGGTCGAATCAGAGCTGCAACTGCTGGCCTACACCACAGCCATAGCAATGCCAGATCTGAGCCATGTCTGTGACCTACACTACAACTCCTGGCAATGCCAGATCCTTAACCCACTGAGCAAGACCAGGGATTAAACCTGCATCCTCATGAATACTAGTCAGATTCGTTTCTGCTGTGCCACAATGGAACTCCCTACACAGATCTACTTTTAAACCATGTCTCAAGTATCTTCACTGTGTTCCATTGTCAGTCTAATATCTCCACCTTGTCCATTGTCAATCCAAGACTTCCTTAGTATGGACTGCTTTTATTCTGGCTAACCTGCCGTTCTTTCTTTACAAACATATTATGATGACATGTAAAACATAGACCTTTCAGCAACCCCCCCAAAGTTTTTCCATTGGACATTGAATAAAATCCAATTCACTTTCACTGCCATATACAACCCTATATTATTTGTCCCCCAGTTACCTCTACATTTTATTTTTACTACTCTTCTTATTGCCTACAATAGTGTAGAAGGCCTTCTTTCTGCTCTAACTCCTGAGATTATTGCTGCATTGAAAAATTTCCACTTTTTGTTTTTGTCTTCCTGGAATGCTTTTCTCTAATTAAGGATGGTTCTTTATCATTCATATTTTGGGGCTTCCTTGGCTACCAAAACAAAAGCTGCCACTCTGCCACTGTCTATCAAATCACACCATTTTGATTCTCTGTATAACACAAATCACAGTTCTAAGCTTTTTTTGTTTTCTTTTGTTTTTTTTTCTGTTTGTGTATGTCTTTATTTTCCAATTTCTCTTACCAGGATGTAAATTATTTGAGCACAGGGATTTTTGTCTTGCTCAAGCCTGTTTCTCTAGTAACTAGAATATATCCTGGAATATCTCATCTGTCCAAAAATGATCATTTAAACTTATGAGTGCACACATGAATCTAGTGGTCAGCGGATACACTTTGAAAAGTATTGCTGAAGAGGTGTGTTTCCCTTGTCTCCAAACCTGGATTCTTTGCACCTGAGATTTAAGGGTCTTGAATATTTGCCTTAAGAATCCGGGAGGAAGTATTTATTCCTCAATTCATTCTAGGAATCCAGTCTACCCTTAAATTTAGGAACAGTCTCTCCCCCTCATATCATTTCAATGACTTTCATACACTATATGAATCCTGCAGCGCAATGTGGGTTTTTAACTGGTGCTCACCCACATACTGTTTGCTTGTTTGTTTGTTTTTTAAGTTTTATTGAAGTATAGTTGATTTATAATGTTGTGATAATTTCTGTTGTACAACAAAGTGATTCAGTTATATATATACACACATTTTTTGGGGGGGTTCTGATTTTTAACTGATCTTTGATGAGTATTGAAACTGAGAGTACACATTTACAAACTTTTGTAGTAATTTGACATCATTGTACCACCCAAGTGTGTGACTATTTTTCTAATAATTATTCTATTGATTTTTTTAAAGACGTATCAAGCTGTGATAGATTAGGGAAAAATAAAAGCCTGTCCCTCATTCACAAATAGTTGGAGAAGCTGCTACACAGCCAGAGTAGAGAGGAAGCTCAGAAGAGACTTATGAATCACAGTACCAGCTCACAACCATAACAACCAGAAATTTTAGACAATTGTCTACTGAAGGGTTTCTCAAATGTGAAAGCATAGAACTCTGCTAAGTAAAAGCAAATGTTCCTAGGCTCCTTAAATGTCCCTAAATGGTTTATAATACTTGTATTTGAAAACAAAAATAGGTGAAATCTTCATGTTTATAGTTCTTATGCAACTGTACCAAAATAAGTATAAAATCAAATTACAAAACTAATAAAAGTCCAAGTAGTTAGCATTCACGTATGTAACTTTTTTCACTGAAACTAAATTCAGACTTTTTGGGGGAATATGATACTAATTGCCAAGATGCAGGTTTGAGAAAAATTTGTAGAGCAGAGGTCAGTAGGCATTTTCTGTAAAGGATGAAATAGCAAATATGTTAAATGTTGTTGGTCATACGGTCTCTTCCACAACCACTCAACCCTGCTGTTGTAGCATGAAATTAGCCACAGACATAATGTAAATGAATGGTCCTTGGGAATACCCTGCTATCCAGCATTGACTCTGGACTTTAGGTAATAAAAAGCAGTGAATAAGAAATCTGAGATTAGTAATAAAGGTCTTGTACAAGCAAATAGCATATGGATTAAATGATGTGAAAGCAAAAACAAGAGTCACATGAAAGAAACTTGAAGAGTGTCTACAAATGAAAATGAGATATTTAGGTAGCAATAGGAAGCCGATCTTAGTTATATCTGGCTGTAGATTTTTTCCCAGGTTCATAGTGAAGAGAAGCAGAAAGTTTGCACTATGTTTCACCCCTCCTCAGTAATAATAGTAAATAATAATGGTTCACATATATTTAGAGTTTATTAAGTGCCAGATAACTCTTCTGATTTGGGCTATGAACTAAGGTCAGGCTTTAGTGCCTGTGTCCTTGGTGGGCAGAACAGAGAGGTTCCATTAACCATATCAAATTAGAGATGTTAGCTATTAAATACATGAGTCTAGAGTTTCTGAAAGCAGTTACGGTTTTGAAAGACATAAGCACATAGATGGTGCTATGAACATGAGCTTACACAGCGAAAAACTGTAGATAGAAAAACAGTTCAGACCAAGCCCTGGAGCACTAATGCTAGTAAAGTTCCAGGATCGGGTCACAAGCCAGGAGGACACCAGATTTCCCTCTGTGAACTATAAGGCTTATAAGATGACATAGTGTTAGAGCACCTGGTAAGCCATGGATTCTGCAGAGAATGCGAAATAAGTAAAGGTTATCTGAATTTGCATGGAAAGAAATGATTATCACCAAAGCCTACAGGTTACCGCTGATTCACTTATATCTTAGACACCCTCACTTTAAATTTAAAAATGAGAAAATGCAGTGTGGACTAAGGACATTTCTTGGAAAAAAAATCTATTTCCCAAAGATTCTATCTATATTCAGGAAAGTAATCTTGAAGTGTCTGCATCATCATTGTATAATTAGCACCCCAGGTTATATTTATTTAATCCATTGAAAGTCAGAAGAAGCACAGCTCTATCTGGCAATACCATGAAGAATAATACTCCTAATGTAGCTAAAGATTGAAACTAATTGGTTTATGTGATTGTTATTAAGTCCAATTTAAGTTAGTTAATGGAATTTTGTTTGGCAAGGGTATAGAGTTGATCTTTGCATACGATATTTTTACTTTTGAAATAAGTTCCTGTCACCCTATTTAATCCATGCATCTAAGTAAACTTAAAGTGATAATGTTCCTTCTGCATCTTAGGCCAAGGGTTAATTTTAGAGAAAACATAACAGAATGATTCATAATACTCCCAACATGGTGGTGTTTCTATCTAGAACACTTTCATACCCAATCTTCATTTTGAGCCGCATTCATATAAAACCAAGTCATTTTAATCAGTGTGATAGTTAAGTGGAGTATAAATCCACATCATGGTTGCCTCAATAGATTCTAGCATCACCCACTGAAGAAATAAATTATCCTTCATGAGAATCAGACTTGGCAGGAATTCCAGAAAACCTAGTTAAATAGAATAATATACAACTTAGATAGTCTTCTATACTCTGTTATTGTCAAGTATGATTGTGTTTTAACTTGCAGGCAAAATATGGCCTGGCTGATGTTTGAAATCAGCGTTCACACATGTAGATCACAAGTTGCTCATTTTTAAACCTATGTTTAATGGAGTTCTCTTACATTTTTAATATAACAACAGTTTCTATATTAAAGGATAAAAGGGAATTGAGGAAATTCAAAATGGCAAACTCACTTCCGGTCACCATTTCAAGTTTATTTCATCACTTTCTAGACATTAAAGAAAGCAAGAGGAAATGAATGGAAATGCAAAGTGGAAGTCCTGCCATTTCTTAATTATCTCTTGCACAGTTCTTTTCCAAAATACCTAAGTTCTTTTCCCAAAAAACCTGTTTCCTCATTTCAGATGAACAAGCTCCAGCTAATGATCAGATCAGCATGAATGTCTATGCAAGTAGGTCACACATGATCGTCATTTGAAGGGTGATAATTTGCTGTATATGAAGTACCCCACCCACAGTAAAATAGGCAAAATAATAAAGGATGTCAGTGTAAAATCACAGTGTTCTCCATTGTGGTTGATCTTTCTTCATTTGTTGTGAAGTGATGATTTACTTTTCAGGCACCCTGCAGATGGGATTGCCTAACCAGTATGAACTGATTTCATCCTCCTCCATCCCACAACTGCTCTTTACAATAACTTTACATGATATTTACTTCACAGGTTTTAGTGCTGGAAGAAATGTAAGAGATGTATCATAGACAAGGGCCCTAATTGCTTAAGTGCCTGTACAATTGAACTTGAATCAAAAAAAGAAAAAAAAACAGGTTTCTTGATTCTAAGACCAGTGACAAAGGAAGGAAAAATGTAACTGATTGATAGTTATTTTGCTTTTACAAAAATCATTACTACCTATTCCCTCTATACATTAAATTATTTAATGTTTACCATAATCATGGGTACTACTTAGTTTTACTATTTACAGATAAGGAAACCCACAGTCCTGGAGACTAACTCTCATGGACAAGATTACACAGCTAATAGTAATTCCATTTTGAAATTTAATCAATGCCCTTTTCAATACACTGTACTGCTATCAGGTCATGGTGAAAAGAACTAGTCCATTTCTACAGGGGGATAAGAATTTTAAAATGACTGATGCATTGATATTCTCAACCATGGGTAAAAAAAAAACAAAAACAAATAGAAGAAAGCAATCTTTCATAGAGCTTTACTCACTAGAGTTGAATTCAGAAAGCTAGAATATTTAGGAAATATGATGCTTAGTATAATTGCATTTTCTTGATTTCTGAGACTTAGCCTTATGGCCCCTAATCATTTTGACAATCTGTCTAAACAAATGTATTGATTCCCTGGTAGTATTTTTATTTAAGAAACTTAAGGTTGGAATTCCCGTCGTGACTCAGTGGAAACAAATCTGACTAGTACTCATGAGGACACAGGTTCGATTCCTGGCCTTGCTCAGTGGGATAAGGATCTGGCCTTGCCATGAGCTATGGTGTAGGCCACAGACATGGCTTGTATCTGTTGTTGCTGTGATTGTGACCTAAGACAACTGCTACATCTCCGATTGGACCCCTAGCCTGGGAACCTCCACATGCTGTGGGTGTGTCCCTAAAAGGACAAAAAAAAAGAAAGAAAAAGAAACTTAAGGTTGTCCTGTTAAATATTAATGGTTATGACACAGGACTATAAATACAGAAATGATGCTGGGTATTTATTGATGCTATTCCAAGACCAGGGTCTCTTACATGGTAGACAGCTAGGAAATGATGAATGCTAAAAGTGATTTCAGGACATCATTTGAAAGTCATGCATTTTGTCTATTTTTTAGAAAAAAGAAAAAAAATTGGGGCAACAGAAGAATCTGTATTCAAATCATTTAAGTTATATTACACAAGCTATAGTTCTATTAACCCTTCAGTGGGTTATAAACTAAACACTCTAAAGAGCACACACTATTTCTAAAAGCTTCTGTGGTCTCTTGCTGCTTACAGAATAGCATAAAGAAGTGTCCAAGGCTCTTCACAAATTTGTGTTAACCCAGTCTTCTATTACTGTCTTCCTCCATCCTTACCACCTGTGTCACCCCGACATGACCTACACTTTCCAGAATGAACTGAGACACCTTCCACCTTCCAGCCTTTGCTTATGCTGGTTCCACAGCTTGAACTGCCTTCTGTCCACCACTACATTTCCAGGTTTTATTCATCCTCACCACTGTACTCAAAATCCACTCCTATCAAGAACTGTCAGTTCACGGAAATGTACTAAATTCCCCCTTTCTTAAACCATCACAGTATTTGAAGCTCATATTGTTAATCCACACTTTACTTCAATATTTATTACTCCTCACTGATTAAAAGTTACCTGTTATTAGAAATGTACTGACACCTCATAATTTCTTTCAAAATTTCTATAAATATTTGTATAAGTAATGTGATATGCCACCTATTAGAATCACTCAAGGTTTCCATCTTATAAGTACCAATAATCTAAATTAGAAATAAAAACATATAAAATGGCTTTTCTTGATTCTATTGATTCACGTGCGCATTATATTCTTTCTATACTTTTTTCCCCTCAGATCTTTGGAAACAAAGAGACTCATTGTCTTCCATCATTGAATGTTTCTGTGGAAAGAAGTCTAAAGCTAACCTGGTTATACCTACCTTGGGGGTGATTAGGTTTTTCTGCACAAATGCCTAAAGAAAACTTTCTTCTTACTTGAAGTTCAATAACTTAAACATGACACATATTGGTGCTGCTTGTTTCCTATCACATTTTACTGAAATATTGTCTCTGCATAGTATCTGGGGATTTAGTTCTATACTCATTTCAAAGAAATGGTCTTTATGAAAGGTTTGAAAACATGTACTCTTTCTTCTCTTTCTTTGTGACTTTAAATTTTTTTCTGTTTCAAGGAAATCAATTTTTATCATCTAAGTAGCTTAATCTTTTTTTTTTTTTGTCTTTTCCCACCTGCATTGATTACAAGGCAGTTGTTGTTTATCTGTTATAATTTGATTTTTTTCATCTGACTCTGTTTGGTCCCCTGCTGATTCCAATTTATGTATCAGTTCAGTGATTACATTGTTTTCTTCATCATGTTTTCAAAATGTCTTTTCATCTTTTGTTGTTAGTTTATTTTTGTGACTTTGGTGGTTAGTTTATTTTCATCCCTTTCAGATTTTGGTTCATTAAATTCATATAGTAATTAGTATTGTAAAGTGGAATACTTCTAAAAAAATGTGTTCCTTTATTTTTCCCTTTAGACTTGATATTTATTTTTTATTTTTTTTAATTTCATGGCTGCACCCACAGCATATAAAAGTTCCTGAGTCAGTGACTGAATTCAAGCCGCAGCTGCTACCTACCTACACTGTAGCAGCGGCAATAACAGATACTTTGACTCACTGTGCCAGGCCGGGGATCAAACCCATACCTCCACAGTGACCTGAGCCACTGCAGTCAGATTCTTAACACCCTAGGCTATGGTGGGAACTCCTAGACTTGTTATTTATCTTTGAAATATTATGTTGTTGCTATTTCTCCTTCTTTTTCTAGCTAAGTTTGTGTATTTCATATGCCACATTCTTCTGTAATTTTGTTCATTCCCAGGCAGCTGGGTGAGATCTTGGATACTGAATCTTTCCCTTACTTACCCAGAACTAGTTTGTTTTCCTGACCAAAGTGTGGTTTGAGGGTTAGATGTTTGGTGCTCTGTCCATTCCTTGTAGTGCAGTGGCATGGGGCAGGTGGGCAGAACAAATAGTGGTGTGCAGTGTTTTTATACTACCTGCTCTGCTTTTTTTTTTTTTTCTCTTTTTAAGATGGTTCTTAAGTGTATTTTATCCAGTTTCATTTCTTCTAGTTGTAAAGCAAAACCCATTCTTGTGGAATAGTTACAATTGTGCTTTGGATTATTCCCCATTCAAGATAGCTCTGGATTCTTGAGATTCCTTCTTTAAACAGGTTTTCCAGGCAGCATATCCACAACTTACCAGTAAGAACAGAAAGAATTGAAGGATATCCACTTAGTTTGCTACTTTCAAAATGTTGGGATAGTGATGAAAATTCTTACAATTTGTGGAGTTGTTAGTAAGGCATCTAGGATTAATGTTTATACAAATTTATATAAACACTTTAAGCTACTACTTAAATTCCTGTTTCATTCCATGACTTTGAATAACTGAAGCATCAAACGGTTTTCTTTTCCTTGTTTGATTGCTGACAGTAAAGTTTTCTTCCTTTTTTTTTTTACTATATTCCAATATATATACATACATATACACACATATATATGTATGATATAATATATACATTTTCATGTCATTGAATGGCTGTGGGAGTAAGCCTTCTTCTGCTGCCCTAATCCTGAAGTCCTTGTTCATCCCTTTTAAATGGCCCTTACACTGCCTTTATAAAGGAGGCCCAAACTGTGGTGTTTAAAGAGAGGCTTATGTCTGGCTTAAACAGTCATCACTTATAATTGCTTTCCTAATACTCCCAACAGGAAGCTTTACAAAAGATGACTTTCTTTTCCGGGAGTGTTATCACTAACACCAACACTACCTTAGGCACTGCTGGAACAGAGAAATTTGAGATAGCTGTCTGCAAGAAGCATGCCATTTTGTTAAGGAAAAGTAGATGACACAACTTAGGTGTTAATGGTTTTTTTTATACTGAAGATAATAAACACAGAGGGAAATAATCAGTGATATTTGAAGGAGTAAAGAAGACTTCAAGGAAACAGAAATTTAAATCCTTTGGATAATTTCAGAAGAGAATGAATTTGAATAGGAGTTTCAAGGAGGGGTGGGATTTAGACCTTTGATAACATGAGAAAATGGTAATGGATACACTGTGAGCAAAGGCAAGAGGAGAGAAGGAATGTGTGTTCAGGATACACTGTATTAACCAGCTTGGCTCTACTATAAGACACCACAAAAGAGAGATTGTGCAATCACGTTTTAAACAGACGGAAATTATAGAGGTTTTGTGACAATCTTAGTCACTTTCTGACTTTAACTTTTAGCCTTGGAAGTTTCTCCCCCCACCCCACCACCAATTTAAGATACCCTTCTATTTCAGATTCCTTGGGTCTGGGTTGAGACATTTAGATCCCTTTCCTCTTGCTGAAAAAAAAATAAGCTTGCCCAGAAAGACAACCTCACCTTATTGAGTTCAGATTCTAGCAGGCTGGCATTAGTAACAAGAGATTAGAGGTGTGAACTTCCTCAATTTATGTTAACAAGGTGCTAAATGCAAAGGCCAATTATGGGCACCCCTGAATGTCAGCTTCCTGTCGCCTAAATAGCCACTCAATGAGCTTGATCAGGGCATAGCCCTTGTCCTATGGTATTTATAGGATTCTCCTCTGAAACTTATTGGATTCCTGAAAGTGTGGCTTTTAGATTCCTCAGGGAATTGAGGAATTTTGTGGGTTCTCTATAAATGCCACAGTTGCTATCCAGAACACCTGGCAATAAATTCCAGCCTCTTTGACTTCCAATTTCTTCTGAAGCAGGGTTATTAAATATGAAATATTGCATGCTGAAATTCACATAAAACAGCCTAATTAGTAATAGAAGGAAGTGAGAGCAAGGGCACATATGGTAAGAAAGGGATCATGGAGGGGCTAAGGATAGGGATCCATAATTGCAAAAACACGGGGAATTCAATTCCCTTCCAATGTTTCAGTGCCCTGCCTTGCCTAACTATTCCCTTCTGCTGACCTTCAGGTCATTTTGTTTTTCATCTCTTTTTACATAAACATTTTATTGTAGGATAGTTTTAGATTTACAGAGAAGTTGTGAAGATAATATGGAGAATTCCTTTATATGTCTCTCTCAAGTATGGACTTAAAAGGAAATGTCACGATACAGACCCTATCCACTAGAAGGAGGAAATATTTTTCTCCTAATTTCTTTACTGCTTTCCTCTTACGCAGTGTTTAGCGTCTTAAAAATTCTGAGAGAATAAGCTTACTCAAAGAATGTTATGAATCATGTCCATACATGTTGCTTTTTGTGCCTGCAATAGAGTTACTTAAAGCATAGCCAGTAGACTTCTTCTGATTTGTAAAATGTTTGTAACTAGTCTTCAATGTAAGAAGAAGCTTGTGACAGAATTTAACCCTCAACTTTGCCGAGTTTCTTGGTCTAAGACCTTTTTTTTCTTTTTTTAGGAAGTAAACCATGTATTGATTTGCATTTTGGTGCTATCCTCTGGTGCATTCTCATTGCTTTTGTTCCTGTGGAAAGGTTCTTGTCTCCTTGAAGAAGGAATTCACCAACAAGATGGAAATTGAGAAAGTCACGTGAGGTTTTATTTAAGTGAGAAATACATGTCTTAAAGAGAGGTGGTCAGAGAAGCAAGCAACTGACCTGTGTTTTTTGACATACCAGTTATAAATGGCATAAAATTGATTAGAATATTCACTGAGAAGGAGAGGCTTGGGGGTCACATTCCCTGATTTTCATTTGAGCTCCACTTTCCAAAGGGAGGAGGGATTTCTGTCTTTAATTAGCTTTGATCTGAAGTATCATGGTATTGATGCATGATGGGTATTTTGTATCTACAAGTTTGTTTTTTTTTTTATTGTAATGACAGCATAATGAGCGACAGGTTACTTTACTATGTTAGAGATTCATGTCCGTTCCCACCTTTATTAGTCTGCCTCCAGGGCACTTATTACCCTGCAATGTATGTTTTCCTGTCAGTCTGGAGGTTTCCGCTTTTCTTTGTCTATCATTGGACCCCACTGTTTACATGATGCATGGTTTCCTGCCGCCTGGCCCTGTGGTCCGCTTTCTCTGCTCATACCTAGCTATCTGCCTGCTCTAACATTTTGTCTTCCTAATTTCCTACTCATTCTTCAAAACCAACTTATCTGTATTACTTTCCCTGAGAAGCCTCTATAATCACATGGGCTTTTTCCCTCCTGACTCTAGCACCTCTTTAGATACTGGACAACCACTAGAATATAAGCACCTTGAGTATAGAAGTGAAGTCCTAAAATTTTACTAAAGAGTTATGCACACAACAGAAGTTTCCTCCATGACTCGAAAACACACATGTACTCCAGTGTTCATTGCAGCACTCTCTGCAATAGCCAGGTCATGGAAACAACCTAAATGCCCATCGACAGAGGAGTAGATAGGGAAGATATGGTATATACACACAATGGAATATTACTCAGCCATTAAAAGGAACGAATTACCAACATTTAGAGCAACATGGATGGACCTAGAAATTATCATGTGAAGTGCAACCAGTCAGACAATTAGACAGCAACACTCAATGCTACCGCTTTCATGTGGAAACTAAAAAGACACAATGAACCTCTTTGCAGAACAGACAATGACTCACAGACTTTGGAAAACCTTGGTTTTACAAATAAGACAGTCTGGGGGGTGGGGGGATGCACTGTGGGTTTGGGACACAAAATCTGTCAAATTGACTTGTGATGATTTATGTATACCTGTAATTGAAATAAAATCCATTAAGCTAAAAAAAAAGAAAAGAAGTTTCCTGATGTCTTAGAAGTTGCATAAAATTCAGTTATATTGAGTTAAATTGAAAAATTGAAAATTCTTTGTTCACATAGCCACATCATGGAAGAAATAGGTAGAATTCATAGTGTGATTTAAGGAGTGAATTTTGATATGATTGAGATTCTTGATATGAATGCAAAATAGCATTAAATTCATAGAAAATTGTTCATATCCTTACCTCTTTGACAGTAG
Organism: Catagonus wagneri; assembly: GCA_004024745.2. Lineage (NCBI taxonomy): Eukaryota > Metazoa > Chordata > Mammalia > Artiodactyla > Tayassuidae > Catagonus > Catagonus wagneri. The sequence continues at coordinate 7,018,760 of PVHT021183710.1, read as the reverse complement.
TTTTAGGCTGATCTACTAGCAGTCCTTAGTGCTTACTGACTATTACTTAAAATGAGAATGTTATAATAGTCTTCATTTCTTGCCTTCTGTACTTGTCAACAAAGAGAAAGCTTTGATTCTTTTTAAATCTAGAAAAACCTCTATCAAATAAAAGAATATGACACTAATGGAAAATAGAATCTGCTTGCTAGGTTCTAATCATATACTCTTTATCAGTAGTAGCATTACAATAAAAAGTAGTCTTCATTGAGCCAGGTTAAATCCATTCATCACTGTAAGCAAATAGAGGAACTGTAAGTGCTAATGTTAGGGTCTAGAGCACAATTTCAAACAAAGATGATTTTGCCCTATAGGTGGCACTTTGCAGTGTTTGGAGGGAGTTTTCTTTGTTTGTTTGTTTCTGTCAGTGGGAGCAGGGGTGCATACTATAGGCATCTAATGCATAGTGGTTAGAAATGGTACTAAGCGCACTGCAGATGCACAGGATAGTCTTCAAACAAGCAGTTAGCTGGTAAATTGTCAATAGTTTCAAAGTTAAGAAACCATGATGTATGAGAGTACCAGATGCACATTAGTAGGTCAATAGATTGTTTTTAGAAAATAAATGAATCTACTCATGAGAGAAGCTGGAGTCATACATGTTGTATGTATCAAAGAATGTAATAGAGCACTTAATCCAAACTGAGTGTAAAATCTTTTGAGAAGAAATAATCCCTGAGATAAATCTCAGTAAAAATTTAAGCATTGGTCAAGAGAATAAAGGTGGAATAGATTTTATAGGAAAGATAAACCACATGCAAAGATTCATGAAAACACATCAAATAGGTTGGTGTCTCAAGGAAAATTTAAGCAGCTGGTATTAACTGAATAAGAGGCAGAAAGTGGGTGGATATGAGAGTCGAATATAATGCGGTATATTCTAGGTTACAGCAGGTCTCAGACCTCTCAGAAGGGAATCTCATGGAGTAAACAAGAAGATTGAAAGCTTTTTGCTCAAGTACTTTAGAACAGGTTGCAAAAATTAATACTATGCTTTAAATGTGATGATGAAAGTACACACAGGATGACAAGGCAGCATATAGGACAAGGAAATACCCAGAATAGAGAGGGACTGGAAAGGCTTTCTTGGTGAGGTAACCTTGTTACATTTACATTAAGTTCTAAAGGATGAGCCACAGTAAGCTAGACGGTAGAGGAAAGCAGTAAGGAGAGCATTCCAGACAAAAGGAAAGGGAATAGGAAGGTGGAGAGAGTCTGGAAAATGTCATATTTCAAGTTGCCCAGTATGAGTACCACAAATTGCCTGACGTGAAGAGAGTGGTGAAGGATGAGGCTGGAGAAGAGGGAGAAGGAGTCAGAAGATAATGAAATTTCTTTTCTGGTAATACTAAAATTTGGACTGATCATGCAATGACATTGAAAGAAATAAAGCAAGAGAGGAACCCCATCAGATTTGTGCCTTGGGAAAACACCTTGTCTAGAAAGCATGCCTGGAGGGGCCAGACTTGGGAGTCAAGGAGGCCACAGTCAGAAGACCTTGGCAGCCATCTAGGCAACAGTAGCTGGTGCCCCACTGAGACCTTCTAAGTTACATGGACATGCTATTTGCTTATCATTTTCAAAATGTGAAGGAGAACAAATATCTATGCAATAAGTATTTTAAGTAGTTCCCCTAAGTGTATCACTGGTCTAGAAAATGTGGACATGCAGGTGAATCAAATATCAATGCTGACCTCCAGAAGTTACAGAGGAGAAGTAACATGTATACATTAACTGATGCCTAAAGTGAGAAGTGATGCACTCCATGACAAGGGTGTAGGTACATTGCAGTGGGAACTCAGAGCAGGCAAAGAATAACCACTGCATAGAGAATCAGAAAGGTCTCTATGAAAGTGATGGCTGTAGAGCAGGTACTAATAGCATAATAATTTATATTAAAATAATAAGTGATGATTATTAAGCATTAATTAGTTGCAAAGTGCTTCCTGAATACTATCTCCATTAATCCTTATGTGGACCTACATTAGGTATAGTCATTATCTCCTTTTTACAGATGAGGAAGCTAGGGTTGTAAAGCGGTTAAGAGATTTGTCCAAGGTCACTTAACTGTTATACGGAAAAACAAGGAATCAATCCAGCTGTGGATGAAACCAATAACATTTAGAAATATTGAGAAGAGAGAACCAGCCTTCCCTGGTGAAGAAAGAGCATCATTATGGGCACTGAAGTAGGACATCTCAGAGTACATATGGAGAAAGTAGAATGGTTGATTTTGCCAGGAGCCAGTGTTGGATAAAAGGTCTCCAAATAAGCAGATTTTTCTGAGTCATGTGGACAAACAAACACCATAGAACTTTCATAATTTAGATTTTTTTGTTTAACACATACTTCTAGGGTGAATATAGATTGTCTTCAGTTGCTTTGTTCCATCTCTGAGTTAGGCCATCTTGAAGAGCTGGGAGCAATTATTTGATCACACATTTCCTAATTGACAAAAAAGAAAAATGTTAATAGTATCTTCAAAATCCCTTACTCCCTAGCTGCCTGGGGAATGCGCATGGAGCAGATGCCAAAGACAGCTTGGAAACTTTCAAAAGGATTGGAAATAGTAATTACTCTTAGTCCCTCTATCTACTGCATCCAGGTTGGAATCAGAAGCAGCCATTGTGCTTGCCAAGGGCTCAGGTGGCATTCTGAAGGGACCACTTACTTATAAAACCATGAGGTGGTTTGCATTCCCTTCAAATTCCAAGACAAGAATAGAAACACTCTGTACGGATATTTAACCCCCAATTGGAAAAAAATTATAACTGTTTCAAGGACATACTGTGTTTTCATAGTTTACCAGAGAGTTCATACTAAGGATTGGGTATTTGTCAAAAGGATTGTAGGAAAATTTTGTGCAGACTCCCTTCTTCTAATATGCCTGGCTGAATATTTCTTCTGAGTTAAAAAACTGAGATCACTGCTAGGTCCCCAGCCATTACCATTAGGTCCCCAGCCACCTTCAGAGCACAGTTCCCTTCCTTCATCCTAGCCCTCTGAGCTCTGACTTCTGCAGACACTTTGCCCTTGCTTATTTCTGCCACGATCTGTCCTGATGAAGTCCTATGCATTTTTCTTACCCTATGCTCTGTACTCTAAACTGTCTTCCCCAAATCTACTTCTTGGTGATGTTTAATTTTTCCCTCATTTACAGTTTTCATGAACACTTCAACTGCAAGCTTTATTCTAATGTCTTTCTTGCAAAAGACAGAACAACCACTTTTTACGCCTCAATTTTATCAGCTATAGTATTTCATTCTGATGATCTATTTTTGTGTCAGACACACCAATTAGATTTTTTTTTTCTTTTTCGGCCACACTTTGGCATATGGAAGTTCCCCTGGCCAAAGACTGAATCCCAGCCTCAGGTGTGACCTAGACCACAGCTGCGGCAATGTCAGATTCTTAACCCACTGTGCCAGGCTGGGGATCAGATCTGTGCCTCAGCTGTGACTCGGAGCTGCCACATAGACAGCACCTGTTCCTTAACCTGCTGTGCCACATCGGGAACTCCTCACCAAGTAGATTTTGCATTCTCCAAAAGCTGGTAACAAGTCATGTGTTTCACTATCCTCCTAACCTTAGCACCAGATCTGACACATAGCAAACAATGAATCTGCTATGTGTGGTAAAATAAATGAAAGAGAAAAGTTCCTTCTTATTTAAAGAAAAAAATTTCCCATACTTAACAGAGGTCTTTGAATTTTATTTTCTCTAGTTCTTAAGAGAATGTGGGCTTTGGGGTCAGATCTGGGATCAAATCCTGACTTCTCCACTTGATAGTTGTTTTACTTTTTCAAGTTAATTAAGCATTGTAGGATATCAGCTTTAATAATGACCATCCTATGGAGTTATTACAATAAATAAATGTAATGATAACGAATGAATTTATTTGCAGAGCAGAAACAGACTCAGAGGTTTTGAAAACAAACTTATGGTTACCAAAGTGAACAGGTGAGGGGGAGAATAATGGACTGGGCGTTTGGGACTTACATGTGAACACTGAGGTGTGTGAAATGATTGGGGATCCCCTGTATAGCACAGCAAACTCTGCTCAATATTTAGTGATAATCTATGTGGGAAAAGAATCTGAAAAAGAATGTGGAAGTATGTATATGTATAACTGTACTTCGCTGTACAGCAGAAATTATCACGACATTGTGAATCAACTACAACAAAACTTTAAAAAATGAAAAAAAAAACTGCGTATTCTTTAGCTGGTAGTTACAATTCAGCGGATCTATTCTAAAAAGTAATAAAAAGATCACCCAACGATTTATGTAAAAAGATGCTCAAATTGTATAACTTATAATGGATGACAAAATTGTAGTTAGCCTATATATTCAACAACAGTGAATTGGTTACATAAAATATGCTATATGCTATATATGTGTGTGTGTGTGTGTGTGTGTGCGCCTCACCCTGTTCCTAGGGTAAACAACTCTATATGTAATTATTTACATAATTATTAATAATTCACTTAATAACAATAATCAGGTAAGTCTCCCGATTATCTTTAAGGTATACGGGCCCACAGAGTCCTCTGAGTTATTGCTTTTCCTTCTTCTTCTGCCTGGAGTGACCATATCTGATTTTCTAAAAGACGCTTTCTAGGTCTTCAGTAAATCCTTTGTTGATCATCACAATCCACAATTTAGCACTTGCACAAGGACAAGGAGCAGAACTTAGGACTCACTTTTGAGCATTGTGATGTTCTTATGACATATCAGAAGAGTCCAAGAGGTGAGATCATTAGCAGAGTGAATGGCTATGATAACCGCATGATTTCTAAAGACAGGGAAGCAATGAGCACGTGAGATCCTGGCCTTGATTCAGACCTAGAATAGCATCTAGATCCTCCAGTTGCATACGTGTTTCTGGACAAAAATGATAGGGTACCTCTTAGTGACAGGTTCATATCACAGAGAGTAAGGGTGTGTTTTTGTTTTTTTCCTCCTTAATTTTAACGAAGATTGTTAAACATACTTGAGATTACACTAATTCAAAATATTCTTGTGTATCACACAAATTTAAGTTATCAAGACTTTGTCACATGTGTTTCATTTACCCTTTTTGTCTTTTTTTCCCAATCTTATGTACTAATATATTTCCAAAGAAACCACAGATATTATCATTTCATCTTTATATATTTCACTAAGAGTCTCTAAAAATAAGCATTTTTTTACAAGTCAAACTATCATAGGGAGGAACAATTAGCAATCGTCCACACATCCATTAAATACTCTGTCTGTATTTACATTTCCTAAACCACATAAAAGTGTGTTTTTACAGTTGGCTTGTTTATAACAGGATCCAAATGGGTTATAGTTATGTTTGGTATGAATATTCCTCACAAATTTTTTTTCATGGCATTGACTTTTCACAGACACCCCATGAGTTATCGCTTAGATTGAAAGTTAGTCCTAAAGCTTTAATTGGATTTCTGTTTTGTTTGGTTTTTTCTTTTTGAAGAATAGTTCACAAGTGATAGATCATACCAGACACACATGTGTCAATTTGCTTCACTTTGTTTTTAGTTTCAAAAGTTTTATTAAAGTATAGTTGATTTACAATGTTATGGTAATTTCTGCTGTACAACAAAGTGATTCAGTTACACGTATTTATCTCACTGGTTGGTGGGTTCAGGTTGTGGTTGCCTGATGACTCCATCCTAAAGTTCATCACAAATTTTCATCTAAGGCTTTCACCTAATGATGATGGTTACTGAAATTAATCTCTTTGAAGGTGTCAGATAGTGATCTTTACATTCTAAAAAAATTTATCAGCTGAAGATTTCCTAAAAATATCTCATCAACAAAAGCTATTTGGTAACATAAAAATACAATCTTTTGCAAAACAGAAATTCTTATTTTAAATGATTTATTAATTATTAACTCATCATTAACAATTTATAACTGTTGTCAATAAGCAGCAATTAATCAGTTTACTGTTACATTATTAATTTATTAAATTTATTAAAGATTTTAAAAATTATTATTGTTTCCTTTGCAAAATGATTCTTTATAGAGAAAGGAGTTGATGGCCTTCTAACTTTTAAAGGTGAAATGAGTTTTCTTCCTTCCTGCTCCCCTTCCTTCCTTCCTTCCTTTCTGTCTGTCTTTTCTGAGTAACACTCTGGGTTTCAATATACTCAAGGTGTTTTTATAATTGTATTAATTAGTTTATTGAATTATCCCTAGTACTGTTACTCTTGTTACTATATACTTAAATTTCCCTACTTATGGTGAATAAGAGACACTTCCTGCGTGCTTCTAGATGCTTTGGAAATGAGGTAAATTGTCTTTAAGAGCTTTCTTGCACTTTGTACAACAAAAAGTCTCAGACTCACATCAGATATTTTCTACTTGAGACTTGAAATCAGTCATCCCCCAGGATCCTCAGCTCTTTCCAGTGGCGTATAGAGAACATAGTCCAGGTGCTAGGTGCTCTTAGTGCCACCAGGTTGTTGTGGTTTCTAGGCTTTTCCAGTAGGCAGAGCTAGGAAGTACATTTAAAACAAATAAATGGGTAAATAAAAATCTTTGTGTCCACACTGTTATTTCAAATTCAGGTTTAACATAACATGATCTTATTTATAGTATTGGATTCTATCTTTCTATTTATTTTCTTGTGCACTGAGAATATTAACCATCGTATTAACAAAAATATTTAAATTTTTGTGGTGAATGCTGATTATACACATATGATCTGAACATAATATCAGCAATATTAAAAGAAATGGTTGACTATTGAATACTTTTTAGGATTACTTGATTGTCTTATTTATTCTTAAACTATATTCCACTATGGATCAATACTAAAATTAGGCTGTTTTAAAATCATTCCAAATAATGTTTTCCTCTGGGTGGTTAAGTCACTTTGTAATATTAGAAGATTTCCTAAAAAGATCTCATCAACAAAAGCTATTTGGTAACATAAAAATACAATCTTTTGCAAAAAAGAAATTCTTATTTTAAACAATTTATTAATTATTAAATAAATTCAGTTTTACAGTTTGCTTTGTTTTATATTCCATTTTAATTTTATTTTGTTATATGTAAACACATATATGTTTCTAATTTCATAACTCTGATATAGGGTATATTTAGAACTTTTGTATTTCTTCTTTTTCAGAATATGAGACTTTTGCTCAACTAGCACTTTAAGTTATAATGGAGAATTTCATGTCCCCAAATAATTAGATGTTAAGGAAAGGGAAAATATTTGTTTTTAATCATAATTTTGTGTGTTCAATACAGCTTAATAATAAAAAAAATCTCTTTTTATTTGTTGTTTAACCTACCCTTATATAGGAACACATTATTTGTGAGATGCTATGAGCAAATTATTAAAAAAGAATAAATTATGAATATATTATGTACATGCATTTTCGCTAAGATAAAATACATAATTTGAGATCTACCCTCAATAAAATTTGAGGTGTACTGTGCAGTGCTGCTAACTCTAAGTGTGATGTTGTACAGAAGATATCTAGAATCTTTTTATCTCGCATAGCTGGACTTTATATCCATTGAATAGCAAGTCCCCATAGTTACGCATAGATAGTACTTTATGTATTTTTTCCTCAACATTATCCAGAATAGTGGGCAGTGAGTGGAATGTCCACACCTGCTTCTGGATCACTTGTTATGAGGAACTGTGTAGAACCTCTAATAAAATGTCCCTACAGAAGGAACTTATCACTATTATTATTGTTATTTGGTTCTATGCTAAGTCCAAATGAAAAAAAAATGTAGAAAGAGAGTGGAAATTATTTAATAACACGCTTTGCACCCCAGAATTTATATTGACTTTCCATGATCTAATAATTTTATTATATCTATATACATAAAAGTTTTGACGTTAATAAATCTAACTTGTATTGAGTGCAAATATTGTGCCAGCCACCAAGCTGGGTGCTGTTTATGCATTTGTTCATTTAACCTTATAGTCACCGTATGTGGAAAAAATTATTATTCTCATTTTACAGATGATGTCATTGAACCTCCAGAGGTCTGAGAAACTTGTCTAAAGCCATACTGGTAAGTAGTGAGTCTAAGATCTAATTCAAATTTACTTATAAAAGCTATGCACTGTTTTCCTCTAGTATTATAATTGAAATTCAGAGAAATTAACCTAATAGATCACAAATTTAGTGAGTAAAGAGTTTGAATTTGATTTCAACCTGTACTGTTCCAAGGTCCATGTTATTTCTATTCTATTGCATTGTTTCCACTCCCAAGCCTGCAACAGAGAGAAGATTAAACATTAAAGGCAATTTGCATGTTTATAATCTGGTATAAAATGGGTGGATCAAATTAGAAAGACTTTAGCGATCATTGCTGCAAACCGAAAATTTTTTACTGATTCATTTAACAAATATTTTTTGAGCATGTACTACATGACAGGTTCATTTCTTACAGCTTGGAAAATAGCTTACATTATGATGGAAAAGACAGATTTTGAACAAATAATCATTTCATGTCAGAGAATGATCCATGCTGTGAAGAAAAATAAAGGAGAGTAAGGTACCGGGAATGAGTGGGATGGAGTGGTGGTTTTAGGAAGCAGAGTTTGGAAAGGAGTCTTTGAAACTGTGATATCTGAGCAGAAATTTAAGGGAAATAAGGGGGTGAAACTTGAAGGGGAGGAAAAGCAAGCACAAAGCCCTAGGCAAGCTCAGTGTGTGTCAGACAGACCCTAAAATGACCCTCGGTGATTTCCTACCTCCTGGTATCTCTGATTTTGTGTAATCTCCTCCTGTTAAGTGTGTGTGGAACTTGTGAGTTGCTCCCAATGAATGGATGTGACAAATTTGATGGCGTATTACTTCCTTGTTTAAGTAACTTTTATGACATCAGTGATAGGATGTCACTCCCATATTTACATAGTTATATGACTCCATTTTAGCAGACTGGAGAGAGAAAGTCCCCCATCACTGACTTTGTAGAAGAAAGTTTCTCTGTTGTAGCTGTGTATGGAGAGGGCCATTTAGTAGAGAACAATGGAATACCTTTAGAAGCAGAAATCACACTCCATCGTGTGTGGGACTCAAATTCAGCCAAAACTCAGATTGAGACTGGGGTTCACAGGCTGGGACTCGAACTCACTGTCTTTTAATTGAAACCATGCATCTGGTGTCAGGACTTATTGAAACTCAAGTCCTTTTGTCTAGGTGCAGTGAGGCAAAGTGACAGACAAAGACTGAGTTTATTAACATAAGACACGTGAGAAAGGCAGGTGAGCCAAGGAGAAGATTCTGCCCTGGGAACTGAGAGGGTTTTATTTTTATAATCAAAGAAAAAATAAGGAGGAGAGAAGATTACCTTCTTCCTCATTTCGGGGCAGATGTCAAGGCTTACACCATGAGTTCCTCCATCGACGCTATACGGCTTAACCAGGACTGCCATAGCACTATTTAAATTACATGTACATTAGCAAAAGTGTGGTAACATATATTAAAATATGGTAATTCATCTCAGGTTTTGGTATAATGTTCCTTTTACCTAGTTTTTTTTTTTTTCCTTTTCACTCACAATCCTGTATTGGCTACATGCAGAAACGTTCCTCTTCAATGACTGTCAAGGACTGTTAACTCTTGACTTCCTATAACAACATTTAGACCCCATTCTGTTGTCTGTGTTCTAAGTATCAGAGTTTGTGGCTTGAATGTGTCTGGCACCTAGACGCACCTGGTCTTCCTGCAAGGTAGTGTAGATTGCTGCTAGGTTACTGGATTCTTTCCTTGAGTGCTCATTAGCTTACAACAGTCTCCCAAACTCCCTTAAAATTTCCTTTCTGTCTTTAATCCCCTAGTGGGATTTCTAAAATGACTGTTTAATTATCCTGCCCTAGCCTTATCAAAACTGCTGGTCTCAGTTCCACAACTTCACAGAGCTGAATTCTGCCAGTAACCACATGAGTTTGGAAGAAGACTACAAAGTTTAGATGAGAACCTGATTACAGACTTGTGAAACCCTAAGCAGGGGATCTAGATAAGCCGTCCCTGGACTCCTGACTCATGGAAACTCTGAGATAAAAAGTATGTATTGTTTTAAACTGCTAGAATAGTGGCAGTCTATTACATAATAGTTGAAAACTAATGCGATGTGTTATAGGGAGAACATAATGTGAGATTTGCTGGATAGAAGACAGCAACAGGGAAAGCAGGAGGGAAAGAGATGATTACTAGGATCAGATTAAGAGAACCAAGTGCTAATCAAAATGTGGTGTACTGACCGCTCTCCTCTCTGAACTACCAGTCCTCCGTGGCTATAAAATTGAAATCAAGCTTTTAGAGACAGTTACAGAAACTTAAAATGGAACAACATTTAAGCAGGGGTCAGAAGACTCATCACATTGAGCAGAATATGTTTAAATACAGGTGTTGTTGAATGTACAACGTTAGTCCTATGTTGGCGGACATACTTATTGTTATTGATCTGCAAAGAGTTGATGGAGAGAGAACTGGCCTTTCTGAACACTGGTAGTGTTCAAAGGGCTGACTTGGATCTTTGCAGGCTATGATAAGGTTTTTGGATTTTATCTTAATAGCTTTAGGAAGCTATTGAAGGTTTATGAGCAAACTAAGGATCTGATCCAATTTGTTTCATATTTTTAAAATACTTCTAGTTCTTAGTTCTTGCAACTGTTCTAAAGAGGCCAGTGAGGGATTACTGACTCTAACTATTGATATAATAAGTATTAGTACCGTATGATAAGTATTGCTGATAGACTAAATGTGGGGCAGGAGCGAAAGGGAGGAGAAAATGACAAAAAAAAAGTAAATTCAATAAGAATTTATGCACAGAAATGGGAAAATCCTCTTTCCTCCATAAAATATGTGCATAATATTGAAGTAGAAGAGGGTTATTTCTCACTTATCATTCTTTATGGGATTTAGCAGCTTTCTGCTTCACTTAGGAGGGATATTGTGGTAGGAAAACATTGAAGGGGGCCCCAAGATTTCTTGTTCTTTGGTTTACATACATTGTACAGCCTCTGAGGCTGGAAGTATAATGGAATTAACTTTTGTGATTAGGTCATATGATGGCAGGTTTGACCATAAGAAAGGGAGGCATTCTGGGTGGAAGTCAAAGGGATGCAGAGGCCAACTGAAGGAACTCCCAAGGGCTGAAGTTGAAGCAATTTAAGTAAATAAATAAACATTGGGTTATACACATGGGTTAACACTGATATAAATAAATGTCTAAACAAATAAGCAAATGTGGATGAAAAGCTATTATCCCATGTATAAGACTTATGTCAAATAACATGTCAATATTCTACATTTAAGGAGGTAGAGTATAACTCTTCACACTTTTGATTGTATGCTGTACATTGTGACTTAATTACTTCCAAAGAGTATGGAAAGAAGGGAAGAACATAGTAACTTTACTAACAATAAGTAACTCAAGCAAGGTGATCAAGTTAGCATCAATACTGATAGTATGTGCCCTTGAGATAATGACACAGTGGGATGACAATGGCACTTTACCTTTGTGGTCTTTAAATGCATTACGCTAGTTTAATCATGAGAAAAGCTTTAGTCCAATCTCTATTGAGGGATGCTATACAAAATATGTGACTAGTAATCCTCAAAATTGTCAAGGTCACCAGGAACATGGACATCTGAGTAGCTTTCACAGCCAAGAGGAACCTTAGAAGACTGAATGTCATGTGGGATACTGGATGGGATTCAGGAACAGAAAAAGGATGTTAGAGAAAAAAAAAAGAAATTTAGTTAAATATGAAGTTTATTTAATAAAAACATGTGAACTTTGTTAACAATACAAAAATTAATTCAGAAAGATACGTGCACCCCTATGTTCATTGCAGCCCTATTCACAATAGCCAAGTCATGGGAAAAAACCTAAATGTTCATTGACAGATGAATGGATTAAAATGATGTGGTACATATATACAATGGAATACTAGTTAGCCATAAAAAGGACCAAAAGTAAGGCCATTTTCAGCAACAGGGATGCAATTAGAGATTCTCATGCTGAGTGAAGTAAGTCAGAAAGAGAAAAACAAGTATCATGATATCACTGAAATGTGGAATATAAAATATGGCACAAATGATCGTATCTACAAAACAAGAACAGATCATGGACATGGAGAGCAGAATTAAGACTTCCTCTAGAGGGAGGGAGAAGGCAGGGAGTTTGGGGTTAGCAGATGCAAACTGTTAGATTTGGAATGGTATAGCACAGAGAACTATATTCAAACTCTGGGGTTAGAACATGATGGAAGATAGTATTAAAAAAAAAAGGAATGTATATACATTTATGTTTGGGAACTTTTCTGTACAGTATAAATTAGCACAAGATTGTAAATCAACTGTATTTTAATAATTAAAAAATAATAATACAATATATCATACTAATGAAAGATATTAATAACTGAGGAACCTGAGTGTGAGGTGTATTGGAATTCTTCATACTATCTTCATGATAATTCTCTAAATCTAAAACTGTTCTTAAATAAAAAGCGTATTTAAAAATCTATGCCTAGAGAGTTCCCATAATGGCCAGCGGAAACAAATCTGCCTAGTGTCCATGAGGATGTCAGTTCGATCCCTGGCCTCGCTCAGTAGGTTAAGGATCAGGCGTTGCTGTGAGCTGTGGTGTAGGTCACAGATGCAGCTCAGATCCTGCATTGCTGTGGCTGTGGCATAGGCCAGCAGCTGCAACTTCAATTCAACCCCTAGCTGAGAACTTCCATATGCTATGAATGTGGCCCTAAAAAGCAAAATAGCAGGAAATAAAATAAAATCTAGGCCTAGAGTTTAGAGATAAAGAAGTCAGAGATTCAAAGCACAAGACATATTTAATGTATCTTTCCTTAATTGTCAGTGGAGGGACCATGTGTCACGGAATGAGAGTGACCTCTAGGCACCGAGTGTAGCCCCTGTCTGACAAGCAAACCAGGACCTTAGTCCTATAACCACAAAGAAATTAATTCTTCCAAACATAAGAATGAACTTGGAAGTGTGTTTTTTTCCTCAAAGCCTTTGGCTATGACTCCATAGAATCCAAAATCTTAGTTTCAGCCTGATGACCCTGCTTAGGACTGATATACAGAATGATTAGTTAATAAATAGGTGTTATTTTAAGCCTCTAAAGGTTTGGGTAATTTTTTATTATTCAGCAAGAAAATGATAATACAGAGATAGAATGAGAAACACACTCTCTTTCTATCCACTCTTACCTTATGTGTATTTCTTGCACTGAGTGTGAGAGAAGGAAGCAGGTAAGCCTGACTTAGCTCACTCTTCGTTCTATTGGACCAGCCTTCTGCTGACAGAGCAAATTCTGATCTTCTCTCACTGGTGGGATGAACTAAATCCCAGGGCTGGGTCTGCCCTTACAAGACAGTATCGACAGTCATAGGGATTAAGGTAGAGCAAAGAAGAGAGAAACTTTGAATACATGGCAGCAGTTACAAGCCATGTTTTTTTCCACATATACTTTTTTAGTAATAAAGTTGAAACTTTGATCAGAATCTTGATGGCTCCCGTATCTGAATTCTCAATTTCTTCTGAGCTAGAGAGGGCAAGACAGGGTTGTTTATTGAAGTGCTGCTTTGGGGCAGTCAAAAAGAAAGACAAGAAGAAAATATCTTTTAAAAATATATATATTCTCATTATAACTATCAAGGAAAGTGGTGTCAGGTTATTGAGAATTTTGTGTGCCAGCATGAAGCATTTCAGCTTAATGAAACACAACCTTTTTCTTGAACAAGGGTGTGACACATTGAGACAGGTTTCAAACCGATTAGTTTTACAGCACTGTGCAGTCCAAGGGGGTAGCAGGGCTAGAGTGTGTGGAAACAATTATGCCTATGCAAATATTATATAAAATGACTTACCTTTGAGCTTCATATAAAAACTGATCTTGGCTCAAACTGAGGCATGCTTAATAGGCAAGAAGAAAGAATGGTATGAAACATAAAACTGGCTCCTTAAAAGCTTGAGACAGGCATGTGTGCTTAGAAAAAGTTGAATTTTTGCCAACTAGCTTATAAAAAATAAAATGTCATCTCACTACTCCTAGCACTTGCAGCTGTATTTTTATTTCCATTCATGGGGAAATGATTTTTGAAGAATTTTTCATAACGGTTAAATTCGGCAAAATACAAATCTCTAAGTGTCATTTAGAGGCCTCAAGTTATTAAATATGGTGGTCATACAGTCCTTCAAAAAGGTGCATTTATCTTGACTGTCTGGATTCTCTCATCTGAAGTGTGAAATTTGTCCTAGTCTATTAAACAAAGTGAAATTTTATATCACTCTAAGCCATGAAGCTCCTTTGGTGAAATTTTGGACTCTGACACTTAAAAGCTAATAAGGGAAATACTTTTCTAACTCTTTCTTATAAAATTAAAACATTTGTAAATGCCATTCCAGTCATGGATAGCTCTCTAGGGCCAAGGTCACTCAGATGTGCCCTAGAATTGCAAACACAGATCTAATTGGTATCAGCAGCCAGATTCCAGATCCAATTAAGATGATGGGTGGAGGTTGATAGGCCAAGGAAACCCAAACACTTTCCAGTTCCAACTACACTCCACAGAATTATGCCCACAGGTTCCATGGCTTTCTCTGTGCCCAACCCCTGAGGCAGGCCGATGTGTTACTATATCCTTGATTCTCTTTCACTGTGAGAACTGTTCCCAAGAACTTAGGGCTGGAGAGGCAGCGAACTTTTATCTAACATGTAACCTCTAGCCAACACAAGGTAGTAGTTAAATGGGTACAGTGTAGCATTATATTTCCAAATTTCAAATCCTGCAATCCTCCGCATCATATCTCTGACCTTAAAACATACTCATGTGCTTCTGGAGTTCTGTTTCCTCATCTGTTGACTGGGGCAAGTAAAACAGAGCTAATAGAACAATATCTTCTACCTTGACAAGTTTAACACATAGCCAGCTAATGTACATATTAATGTGTTGTTTGGAGAAACAGAATCAATAGTATATGTAGATATAGAAAGAGATTTATTATAAGAAATTTGGTCACATAGTTCCCATTGTGGTTCGGTGGGTTAAGAACTTGACATAGTGTCCGTGAGGATGTGGGTTTGATCTCTGGCCTCACTCAGTGGGCTAATGATCTGGTGTTGCCACAAGCTGCAGTGTGCATCGAAGATGAGTCTCAGATCCGGTACTGCTGTGGCTGTGGCGTGGGCCACAGGGGCAGCTCAGATTCCACCCCTAGTCTGGGAACTTCCATATACAGCAGCTGCAGCCCTAAGAAGACCAAAAAAAAGAAATTTGGTCACAGGGATATGGGGGCTGATGCACCCCAGGATACAGGGTGAGAGAGAAATCTGGATCTCAGAGAACCAGTGGTTTAATTCTAGCTGGAGTTCAAAGGTCTGAGAACCAGAGAGCAAATGGTATAGTTCCCAGGCTTAAAACCTATAAAAAGCTCATATTTCAGTTTGAGTTGAAAAAGTAGGAATATGCACCGATGCCCCAGTTTTCCAAGATCCTAGGGCTACTATGCAGCAGAGCTAGAATTCAGAATTCTGAACTTTTTGGCTACAAAACCCATGTTCTTACAACTGAATCACATTGCCAGTCTTTCTTTTTAAATAGAGAGCAAACTGAGAAGGCAAAACCAGAGCCCTCCCTCTGGGTCCTATATATTCCAGGGCTGGCTATGCCAGCGTACACGTTTATATATAACCACGTGTGAAGCATCTATGCCATTTTTCTGAGAAGATGAGTAGGTGGCATGTATTTCAACAGCTCATCTCTACCAAACGAGAGCTATAATATGTATTTAAAGATGATGTCAGCCTTTCTAAATATAATTTTCAACTGTGCTGGGAAAAATATAAACTGCAGCACTGTAATAATCAACATATAAATAGCTCCCACATCTTTGCCATGCAAATTTGGATGATATTATGGAAGAGGTCTATCAAAAGGGGCCTTCTGTTACCACGGTTTCTGCTAACCAATGAGCAGCTGGGACTGATGACATTTTTAGTTAAAGCCAGTTTGGAAAGGCTTTTATCCCATGGAGATAAGCTACAGCCTGAAAATAAAACAATTCCAAACTGCCAATGTTTGATGGGTTTGAAGTTAAAATGATGGTATTATATGCCTGGATTTCTCACAGCTTTAGAGAAAAAAAATATGAAGTTTCCCATTGCCCTTTGACTGTTGACAAACTGAACCTCCAGTTCTTTCTCCTGTGGACATTTCCTCCACCTGGCAGGCTTGGGGACACGCAATACCTCATCTCCAGGACTGAATGATGTCTCACGCAGCCTGAACACTCGCCAGACCTCCAGGACAGACTGTCCCACTTCAGGATGCAGCAAACACTGCCACCCTGGAAAGAGGCAGCTACACTGGTGACCTCATATCTCTCTCAAGTCCATTGGGATTGCTTTTGAAAATGAGGAGAGATCCTGACACTTTCCTATTTCAATCTCAGAAGGGAAGCTGCCTGGGAAAACTGTTACATGGGAATGTTGTCAAATCCAGCTAAAGATGGGTAGGTGTTTACATGGAAAAGGTGACAAAGAGGTCTTTTTTTGGCTCTCTCTGCCTCTGAGGCAGATTTGTTGGGGGGCAGCACAGTATTATACTTTCTTTCCTAGCTTGAATAGTCTTAGATGAGTCAGATAATTCGTATTGCTTCAGACCCTACATCCGCTACTGATTTATATCCAGTCGAGCTCACACCTTTACATTACCAGCCTGGATCCTTCATGTATTTGAGTTTGAGTCTCTCTTATATGGAATGTTCACTGTTAAATAATACGGCAGATAAGGTATTAATCAAAGACTATATAAACCAAATGATCTAGATAGAGAATTTTTCATTTGGTCAAAGAAGGCATAAACAAGAGGTGCAGTGAAAGAAAGAAGCTGGCCAGGGGGATCACATATTTAAGGATATTCTCTGCGAAATGAATTATAGCTCCACTTTAACTATCTTAGTTTGTTATTCAGTCTCATGGGTTGTAGAATACCATGATTTTAAAGTCAGACACTTTACTGGAGTTCCGGTTGTGGTTCACTGGATTAAGAACTTGAGGCTGTCTCTGTTGAGGATACAGGTTTGATCCGTGGCCTGGCTCAGTGGATTAAGGGTCTGGTGGTGCTGTGAGCTGCAGTGTAGGTCACAAACACAGCTTGGATCTGGTATTGCTGTGGCTGTGGTGCAGGCCAGCATCTGCAGCTCCCATTCAACCCCTAGCCCAGGAATTTCAATATGCTGCAATTAAAAGACAAAAACAAAAACAAAAACAAAACTCCCTTTCCTTGGTCTGAGCTCTTAGATGAGTTACTTTTCTTTGGTAGATTTTTCTTTGAATTTGATTTTCAAAATAATCCCAATAATTCCTCCTATCTGACAGCACATCTCTTTGAAATGTAAACTTTACCATCCCTCCTATCATGACAGTATACAAATACATCGCAATAAGAAAACAGGAGTGAAGATTAAGACCAAAGTAAGAAATCTTACTGTAGAAAAAGATCTAAGTCAAACTGGCTCCAAACGCAAAAAACAGAGGCATAAAACAAAGCCAGTGTTTCACATACCTGAAGAATGCAAGGTAGCTTTGCCTTCAAAGCATAGCCAGACCCACAGGCTCAGACATTACCTAGACTCCTTATCTCTCAGCTCTCTTCTCTGTTTTGCTCTTTGTTGGTCCCATGCATTTTCAGATAGAATGGCTCCCAGCAACACTCTGAACCCCAACTCCAAGTCTGTAACAAATTAATTCTTTCTTAAAAATGAAAATAAAAGTCCTAGGTCTTTTATGGTTCATACATATATATGGATATACACACACACACACATACATACATATATATATATATGTATGCATATAATATATATATATATAGATATAGATATAGATATAGATATAGATATAGATATAGATATCCATGAGCTAGTCATTAAAAATGGGAACGGGGTCCACCCACCTAAGCCCCAAAGTCAGAGAGTGGGAGTGGGGAGGATGAGTTTACTGGAAAAAGAATAGGGAAGCGTGGGATCTCGACTCTTAACATAATAAATATTCATCTTGGCACAGCAGGATTTTTACTTTTGAGCAGTAAATAGACAGTTGAGTTAGGTCAAAGGAGCAGGTAGGAATGCTTTCCTTGATAGCTCCAAGGATTGATAATTTCATTTAGAAATTAATATATCTTCATTGTTTTACTGTCTTTAATTTTTTTAATTTTAAATTTTAAAAACTTTTTGGCTGCACCCACAGCACGTGGAAGTTCTTGGGTCAGAGATCCAAGCCCCTCCACCGCTGTAACCTGAGCACAATAGTGACAGCGCCAGATCCTTAACTCGCTGAGCCACCAGTGAACTCCATGCTTTACTGTCTTTACATCCAATCTCATTCAAAAAAACCTGTGCAGATGTTTTGATGGATTTGATTATGTTTCAGAGAGGAAAAGGCAGATTTGAAGGGCCATTGTATGTGTCGTTAATCCTGCCCATTATATTTCAATAGTGCATTTCTCTCATTTCCCCAAATAAATACATGACAATCCCTGGAGTCTTAGCAACTCAGTGGTTACACCTATTCAATTACGTCTTTGGCTCACTCACAGAATGAAGTAATCAGATAAAGCCTGGTACAGACTGGCTTGAAGCAGAATACGTATGAGCGAACTCATCCAACAACATGCCTGGGGGAGAAAATACATGTAACTTTCGCTTCTAACTCAAAAAGAGCCAGAAATTGAATGGTGCCACTTCATATTCCACAACAGGATAGAAGCTGGAAAATAAACAACCAAAGTCAGGCAGAATTCAGACATGACTACGGGCAGGACCCAAGAATTAAAAAAAACAAACAAACAAAAAAAACAATTAAACAAAAACAAGTAAACACATGAACAAATAATTAAAAAACAGAAGTAGGCAATAAGCAAGAGAGGATCCAAACATGAAGCAATCCATCCCCCAGGAGACAAACACAAGTGCTGGGAGTCCACGCAAGGTTTAGAGGATTACATAGAACCCAGGACAAAAGATTGCACTGATGAGACAGATTTCAAAATGACGGTGTTTGGGGCCCAGGCAACCTAGTGTTTTGCGGTTTGCTTTTGTTTTAGTGCCAGGCTCACAAGTTAGATCAGACTGACTTGAGGGTGATTGAGATGCATTAGAGAGAGGTGAACAACAGAGATGGAGTGTAGAAGAAATCACCCACTTCTCACTACCACGTCCCCTTCCTCCATATCTCCCTCTCCCTCTCTCTCTCTCTCTCTCTCTCTCTCTCTCTCTCACACACACACACACACACACTCCCCTACCCTACTCTTATACTCAGTTCTCCTGGTTAATATCTACTTGTTCTTCAAAAATCAACCAAGCCGTCTCATTCTCCAAACAGTCTTCCCTAACTCCACCTAATTATGAGTTCCCATGGTGTCCTTTCATCATATTCTTTACCATTTGTACTTTATCTGCCTGTTTGTCCATCTCCTTCCAGAAGCCCAGGACCATGAGTCAATCATTGTAATATTACCAGGATCTAGAGTAGTGTTCATTCAGTGTTGCTTTTTGATTTTTGCTGTTAATAAATCACCAGGTATAAGCTAAGTTCACTTCAAGCAGTAACACAAGAGTGACATCCACTTGTGCAAAGCCAAAAAAACTT
Organism: Catagonus wagneri; assembly: GCA_004024745.2. Classification (NCBI taxonomy): domain Eukaryota; kingdom Metazoa; phylum Chordata; class Mammalia; order Artiodactyla; family Tayassuidae; genus Catagonus; species Catagonus wagneri. The sequence goes on along the minus strand of PVHT021183710.1, from coordinate 6,999,057 downwards.
ATTGTTTTAAAGCTTTTCCAAGTAAAATGTATATCTTCAGAACCTTAGACAAAAGTTCCAAATTATTTCAATGTACGAATTCATATTATTTATGGGTAGAGGTTTTTTTTGTTTGTTTGGTTGGTTTTTTAGTTCGTGCCCAAACACAAAGGGTGTACCAACAGTTAAATGCACCCTTTCGTTTGGCTGTTCTCCTCTTGATAAGATGATAAAATAATTTCCCAGGCAAGATCTCATTCTTGTCTGGAAACAAATATGAGAAGTCGGTGTTCTATGATGTTAAACAGATCATTCCATCTCATGTGTTCAGTAAGAGGGTTCATTTCTTCTTTATATTTCTATGAAGCCATATGATCCTCAAGATTCTTCTCAGGCTTAAACAATAATATATATACATATTTTTCTTTCTTTTTTTTCTTTTTTTGGCCACTCCAAAGCATATGGGGTTCCCAGGCCAGAGATCAGATCCAAGCCGCAGTTACCACCTATGTCATAGCTGTGGCAACACAGGACCCTTAACCCACTGTGCCAGGCCAGGGATTGAACCCCCACCCCAGCACTCCAGAGAGGACATCCATCCCATTGTGGCACATTGGAAGTGCCTATATACATATTTTTAAAGATTAAATATCATATATTACTGGAGAGCTCAGCTTGAAAGTTCAGTTCAGCTTCAAAATGTGTTCTTAAATTTGTAATTCCACTAGATCCTTCCAAGGGAATATTCAAAATAAACACTACTCCTCTCTCTATTGCAATGATTCACACATTTTCATGAGTGGTGAGAACATTTGGCTGTGAGTGGTGATTTTTGGGTTTTCATCCTACTGATTCTGAATAAGAGGTTGAGCTCAGGAATACAAATTTTTAGAAAGCATTCCAGGTGATAGTGACTCAAGTTATTGGCAAGAGAACATACCTGGGCCACCACTTTGCTTTCTGTATTCTTGTCTTTATACATATACATCTTATTCTCCCCCTGACTTTCCTTCAAGTCAGTTAAACACTATGAGTATCATGGCTGAGGTTGAAATCATACTCAGGAGATATTGACTAGACAGGAGGAATGCATGAGTTATAGAATAACTGAATGGACGAACGAACAAAGGATGAATGAATGAACAAATATGTCTCTCCAAAGAGCACTTACGGTTGTTTTTCTGTGATTTCACATATTTAGGGACTGTTCAACCTCAGCTCTCAGCCAGCTCTGGTGCAGGCTTGCTAATAAATCCAGGAGGGAAGGGGACATGATCAGGAAGCAGATCAGAAAGGGGCCCACAGGAGATCGTTAGCAGAGGTTGATGTCCTAATGCAAAATAGGCATGAGCTGCCATTTGGAATGAGTCCATGGAAGAGAGCTGGTTCTTTGCCTCAGCCAGTTTAGTTTCCAGTTAAGGAAGTTAGTGGCCATGAAAGAAATTGTTTTCTGGTTTGAACTGGTTCAATGAAAATGGTAAGGCTCATTGAGTAAGCTTCTTGCTGAATCATTATTATGACTTGTATTCTGTTTCCATGCCTAGAATCATATAATGAGTATACAACTAAGTTGGTCTTTAAAAAATATTGGCATTGAAACAAAGGAAAATTAATACTTATATTTTACAGATATTGCAGCATAAAAAAGTGGTGATAACAGGAACTTTGTACTTAGAAATGATGCTTCTTGCTGAGCTAGGCTTTGAAAGCATGGGTGTGACTAGAAACTTCTGTAGGTTCAAAACCCAAGCTGTCTTAGCCTCGTTTTCACTGGTTATTAATTGTTGTGTAACTGCCTAGTAGGACTTGATCCAAGAGGACGAGGACACCTGCCTTCTTTGCTGCTGTCACACTAGCTTCTTTACCTTGGCTCTCCCTAAGAGTAGCAGGCTGTTGGTTTTAGTAAGTAGTCTTCATATTTTCCCACCAGATTTGATACCACCTATTTACTTTGCAGTTGATCTCTGAGCTCAGCTTTCATCCTCTCCTTCTGACATGATTTCTGATCATGACTGCTCCCTCCAAAGTGACAAATTCAGGTTATCTTTTGAATAAAAGTAAAGACCCCTCTCCTTTCATTATCATTCAGTCTGGAAATTTCAGAACTTTGACTCTCGCTTTTCCTCACTCTCATTTATAAGGCGTCCCTCTTAAAGTTGTTTCTTCCACTTCATTCCCACTATTTTCACCATGGTGCTGCCATGTATCAACCCGCTTCTGAGCAACAGTTACCCATAGAGGCTTCCTAATTTGTTTTCCAGGCCTCTACCCACACTCTCCTTCCCCAGTTCCAGAATACATCTTTCAAAACATTACTTTTCCCTTGTTAATATTGTTTTCAGAAAATTTCAGATATATTCTACCATGCTCAAACTAGTTGACTTTGGCCAACATTTACTGAGCATCCATCACATTCCAGAAACTATTCTGGGATAGATGGGGGATATGAAGATGGATAATGTAGCTGACAGAGGAAACAGACTCACAATGAGATGGTTAATGTGCAGCAGGTAAATATAATAGCAGGTGGAGACTTACAGGTTGAGGAAAAGTTTCTAGAAGAAGAGACACTGAGATGAGTTTGAATGGGTGAACAGGAGATGGCACAGTGAAGGGAGAAAGGATATTTAAGCAGTGTATAGAGTGTGAACAAAAGATTAGAGGAAAGAATGGAAAGAATTCTTGAAGTTTACATCTAGAGTAGATATTTCAAAGTTGGGGGGGATAGGCGTATGATATAATCCGGTAAGGGTCAGATCATGGAAGATTCTTTCTGTCAAGCTAGGGAGGAGATCTTTAGTATGATTTGAATCTAGTCTTTATCAAGTAATTCTCAGCTTGGTTCTCACATCCACAGGCCATGTGGAGAAGGAGAGGAGTGATTATCACTAAAGTGAAGGTGGTATGTAAAGTCGTAAAATAAACTATATTAGATGGCAAATAATTCATGATATGAATTTTATGTTTACATAAATAGATATGTGTGCTATATATTACACCATTTGCTTGGATTTCTTTCAAAAAACAGATTTTTAAAAAAATGTAGGTCATGTTAAATTAGATCCTAAAATCTACTGATCACTTACTCCCTTGTGCTTTTAAGGATACATACGAAAAGGCTGAGAGGTATGGGGAACAATGATTCCAGTCAAAATGCCATCCAGATTCCGTCTTGTGGAGCATGAACCTAATGTAGGTGACTGAACAGGATTCAGAGTTTTTCTTGACTTCATAGCAGTGAAAGTTTCATATATGCAGCTATGCACAATTTTCTGATTGCAAGATTTATCAGTTATTACATTTCCAAATAGTCAGGGCCAAAAAATGAAAGGATAGATTTCATAGTTAGATATAAATAAATACTGACGGATGGATAGGTAGAAGATAGAGGGAATGAGTGAGAGAGAATTTCAAAATACAGTACCAACCTATGCTATTCCATCTTTTTCATATGCCTTTGTATAACTGCTTTGCCATTAGAATTTTCCAATGTTCTAAGACAAGCTTTTTTTTTTTTTTCCTAGAAAAGAAATAACCTGAGTTCTTATTCCTTATGGAATTCTTCAGAGAACAAAAATTAATTTCTCTGGAATAATTTAATGTTTATTTTAGATGTCACAAATCTGTTTACTCTTACAGACAGCCTTGATTGTGGTAATATTTTCATCTATCCAAAATGCATCCCTTCACACAAACTGAAAGATAATTGAGAGCAGAACTATGATCTTGCCTTTTGAACCTCAGAGTCTAATACTACTTCATTGCACTGGATGTAATGAGTAATAGATATAAGATATAATTTATAGAATGTTTCCTGTTCCGTTTAGTAGTGTGCATTGAATATACTGTGCTAGATTCTGGTGCTTTAAGATGGCAAGAATACAGTTCTAGATACTTGATTTTATTTAAGAACTGCCTTTAATAGATCTCATAATTTTACTCTGACACTCTCACTAATTATTTTATATTATCTAAAATCATTTTTATAGACAGCTCAGTTTTCTCAACAGTAAGGTGTAGATGATAATACCCACAGCTGACTGAACTGACTGAAGCTGCTTGCATTTATCAATAAATCATGGGCGAGTTCTTTAAGCAAGGAAGAAGTTAATATGTTTCAAATTATTAGATCATTTATTTTGCATATATTGAAGTAAAACTCTAGCTTTTAATTATATAGTATAATGAGACCATTACTGTGGTCACTTTTTAATTATATCACTGATGTAGTCCAGATTAAATTCTGGGAAATGTACAAATAAATATAGTAGACATTGATGCTTACTCATTAACATATTCTAAAGGATGCAAAAGCAACAGATCCTGTATATTTTGCATTATTATGCCATATGTTAAAAAATATGCTTGAGCTTGTATTTTAGTCTTGAAAATTTCTAGGGTGATTGAATTATGTGTTCTAATTATGCAGTTAGAATCATTTACAACTGTAGCAGTTTTTTTTTTTTTGACTCTTCAGAGTATATCATATGAATTATTTCATGATATTTATAAGGATATGCATACCTAGCAAAAATTCTACATGATAAATAGCATAGGGGTTGTCTTCACTGACAGACGCTTATGTTGAAAATAAGGATATGGAATAGATGATAACCAGAGTAAAATGATATAAGATCACAGCATAGAGGAAGAGGAGTGAATCTGTAAGCCTTGGAAATCCATATTCAGAAAACACTAGACATATCTAGCATCACTATTTACAACTCTGCTGAATCCACACTGAACCATATGACCCTGCTCTCTACCCATACTCAACCCATCTGATTCAACCAAAGCATTCACTTATCTCTTATCAGACAGCATGAACAATTAAGTCAGGGCATTAAGTTTCCTCTATCAAGAATTTCAGAAATTTGAGGTTGGGGCACAGAGAGTAAAGGTTAAGAAAGTAGGGGAAGTTCCTGAAGAATCTAGGTTGGAGACTATCAGCTTATAGCCATGAATAGATGCCCAACAAACTGATCAAAATGTGCAAATTCATGCTAACAAAAAGAATTACAGATAACACTGAAGTGGCCCCTGACAAAGAGAAAATTGGTGGCAACTTCTCTGTTTGATTTCTCAACTTCCTGTCTCCTTTTCTTATTTCCCCATTCTGGCAGTTTCTTATTCTATAGGCCATTGATGCCAAATAAGACTTTCTTATCCTCTCTGGTGTACCTAGAGAGGGAACATGTGACTCAATGTGGCAAACAAACTCCAGAAGAAGATATAGGGGACTTCTTGGAAATATTTTATTCTAGTCTGATAGAGACATTAAAAAAAATGCTCTCCTTTGACCTTGGATGATGTTAGTTAAGGATTTACTGTCTAGAACTAGAGCAGCAGTCTGGTAACTACAAGGTGATAAAGCAAGGGACCACAGCCTAAATATTAAAAATGGTGCAGTGGAAGCAAGAAAGGGAGCAATGATCTCTGGTGACTTCATTAACTCTGAAATAATTTATCTACAACCAAAGTATCTTCAGATTTCTTGATATATATATATATATATATATACATAATAAAAATACCTTTATATCTCCTATACATAGTACTTCAGTGTACAATATCTTAATAGCCAAAAGCATCTTAATTCATAAATCATCTTATGTCTTGGTCTTTAAATCTTGAGTGAATTAATCTCTGCACAAGCCTACTGAATCCAATTTAAGTTTTTGTGCTTTTCTCTTGTATTCTCACAAAACAAGCCTCTTAAAAATTTTTTTTACATGTATTTCTATTTCTTGCCAATAGCATTGGCCCTGCCACAGGCTTTCAGTGTTGTGTTTCTGAAGTTGAAAGCTTTGACTAAAATCATAATAGAGCTCAGTAGTGATGCAACTGTAACCAGAACACAGGTGAGCTATGTCAGCTTTTCTGGTTACTTAACCGCCCACTATTTCAAAAATGGTTGGAAAATAGAGATGTCATTCATTGACGAACTATTCAATGCTACATAAGAAATGTGATAATAACCATTTTGAGAATAACTCCGATGCACGTGATGGCCTCATTTAACCTACCATAAAATTGCAGCATAATACCCAGTGAAAAAGGGTTCAAGTATTCAAAGAAGGCGATCAGAATGGAACCTGAATATATTCAATAACTATTTGAAAGTCTTTCGCAGAGAAGTCATTTAATACTTACCCATTTAGACCCCTTTAAAAGGAAGCTTCTCTTCCCAAAGCCTCTCTATTATGAAGCAACAGTCTCCAGATTGCAAACTTCATTGTCCATGGAGCAGAGTATACTTGGAAAAACCTGCCAGATAAGCAGGTTCTCACAAGCCTGGGGAGAGATTAAGTGCTGCTATGTGCGGTTCTTTCCAAAGATGTCTTTGCTTCTCCCGCTTCGCTGCTGCTGTGAAGTCGACAATCCTGGAAATGCATTTTGAGGCAGGGAGTTTTCAAAGTGACAGGCTTAAAAAATACAATTCACCTTTTGCCCTTCCCCTCCCAGCTGCAGGATGCTAGGCCTCCTTAGAACTCAGTTTTGTAACTCTGAGTATGCACTGGTGTCTTCAATAAATAGGCTCAGACTCCTGGGCCACAGGTTTTCCAGTTGTAGTTTCTAGTCTAAATTCCTCCTCTTAAATGCAGGCAATTAGCGGAGATTGTTTATGATTTAAACAACAAGAAAAACCATCTTTCCTATCTCTGAGAAATACACTCTAATCTTGATCTTCTTTTAAATTCGGAGAAATAATTAATAGCAGACTTGAATTAGCTCTAGAATTTCCTCTTACCTAAGCTGCTGCTAATTCAAACAGAGAGGAAATCAAGTGGAATAAAATACATGAGAAGGGAAGTCTGTCTTGATTGTTTCTAAACTTCATGTTCAGAAAGAGCTGGGCAGCTCAGTGTAGTGGAAAGGACAGCGTCTCGTTTTGCCTCTGACCCCAAAAGTTTTATATTGGTCATTTACATTTCTCTCTTTTCTGATATGTAAAAATAGTATGTTAGGCTCCATAATATCAACAACTCTTGAATTTTGGTTTTCTGTTCCTTGATAAAGTGTAATTCAATTGTTTTAAGTAGAAAATTTGGACCAAGAAAACCTATGCTGAAACCTACTTCCCAAGCCCTCAGCAGTATATCTCTGGATGCAGAAGTTCAGAACCTCAACTTCCCCATCTGTCAAATGGAAGTGATCAAGCCACAGTTAGAAAATGGCAAGGACATCACATATCCATTATTTATATTAAGTTACAAAGCATTTTATCTTTCAATCCCAATAGCCAGCATTATTATCAGTCTTTACAAAAAGCATGTGAAGTGTAGTTTTGAAGAAAGTCATATAAACTGTAATTATTAATTATGGAGAAACAAAAATAAGCCAACTGGAAGCTGTTTACTCAGCTTTTATCAGACTTGCTGTTTGAAGCTGGAATATCTAGTTTTTGGTTGCTAATTTCCAATTTGTATAATGAGAGGAACAAGTGCAAAGCTATCATGAATTCTAATAGAATCATATCTTAGGCAGCACCCCAAATAAACATACACTCTAAATAGAATATATGATCCCTAAGCAAGTGGAGCTTCAAAGCAGGCCCCAGCCCACTTTTCTCAGCTGATATCATGCCTTAAACTCTCTTTATATAGAAACTGGAGGAGTTCTGGAAACACTGTTGTAAAGGAGTAGACCCATTTTGACTATATGATAGATATATATATATCTCCTGCCAGCTATCGATATCCAATGGCATTCTTTACATTTTACATAAACAGAAGTAGTTGGCTGCCCCGATGACTGGATTTCCTATTCCTTGAAATTATAAGTTCCCTCCAACCCAAGTACTTCTCCTTCACTGGAAATAAAGGAAAATCCTCTTACGCTCTTGAAGAAGTTTTTTTACACATACATCGTTGCAGCAGTCATTGTATCACGGCATAGCTATCTGTTTGTGGATGTAAAGTCTGTTCTAGGCTTTGAAAGACCCTGTCTTCACCTTGTCTTTATGAGGCAGGGAGTGACTAGTATGGAGCTTGGCTACCACAGATGTTAAGAAAGGTTTGATGAATGAATACGTGAATGAATCTCTCCATCAGTGAAATTCCAGTTAGTTTTTTTCCCCCCTTTAACAAAACTTTACAATGCTTCTCTAAAACAGGAAATATTTCTCTTAGATGAGGTCTCACTTTGAGTTACTAGGAATCTTCATAATAGAGCAAATGGGAGTCACTGGGAACAGGAAGTACTGAAGATTTGAAGTAAATTAAAGAAAGGCAGTCAGTGAGAGAGTGGAGGTCCCCAGCAGCAGCCATCAACTCTTTTTTTTTCTCCCACCTGCTTTGTCCAGATCACACAGCTCAGAATTTTATCAAGTATGATTGTATAAGCCCTTCCTGAATTTAGAAGAAATAGTAGCTGCTCCCATTTATAAAGCTCTTACTTTGTGCGGGAACCTTAAAATTGCCAATTTTCAGGTTAGGAAACTGAGGTATGAAGATGTTTCCTAAGGTTACTCTTCTGTCTGAATACTCTGCCCGTTCCTCTGTGCTCAGTGTTTGGATTAGGGAGGCTGGTGCCAGGGAAAGTAACAGGAGCTTATCCGGGAACACTTCTGCAGAGCTCCGGTCTAAAGTTCAGGCTGGGGGCAGATTACAGCAGGCTGGAGATGGGACTTGTGGGGAATGTTTGTGTGTCCCACGTGTTTGGCACAGCAGACACCCTCTGCTCTCTCAAACTTGGCTGAAAAGACTAAGCACTGGCTTCGGATAACTCCAAATTTGCACGTAGTGTTGATATTGATGGCCTTTCGCCTGGATGGGAGTGACAGACGTCTTTTGTCCAGACCTGGCAGAGAGACGAGAGTGGCGTTGACTCCCCCTGAATGCCGTGGAACCACCAACATCACAGACACCCTTAAGCTGCCTAAGTAATATAAATGCCCTTCTTTCCTTTGTGTCCACAATTATTCATAAAATATTGAATGGGTTGGAGTGCAATGTGATTTATGAAGCAGCTGAACTCTGAATAGTTCTGACTCCTTCCTTCCCAGATGAAGAATGGGAGGGAGAACATTAAGCCAACTAGGATAATAGGCAAGCATCCCATGCCAAAGTAGGGCTTCTCAGGGGCCTTAACTACCAAGGCAGTTCAGAGCTGCAAAAGGTAGAAGTGCATCCAAAATAAAGCTAACCAAAGGGAGTTGAAAGTCAAATGCCGGAGATAACAAGTGAACCTTGAGCTCAACGAGGCAGAAGGAAAGAACGTTAAATAGAAGCACTGCATAGTGACTATGTGACATTCTCGGTTCTAAGCATTTTTTTTATGAATGACTTTATTTAATGTAAAGTAGCCATAGTTATCCTCCATCAAAAGTGGGACATCAGACATTAATTATGAGGTGGTGAGTAGCTCCACGAAGGATGCAAAGTCAAAGTGCCTGTGGAAAGGATCATACCAAGTCACAAACTTTCTTGCCTATAAAGCAAGGCACGAACTCAAGAGTCTGTGCCCAGGCTGATTTGAGATTAGACTGAGGATGAGCCCTACAGGCAGGAAAGGAGAGCAGGGAAATTGCTGAGGACAACCTTGCTAGTAGTTGGAAAGTACAAGCACCAGCTGGCTTCAGGGTTGAGGCAGAAAAACAAAAAGATTATGATAATTAAATGTAATAAAGCAAGTCTGCTAATACATGGAGTAGAGCATACAAAACATAAAGACTAGGCATTCATAAATGGGATAAAAGCTTTTATATTTTTGAAATAAGGACCCTTGAATCTTGAAATGCTTTTTGCCATGAAATTATCAGCTCTAAGGGATGGATTATCTTTTAGTTTTTTTTCAGACTGTGTGTATGAGGTAATATATTAAATGAGATTAATAATTCTCTTCCAAGGAGCATACAAATCTCTTTTATCTTCCTTATTGAAAATAATTTCTAAACTTGAATTTTTCTGTATCGTTTGCCCTACGTTGTTATATTTAGACTCTGCACAGATTGTTAAAGGGTAGAGAGAATAAAGGCCCCTAAAGACATCCAAATCCTAATTTCCGAAACTGTGAGTAAGTTACATTATATGGCAATAAGGAATTAAGGCCTATAGCTGGCTGAGCGGAGACTATATTGGATTATCTTCATGTTCCCAATATAATCACAGAGTCCTTAAAAGTGAAACAGGGAGGAGAAGAGAAGAGTCAGAGAGAGAGATGCAATGGTTGAATCAAAGTTGGGTGATGTTGTGTGAGAAAGACTCAATTCATTATTGCTGTCTGTGAGGATGGAGGAAAGGGGCCTTGAACCAAGCAAGAAAACGGATTTGTCTCAGGCCCTTTAGGAAAAAAAAAAAAAATGTTACCCTGATGACACCTTTATTTTGGCCCAAAGAGACTTGTATAGAGTTTCAGACCTATAAAATTTTGAGATGATGAGTTTTCTGTTGGTTTATGCCACTACACTTTTGATATCTTATTGCAGCAGCAATAGCAAGTTAATATCAGATGGAATTTTTCCTAAGGATATAACCCCTTTTAATTACCATCCTAAAATATCATGATCTGGCATTTAAAATTCTGAGACAATATTCCCATTCTCTAAAAGCAGTTATTACCTTCCTGCATGGGCCATGTGGTGCTGTTATCTCCCACTTAAAGTGTAGAAAGACAAGGGTTACTAATGAAGATGCCTTGACCAAACTTTAGCTATGTTCCTCTGAGCCTTCATTTTGGCTAGGTTCATCCATCAACCCTGTCTTCAACCTGATTAGTCCAGTAATAGCAAGAATCCTACTAAGGCAATTTAGCAAAAACCCTCTTCCCCCCACCCTTGATGTCTGATCACCCTGACTTGCCTTCAGCAAAAAAAAACCAAACAAACAAAAAAACAGATGATGGACACGGAGAGCAGGCTTGTGTTTTTCAGGGGGTCAGGGGGAAAGAAGAGGGTGGAAGGGGAGTTTGGTGTTGGTAGATGCAAACGTTTACATTTAGAATGTATAAATAATGGAGTCGTGCTATACAGCACAGGTAACTGTGTCTAGACTCTTGGGTTAGAACAAGATGGAAGATAGTATAAAAAAAATATATATACACACACACTCACATATATATATATATATATATACACATATACATATATATATATATATATACACATGTATATGTATATATGTGGTTGGGTCACTTTGCTGTAGAGCAGAAATTGAAGGAATATTGTAAAGCAACTATACTTTAATAATTTTTTTAAAAAATTCTATTAAGTTGGCTTAGCAATAAATCCTCTACCCGTGATATCTTCATTTAATAATTTTCTCACTCTGATCCTTGACTATAAATCCCCACCTGCTTAGGTTATGATTGGAATTGAGTTTGGTTCTATCCTGAAATTTGTTTTTCTCCTATTGTAATAGTCACTGAATAAAATCTGTCTCTATCACTTCATCTAGTGTCTGGCTCTGACTCTCTCTGATAACGTCCAGCAACATTTTACACGTTCTTGGCAGAATTCAGGTGACATACCTCAGCCTTCAACTGTATCTATGCCCAATCCAAGCAGTAAATTGAAAGTGAAACACTATTGCAATTACAAGTTTCATTATTTTCATATAGTATCCCCAACTAGTTTTCAATTTATTTGAAGGAATTACCCAGTCATTTCAGCATTGTGTGGGCTACAGGTTAGCCTTTTAACTACATTGTTTAGCTACTATTTTTTCATGTATTCAATCATCAATCAAATTCTAATATTTAAATATCCATTTCAGTTTGTATCATGAGTAATCAAACTACTTTGAAGAGAATGTAATGTGCTTTAACAATCAATACTTTTCTATGGAACTCCAGCACTTAGAACTCCAGCACTTAGAACTCCAGCACCCAGTCCTATCTCCTGACAATCATAGTCAGCTGGATTAAGAGCTAGATGAATTATTTTTATAAGTTTTGAGGGTGACTATCTCTTTACAGTGCTATCAGTGTTTTTCTGTCTATTTCTGTATTCCTACACCTGTTACATATGATCAGCTGATGAGTTTCAATTTTCATCTAGCCAGAGACATGCGAGATTATTAAATGGCTCATATTCTAAGACTGTTGCTCTATATCATGCGAAATTATGTCATCCTGCTTTTTTATATTCAAAAATCAGACAAATATAACTTTAAAATACTAGAATTATTATTATGTAGATGAACTTGAAAATATTATCAAAACTATAGTCATCGGGTCTTGTTTGTATCGGGAACTTTTCCCTTTCATTTGACTCAGCCAGTGGGATAGGTGTCAGATACTATGAGTCATATAAAAGTGAACATGGTGTGGTTTCAATATTGAAGAATACAAAATTCAGTTTGCTAAATAAGTTCATTGTTCAAATAACTGCAAAATGTGGTAGTATTATAGCAGAAGTATATTGAATCCCATGGCACTTCAAGGAAGGGCTGTTCATTATTAGGCTGTGGACATTTAAAAGGCTTCCTAAAGGAGGAGACATGTGAGTTTGTCCTTGAAGGGTGGGTATTGCTTGACAGGCAGGATAATGGGTGTGGCTTATTAATGGGGAGAACAGCGTGAGTAATACATGCACAGGTCCAAGTGCATTTTTATGGTTCAGGGAGTAGACTAATTTAGCACACGTGTAGAGCATATATATGAGCAGTGTTTAAGATTGCACTAGAAAATACTCTATGGCCAGAGACCAGAAGATAATGTAGAGCACGACGGGAAGTCATTTTAACATTTTGAGCTTCCTTTTAGTTAATCTGTCAATGGTAGGTAAGGGAGGCGAATGACGTTTATAGATAAGGAGGGCAGTTGGGAAGCTGTTAGAATAACTCGCAAGAGAGGTAATAAGAAGTAATTGCTTGAATTGAAGCAGAAGGGATGGAAGAGAAGACACATGTTGTATAGATATGGCAACCTCCCCAGGGCTTCATCCCTAGAACCCTTGTCGGACTAAGACAATAGCATGAGACTTCGATAGCTCCCAGTGTTCAACCCTCTTTGACAGAAAGATTATGATATTTAAAGTAATAGAAGACAGGGGAAGAGTTATTCTGGCTATTAGCAAGATGAGTTCATTTTTTGATAGGTAGAATGAAAGATGCCAGCAGGAGTTTTAGAAGGAAATGATAGGCAGGCAGTTATGAAAGGAGGATGGTTCTTGGCAGAGTAAGTAATATGAAGTTGCTGATGTAGAAGATGTCAAGGAACATATGAGAATGAGATTTCAGAGGGAGAGAGTTTAGAGGGAGGTAAGACAAGAAGGTTCAAATAGAATCTAGGAACATGTATATAGCAGGAGGCCCAGAAATTAGGATTCCAGGAAAAGTGACTTTACAAAGGAAGGAATGTTATAAGTGATGGATGCTGGAAAGAGGTTCAGAAAATGAGAATATCTGAGATTGTAACAATAGTTTTTCACCATAAAGCAGTAATTCTGGGAAAGTGATAGGGTTAGAATACATTTTGCAAGAGGCCCGCAAGCGAGTACTTAAAAGAATGCAGAGTGAGCAAAAAATATTTTTTTCAGTAATTTAAGAGGGATCTATTGAACAGGAACTTGACAAAGTAGTAGATATGGTGATGCCACTTGTGATAAACCTGTAGAGTGAATTCTACTGGATGACAACTTTAATAAAGTGACACCAATATTAAAATCATATGGCACATTACAATTATAAATTAATGCATCTACAAACTAATCTTAGGATCCTCTAACACAATTTTAGTATATGCAGATGTAAGTTTGCATACCTTTAAATTCATACAGAATCTTTATCAAATTATTTTCCTAAATGGTAGAAACAGGTATGTAAGTTTTCCTTGTAAAGGCATTAAAGTTTGAATGTAATTGGAATCAAAGTCCCCCAAATACTTGCTATCATTCTATCACTTGCGGGGAGGAGTTGGTGCCCTACATATCTGCACTGAGCTCTGAAACATATCCCCGTGAAGAGAAAAGGCTGATACTTAAAGACATTGGAAGCTCCAATAGGTAATTCATGTCAGCAACAGAAACTTAAGCCCGATACTAGATAGATCAAAATCACTTTGGGGATCAGAGAGCCATGTCTGGAAAGCCAGAGAAATTTGGGCTGCAGACTCTAAATTAATTTCAGGCAAAAATGATGAAAAAGCCTAGTTAGTGATCTGTGCCTTTCTTAATCTTTTCAGAGAACATAAGATACAACTGACTTCCAAGTTCAGAAGGAAAACATGGACAGATAAGTATATGATTTAGAAGCTCCCAAGCTTAGTAGAAAATATGGGTGAGTAATCCCAGAGATGAATTATTCCATATGCCAAATCCAGTGGCAAAGATAATCTTTGGAAGGATGTTTTTCTCAAAGAAAAGCCGAGAGCGTCATAATTATTTTTATAGCATGTATGTGTATGGCTTGGTATATACAAAGCAATATGGTCCCTTTGGGCTGCAAATTCTCAGTTTACTTGATTTATAGTCTTAAATAAGGTCATATATTTTGCCCTTTATTCTGTTTCCTCTTAATGAAATTGCGCTATGATATTTTTAAATGTGTTGCATTTTTCTGTAGCTTTCCTTGTTTCTACACAGACACAAAGGCTTCGTCCCTCAGAATATTCTGCAGGCATTACTCTAAGAGTCTGAATTTTTTTTTTTTTTTAATATTACAATCCCCTTGCAAAACTGAATTCCTCTAGAGCATGGGTCATGCCTCCAGATTGGAGGGACTCTGTACACATTTACAGAATAACCTGAAGAGAACCAGAAATCTACTTCCCAAAGCAATTTCAACGCACAGAAAGAGCTGTGGTTTTTTCGGGTTTTTTTCCCCCCTCTGACTCTCACAAAAATAAAGGGCTAATATCACCAGTGGGCACGTTTTGTAAAATTATTTTCCGCAGTGCTTCAACAAAACCTGCCAACACAACTTAAGCCCAAACTTCCCTACCCCTGCTTTGTAGCAAAGGGTCCCTCTGGGACAGGCTGCCAGTCACACCAGTGAGAGCCAAATTGTTTACTGGATTTGGGAAGTGGACAGATGTTCTCCTGGGATGATGGAGACAGGCACCGCCACATATATTTTCACTTGACGTGTTAACCAATATTCTTAGCCAATTATTCAGAGGCGACCAGCAGTTAATGCATGCAAAGGCAGGAGCTAGAACCATCACTCATGGCTCCCACACAGTCCCAAACTCCTGCCAAAGTGCTAAATTCTTCTCTGGCTCTGAAAGGCACGGGAGTTCATTTTGTGTGCCCTTGGATGTGTTCCTTGAGGATTATATTAGAACATCTAAAGCTGATTATGAAATGGTCATTGTGGAGAATAAACAGGCAAAAACAAAACAAACACTGGGAATATATGCCTCCAAACGCCCCATTGGAAAGAATGGGTTTTACATATGAGAATGCCTTTGAGGTCTCAAAGGTCATTACCCCAAGGCGCTGGAATAGTGCAATAAAAACAATAGCAGCTGGGCCACACCAGTGATATCCTGTGATAACTGCCATTAAGCTCATTTGCAGCAGAAATATGATGTCATGAGATCTATCCTTTGAATAGAAAATAGAAACACATAACAAGACCATATCCATTTTATTCAGAGAAGTGTCAGCGAAAGAATGTCAACAACTGGAGTCTTTGCTTCCAAGGATCCACACGCACAAGGTCATGGTAACTCGGACATGTCTCTGGGCTTGAAGAAACGCAAACTGGGACCTGGCACGTGGAAAATACGAAGAGAAAGGGATGTAAATCTTGTTTCCAGGAAGCTGGTAACGACAGTCATCATTTCAAAAGCAGCATTTTATTTCTGGGGGAAATTGTACTCCATGAAAAAATATATAATAGCCATTTCTATAATAAAGTGTTATTTTTTTTGACAAATATGTTGATGTGGCAGAATATATAGAACTGTGTCTGTCAGTGGCCAGTCAGTAAAACAGAAAAAAAACCACTCTGACTTTCTCCAAAAATAAGTAAACGTGATAGAAATGATTGGTTACTTGATGGTGAAAAATCTAACGGGTACTGAGAGGCCACCCGGAGACTGACTGCAGCAGCAGCTCCCATCCTTGGGATAGGAACCAATGGAAGATGTGGTACCACTAAGAACTTAGGACACCCTGTGGGAGCTGGATTCATGGTAGACAACAGTCCCACGGAATTTTTGACCGTGGAGAGAGGAGTTTGGGAAGTGAGAACTGGACAAAATCGAGGAGACAGACCCAACTGCATGAAAGACTGTCCTCAGTTGTAATGTCCGCGGTCGCGAGATCCCCTCGCAACGAGCACACCAGAGTCAAAAGTCAAAGCCAAAACGGCAAGGGTCCTTTATTGCAGGTTCGAACCTGGACCCCTGGGCACTCGTTACTGGTGACGCAAAGAGGTCCCGACTGCAGCGAGTACAGGGTTTTTATGGGCACATACAAACAAGTCTGGGGCTTAGGGGAGGTTTTCAAAGGAGAGGGATGCCGATTGGCTGATATTTGAATTGGGACACCGTCTGCTATATGATTGGCCTGGGATCACGCGATCCATAATCAGCAAGCAAGCAGGTTTACAGAAGCAGGTGTGGCGGTTAGTGACTGGCTATAATTGGTGCACGCGGGACTTTTGAAAGTTGCAGACCTGGGGGGGATGGAAAATTTCCTAAATGGTAGCCTGTTATGTCTTGGCCAGTTTTATTGACCCTTTGTTGCGAAACACTGTCACAACTGATACTTAGCAAGCAAGCGATGTTACAGAAGCGAGAAGGGAGTGTTAAGTTTCAATTGCCTTAGGTTTCGTCTCTCACAGTGAGAAGGGAGAGAAATACTTTGGTTCTCCCTCCCTTTCACTGTCAAGACTCCTACCAGGGCTTCCCACTGATGAACCCGGTCAAGAGCCAGCTAACAAAGGTCTGTTCCAGTACAAGGCAGAGCAGAGCAAAGATGGGGAATGGAAGTGAGAGCAACCTGGAAAATGACCAGCACTGTTTCCAAAGTCAGTCTTGTTAAGTCACCCTTTGTCATGTCTCCCCAGAATGACTTCAGTAGTCTACTGCTTCTATCGGCTCACACCTCCTTCTCATCACTTTTCCAGCCTGCAGAGTGAATGACCTCTTTAAATTCTCCCATCTGATTATGGGACACTCTCGTCCCTTTAAAACCCCTCCATGTCTTCCACAGCTCTTGGGAGAAAGAAGAAACACTGCCCAGGACCCTCAAAGCCCTTCCCTCACTGGTGGTACTACCTCTCCGAGATCATCTGCTTTATTGCCTCTTCTGTAGTGGTTTTGGTCTTCTCTGCTATTCATGGATTCAGTCAATCATTCAGCAAAACTTTCTCAAGCGTCTGATTTCTGCCAGGCATTTTTCTTCACACCAGAAGAAGAGCCATTAATAAAACAGGTGCAGAATACATTTATCTGGAGCATTTTTTTTCTGTGTGTGTATTTGTGTAAGGTTTTTTTTTTTTAATTTTATTGGAGAATAGTTGACTTACAATGCTATATCAGTTTTAGGTGTAAATCAAGGTGATTCAGCCACACAGATAAACATATATCCATTCTTTTTTTCCCATACAGATTACTACAAACCATTGAGTAGATTTCCCTATGATATACAGTAAGTTCTTATTAATTATCTATTATATATCATGCTGAGTGAAATAAGTCAGAGAAAGACAAATATTATATGATATCACTTCTATGTGGAATCTAATAAAAAATGGTACAAAAGAACTTATTTGTAAAATAGAAACAAGCTCACAGATTTCAAAACCAATGTTATGGGGGAAACCAACCACGGGGGAAAAGTCAGGAGAGGGAGGAATTAGATGGGTATAATATATACACACTTACACACTACTGGAATAGTTGTTTTGGTTGTTTTTGTTTGTTTGTGTTTATGGCCACACCTGTGGCATATGGAATTTCCTGAGCTTGGGGTGGAATCCAGGCTGCAGCCGAGGGCTACACCACAGCCCTGGCAACCCTGGATCTGAGCTGCACTGGCAGCCTATGCCATAGGTGCCGCAACGACGGATCCTTAAGCCACTGAGCAAGACCAGGGATCAAATCCACATCCTCATGGAGACTACATCAGGTTCTTAACTCCCTGAGTTCACAATGGGCACTCCCGGAGTAGGTGTTTTTTTTTTTTTTTTTTTGGCAGTAAGTAAAGACATGACTATAGAGTATTTAAAGTGGTTAACAGCACTGTGAATGCTTCTATGCAATATTAGGAAGCTCTCTCTAATCATGTGCTATTTGGACAGAGTCCCAAAGAAAGGCAGGGAGCGTCACCTGTGCTATGGCATACATACCCTCTATGGGGAAGAGCTTAGGGGGCAGAGGAAACAGCAAGTGCAAAGTCCCTGAGGAATGCATGTACCATTCTAAAACTTTCTGAGGGCACTACTTCAGAAAAGGATCTCATTCTTTCCTCTCACCCCTTACTGATCCACTTCCTTTCGCAAAACCATATCTTGTAAGATAAAGTTTCCTACATAAATTCAAAATTAAATTCTATATGAATTGGTACAATAAGTTGATAAGCATGTACCTCAACTACTTGACTATAAACCCTATGAGAGCAGTGACTGTGTTTTCCTTAGGAAACAAACTACTGCCTAAAAGAGAGATCCAAACACAGTGTCCGCTGAAAGACCAAAGCTTATTTCTCCCGTGTATACTGGTTATGGCTAGTCTGGCAGCTCCCTGATGTCAGAAGCTTAGAGTCCTCTCCATTTGACTTCTCTAGTATACTTTGAGTATTTCTGTGTTGTCCAAGATATTTCATTAGGAAATTCACAATCTATACAGCAGAAGAGGAGTTCCCGTCGTGGCACAGTGGTTAACGAATCCGACTAGGAACCATGAGGTTGGGGTTTGAGCCCTGCCCTTGCTCAGTGGGCTAACGATCCGGCATTGCCATGAGCTGTGGTGTAGGTCACAGACGCGGCTCAGATCCTGCGTTGCTGTGGCTGCTGTGTAGGCCAGGGGCTACAGCTCCGATTAGACCCCTAGCCTGGGAACTTCCACATGCTGCAAGTGCGCCCTAAAATTACGAAAGGCAAAAAAAAAAAAAAAAAATTAGACAGCAGAAGAAAGTACAATGAGCTGGGGCCAGAGGAAAAAACATGCCTTCTCCCTATGAGAGCATGACCCAGAAGTTGCATCCATCACTCCCTCACATTTCACTAGAGAGATCTAATTACATGACCACACTAAGCCAGAAGAAAGGCTGGTCAGGCATGTATGCTGATAAAAATGCTATTTCCTTGAAAGAAGGGAAAGACAGATATTGGGAGACACTCAGCAGTATCTGCTATACCAAACACGAGAAATCAGGAAGACAGAGATGTCTAGAGATACATACAAGAGCCAGCATGTCTGTAGGAACTGAATTCAGTGACTCAAATAGAATAGGTAATCTGTTTTGACCCCAAGCATTTAGAGTGGTGGTTGGATAACAGGGCAGAACTTTAGTTTTTTTTATTCCCTTTTTTTTTTTTTGGTCTTTTCTAGGGCTGCATATGGAGGTTCCCAGGCTAGGGGTCTAATCAGAGCTGTAGCCACCAGCCTTCACCACAGCCACAGCAATACAGGATCCTAGCCGTGTCTGTGACCTACACCACAACTCATGGCAATGCCGGACCCTTAACTCACTGAGCGAGGCCAGGGATGGAACCCATAACCTCATGGTTCCTAGTCGAATTCGTTAACCACTGAGCCACGACGGGAACTCCAACAGGGCAGAACCTTAAAAAACAAAAAACAAAAAAACAAAACCAGAAACAACCCCCCAAATCCCAGAAGCAACAAAATTCAGAATTCTGCTAAAATACCTAAAGAGAAAGTTGAAGGTGTTTGTGAAGTGCTATGTTAGACAGTTAAGTCACAGCTTGAGTTGATGGAAGGGAGCATGGATCAGGTTCAAACACCAGCGCCTAAGGTAAAAATACCTTTAGTGCTGAAATGATCATTACGTCTCCTCTGAGAAATAACATGCTATAGACCAACCAAACATCTGTCAATACATTCAACTGTCAGTTTCCTTCCTAAGCTGTGAAGTGTTGCTGGGTTTTTTTATTGACACCAGATGAAGGAGCTGACTTCTGTTTAATAGTCAGGCTGTAGGAAAAATCTTTGCTTTACCTTGAACTTTAGAATCCCAGTTAGAGCCATAGACTAGAACTGAAACCAAAAACTACAGATACACGTAATTTATTAGACTCGCCCTGGGACATATACTCAGAGTAGAATGCTAAGTAAAATGGTTTACCTCAAGGAGTTGGCAAACTTTTCTGTAAATGGTCTGATAGTGACTATTCTAAGCTTCATAGGTCATATGGTCTTTGCTGTAACTTTTCAACTCTGCTATTGTAGCTCTAAAGCAGCCTTAGACGATGTGGAAATGAATGCGCATGGCTATTTCCTAATAATGCTTTACTTACAAAAACAGTCCTCAGCTGAATTTAGCCTAAGAGTCCTGGTTGGCTCAACCTCGATCTAAACTTTAAGTTTAATTTCGTTTTTGAAGAGTGGGAGACATATTTTCTTCTTTACTTTACAGAAGTTAATTGAACAACGATATTTCTCTCCTTAGCAGAGACTCTTCAACGATAGCATCAGATCTGCTGTCTTGTTGATTGTACAATGCAAACAATTCAGGATGTGGAAGTAGAAGAAGGCATGACCCCTGGGGGCAGGGTCCCCGTTGAGGACTTCATAGAGGAGGCAGAGCTGAGCTAAACCATAAAGGATGCGCTCTGCTGAGAATCACAAAGAGCTCTATACAGGTTATATCACGGTATCTTCCAACACTTCTCTGTAGTTTCACAACCACTGAGAAGTTAAAAAACTTTCTAAGAGTCCCAGAGCTACCTAGAAATTGAGCTAAACCAGGATTTCAAGTCAGATTTCTCTCTTCCATTGTGCCGTTAGCCTTCTGAATGGCTTGGGGAGGTGGGAAGTTGAGAATATTGCTCTTTAGCTATCAGGAGCTGAACTCCCCTCACATCAATCCACTTCCTTCACATTCAGGTCATTTTCAGGGATGATGCCGTTACTTCTGCATCATGTGGACAAAAAGCTAATAAGGAAGTGAGAATTTCAAGAATTTTTATAACATTGTGCCCGGGGTAGGGGGAAAAACCAACAGGTTTTCGAAACAAGAAGCTCTACCTTCCACAATATCACAGCACATGAGGCCTGCAATAGCTCCAAGTTTAAGTGAGGTCAAACTCCTATCAATTTATTCTGTATTTAATTAATTTCTGGAGTAAAAATCCACGATTTCAAATATTTACCACCAGGCAGAAACAAATTAACATCTTTTTTCTTCTTTCTCTTCTCCTCTTTCTGAAGAACAAGCAGTGGCTTACCAAGACATTAAAGGGTCACCTACTCCATGGCTTGTAGCCACCACATTAAAGGCGGGTATAAACAGCAGGTTTTAATTAGAGTTTGGAAAGAGCATTTCTGTATAAGTGAAATAAAAACACAGGTGGTTTAGTGAGTTTACTCTGAGCCTAAACCCCCAAACACTATTTAAAGAGCAAAGTGGTTAAAGGATTTCATTTTTCTGGTCAGATCTACCCCAGGTAGCAACAACAACCCTACCATTCCTGACAGCATGGGGTGGCCATGTGCATTTGGCTCTGGGCCAACTGTCGTATGCTTTAATATTCTCTAAACTGTAGAAAAAGGCTCTCCAGTAAAGTGCCATGTGGCTTTCAAGCATATATCACTCATGCCTTAGTTTTTAGCTATCTTAATGATTTTGTTAGAACCATTATGTTCCTTGGGCCCTGCCTACTGCAACCTCCCCCATTCTCAGCCACTACCACCATTAGAAGAATATCAATCTCTTTTTGAGTATGTCTTTTTAGAGTCTATTCCACCACTTTAAGTCTTTGGTTCTTTCAATTTTCCTTCAACAGCCAAAAGAATAGTTATCTTTGGAGAGTGCATCTGGCTAGGAAATCATCCCAGACTCAAACTAGTGACTGCTTTGCTGACAATCACTCATCAGCATCATCACTGAATATCTAATTTGATCTCATTTTGACTGCTAGTTGGACAATTAATACATAATGAGTGAAAACCTAGGCTCAAATGACATTCTGCTCATAAGTGCCTTAGGACTATATCAGTGTTTGTCAATGGCAAGTGCTAATTAAGAGGCACACAGGTTTTAGAACTGGACTACTTAGGTTCAAAGGTTCAAATCCCAATTTAGCCACTTCCTTTTGCCTTTTCTTTCTTCTTTCTTTTGTCATTAGGACCCCTGCCCCTTTAATGCCCTCCTACAATCCTTCTTCCTCTCTCCCAACTTTTTTCTGCCCCCAGTTTCTACAGCTCATGATTCAGTACTCTGGGTGGGGCAAGAAAGAAATGGGCTTCTTTGTCAGCATCCTGCACAGCTAGAGAAATCAGGTGATCTCTCAGGTGCTGTCATTTTCCCTCATGGGAGAAACCATGGGGTCTTTTGGCCCTGAGCTGTGTTGGCCTTGGAGGGGGCAATTCAGGTAAATTCAAACTGTCCCCCTGACCACTCCAGTGCAACAGAATTATCTTTCTTTGATTCAGTGGTGTGCTGGAACTTCTTTGCTGAAAGACCAGTACTTTCAGAAAGGCTCTCTTGCCTGTGGGTAATTGTCCAAGACGATGTTTTCCAGAGCATCTTGGACCATGGCTAAGGGGGGTAGGAGCTAGTTCAATGGTCACTGTCTTTGCCACTTTCTGGTTATGGAGACTGACAACATTTTTTTTAACTTTTCGGGTGCTCAAAGTCCTCATCTGTGAAATGGGAGTGATGAAACTGTGTCTAAGTCAGAGAAGTAATTTGAGACCTGAATGAGTTAACGTACCCTAGGCCTTTAGAACCAAGGCTGGAGCATGGGGCTAGTATTAAAGTGGTGTCTGATATTGTTATTGTGATGATAAGTGACAAAGGTTGAGAGCCTGTGTTCTCTTCAGTACTTAACACACATTATCTTGTTTGCTGGCCAGTCTACTCTGGAGGGTTATGTATTTGAGAAAACAGACCTTAGAGATTTATAGCTCAGAGTTTTACATTGGTAAAATGGTGGAGCCTGTCAGACTCCAAAAATCATAGTACGAGAGCAGAATGAAAAGATTTAAGGATACTTTTCTCATTGAGTAAACATAAATAAGGGGAGATGTCTTCTAAAGCATATACATCTACAAACATCATCATATACATTTGCATATGGACATACTTCCTAAGTACAGTAAATGTTTGAAAAAGAATTTATATTTAAATACACCAACTCGTTTAAAATCATCAAGAATACTTTATCCTTTGGAACAGATGGTAACTTGGGTTAGAAGCACATTTCAGTAGCATTGATCTTGCAGCCAGCATCTTTTCATTTTCCTTGCCCATTTATATGACTATTTTTGGAAAATTAAAGGTGTAGTTGCTTAATGATGCTTTTATCTTTCTTTGGAATTATTTCTAACACTTCTCAGAATGCTCACTCTTAAATTAAAGGTATGGCATATTATGGAGGTTGTTTGAGCTTCTTTGTGGCATTTTTTTTATCTTATTTAACTTCCTTTCCAGGTTATTGATTTCTTGGTGCATTTTACTGCATCATCACTAGCTTTTACATGATACTGCTATAGGATTTTTAAAAGATTTTAAATCATAACAACAGGGAGAAATGTAAATGCAGAACCTGAGTCATCAAAGCATTTATAGAAGGTCTAAAACAGGTAAATAACTCTGGGGGCCAAGTAATACAAGCCATTGTTATTGGTATTTGTCTTTAATACATAAATGGCACTTCCTTGTGACGATATTAAAGTAAATATATTATGTACTAAATTGTAAGACTGGAAGTTATGTGATTCTTGATGAGGACTGAAGATTTGAGGATCATCACATAATATGAAATTGGAAACATATACTTGCATCTTTACATTACATTATAAAATTGTATTTTAGATTCGTATAACATGCCTCTATACAATTTATGACTCCACTATTTTTCCCTATCCCCCAGGATTTGCCTCATAATTGTTCTACTTGTTGCTCACTGCATTGATTTCACTTGAGCATTGTGACATTTGGGGTAAAATGTCCTTTTCTGTGCAAGACATTTAGTACTTCTATCTTCTGGGTAAAAATATCAGTGATGCTAGATATTGTGTTGAACAAAATGCTTCCCTTGTTTCACAAAGCCTGATATGGACTCAAAATAACTTCCTTTTAAAATCATTGGATGCCAAAAAGCCATCTCTCCCTGTCAGCCAATCAACCGCTTTGTTCATTTCTTGTTTTCTGAGGTCATGTTCGCTCTGGTCTACTCTACCTTGCAATGCAATGCAGGCAGAATAAAGTAAAGTGACAGGAAGCAAAGTAATTGTCTAAGAAATGAATTCTGGGACTTGGAAAAAACTCAGAAAAAGATCATGGACAGATCAAACCACATATATGATAATAGTAAAATTAGTAATAGCTTAAATTGAACGTAATCTGCCTACCAGCCATTACATTAAGTGGCTTATGTAAACTATTTTGTGCCTTTATCTTCACAACAAAACTGTGTGGTGCATACAGGTGATGTCCTAATTATACAGGTCATGCAATGCTTATATATAGTTTGATGCGAGTTAGTGATTTCTCAACTTTGTTAATTTAAGAGAAAAGGTATAGAAATAAGAAGGAAGAAAGTGCATTACAGGGAAAAAAGAGAAAGAAAATTGTCCTGCCTTTCAAAGATTCATATATAATTTGAGATGTCAGAATATGAAGTTAAGTTGACTTTGAGCCTCGAGGATGTGGATGTTACTAAAAATTGATTTAAATTTCCTAAGTATTTTTTAGAAGAAAATGCAAGATTTCAACCAAGAAATGGCAAAAGCAGGCTGGAGAATGTTGTTCTTACAGCTTCAGAGAGCTGTTTAAACAGTTTTATTTGGAAAACAAAACTCATTTTAGCAGTTCTAGAGATTACACAGATAGGACATCTAATAAATAGCCAGATGACAAAGTTAATACTCAAAATGTTTCTCAACAGGCTAAAAAATGAGTCAAAAACAAACACATAAAAACATAACAAATGTAGAATCCTTTGTTTGGCATCAGAAATTCAAGTGTGTAAGTATAGGATGATGAAGTCCCTGTTTGAAAACAGAACATGCAGTAACAATCTTGGGGATTTAAATGTCATCTGTGGTTTCAATAAAAGGCAGCTTAGGCAAATTTAGGTTGCATTACTGGAAGCAAAGTATCCAGGTCATATGAAGCAACATTATTATTATACTCTATAGACTACATAAAGCCATCACAGTTGCAAAATCATTGTGAGATTTTGAATTTATACTAAACAGGACATGAGATGGTTGCCAGTAGCCATATATATGTTGAGATTTTTTTTTCTGAAACTATGGCTGTCACATCTCATGAGCCACATGTGTGCCTGTATTCCTTGATTAGAATCTGTGGAACACTTGGTAAGAGATCATGGCCTTCAAGCTCACTGAGCTCAATGCTTCTTAGAAGTTGTCTTGAGGCAGTATTTTCAGCAGTCACCATAGATTGACTGAGTTTGTCATAAAATATATCACATTTTCACATCCAGGATCTGTGATAAAACTGTGTAACAATTGTATTTATTATTACTTGGTTAGAGATTTTATTGGGCAATTTAATAATGATAATTGTGACTATTGATTAAAATATTTTTAAAAATATTATGGTTATCTGCCATTTCCGAAAACTATTACATTCAGCAATCCCACTTTAATCATTTATTACTGAAGACCACTGTGATAAGAGAATAGAGGAGGTTGAGAGCTGAAGAGTTTCATAACTAATGGTTAAAAAGCCAATAAGGCTAATATCTAAAGTGAATGATCACACACACACACACACACGTGCACGTGCACACACCTGAGTGTGTATATGCGTGTGTGCCTATAGCCTATTCCAATTAGATCTCTGTTGTGACATGAATTTGTACTATTTCCACTTAGCTCAACTGAATTACTTTCCCCATAAACCGTTTCTCTGTGTGGTTCTAAATGAGATATGGCTACAGGTGAGATTTGCATGAGCCTCGGAAAGAGTTGATGGAAGTGTTGGTTTACGCTTGGAATGCAGGTACCAGGAGTTTGGCACCATGGCGTTTTATATATCTCTTCTTGATACTAGATCACCTGATTAGTGGGGACCAAGGACCCTCAACTCCTCCCACTCCCAGCAGGTCTCTCCCTTCTACTTCTCCAAATCCTGGGTCAGGTGCATGATTAGCTCTGTATCGCATGGTGACTGATTGTTCCACTGGTCACCTGTACTAGCAAGGCTGGAGATGCAAAGGACAGATGTGAACTCTTATTTGTCCTCAGGGGTTTCCCAAAGGCTTTGTTCTTCATTTCAATTCTTTCCATCTGTTGGCCCAGATAACCTATGAATTATCCATGCCCACAAACACCAAATACAAAGGAGATAATCTTGGACAGACTTCTTAACCAGACTCCTAAACTGTGTACAGTGTAATCACTAAATAAATCCCTTATGGTTTATCACTCAGTGATTTTGTTTTTCTGATTGAAACCTGACTGATGCAATAATGAAAACATTAAAAGTGGAATTATATCTCGTGTGGTATGGATCTAAATACAAACTTTGCTATTTACTGACTCTGATCCTTGCAAGTTTTTTATGAGTGTTAATTTCCTTATCTATAAAACGGAAATTATACTATCTCTCTTACAAGGTTAATATAAAGATTAAAAGAGATAATCGAGATAATCAACTTAACTCAGTACCAGGTATGCAGTATTGCTTTAATTGATTATAAAGATCATTATCACTTGTGGATTTGCCACTTGTCAAGCTATGATTTTAATATGTCACTTAATTTCTGAGAGATTAAGTTACCTTGTGGTAGTTTTAAAATTAAGAAATAATGCATCAAAATTGGCTATCCCACTCTCTGACCTGTCTAATTACTCAATAAAGTTAAATAGCACAGTAAATATAGAGACTATCAATTATACCTTGTATATTTTAATGAATACATTGAGCATTGTTTCCTTAATTCCTATTTATTCTTCTCAGTGGTAATTTTAGGCTTTTCTTATTCCACAGCTACAATAAATTGCTTGTAAATCACTGATCATTGTCATTGATATTACTTACTTAAAAGGCATTCTTTTACTACCTCTGGCTGACCATTCAAAATTCCAGTGTTTTCTGATATTATGCTTAAGAATGTTGACCTCTTGGAGTTCCCTGATGGCTCAGTGGGTTAAAGATCTGGTGTTGCTACTGCTGTGCTTTGTGATCTCCGAAAAATTTCTTAACCTCTCCGGTTTTTCATTTCTTTTTGTGTAAAAAAATGGTGTCATTATAAATACTTCCTAGAATCACTTTGAATATATAGGAAAACTAAGCCTGAGTTTCACAGTTAATGTTATTTAAGATATTTTGATATCATAAAAACAGCAAGGTCTGGCAGATGTGAAGAAATTTGCCCCTCTAGCATTTGCATTATAATTTGGTTTATTAATAATAAAAATATAAATTGTTGAGTTCTTATTATGCACTAGGCACAGTTCAAAGTACTTTATAAGCTTATTATTTTATTCCTAATAACAACTACCATGGTTATATCAAACTAAATCTTAATTTAGATCAAACTAATTTGCTAAGAAAACTTTATCCAAAAGGGACTTTCAAAGACCAGAACACAGATTTGGTTGGACTAATAAGTTATATGTAACTATAAAAACAATCTTTGCCAAGCCTAAAAAAAAATCCAGGTAAAATATATGGCACATTTTTGATAAGAGGTTATAAAATTCTATCTGGATGTAGTTACGATGAATTTTGTACTAGAGTAAATGGCTTCCACATTTGTTCATATATGTATAATTTATTTAGATGGGTGTCAGAATTTTTATATACTTTCTTAACTCTGGTTTTCCCTAGTAAGACAGTAACTAATGATAAAATCTTTGGTCAGGTTGAAATTTTCCATGTGGTAAGAATTAATATCTGGCCAGTGGCAGTGGCACAGTTGTGTCATTTTTAAGAGCTATCACTGTTCACAAGTGCAAAGATTGTCTTGCTGAAAAAATGTCACAATCTCTGCACACATGGCTGAGTATATAAGGAAAATTAACAACTCTCACAATAAAGTATCCAGATTGAAATATAATTTTATGATGGACCAATATATAAGTATCTGCAAGCATCATATGAAAACCAGAGTACCACCTGAAACAATTTTACAGAAAAATAATGTGATGGATAATGTACATGTTCATTTCTTATACGAATCTTAACTTTGCAGTTAGCTAACTCATAGTTTATATTATTGAACTCATTTAGCATTTTCATGTATTGAACATTCACTATATATATTTGCTTTTTAGGGTCATGTCCCACAGCATATGGAAGGTACCAGGCTAGGGGTTTAATTGGACCTATAGCTCCCAGCCTCTGCCACAGCCAAAGCAATGTGGGATCTGAGCCATGTCTGCTACCTACACCACAGCTCACGGCAACTTCAGATTCCGAAACCACTGAGTGAGGCCAGGGATCGAACCTGCATCCTGAATGTGGATACCAATGGGATTCGTTTCCACTGTGCCACAATGGGAATTCCAAACATTCATGTGATATGAATAAATTCCTGTATTATATATGATTTAATTGCTATATTATTCCACTAGCTTTATTTGTGTAGCTGTTTTTAAAATTCATAAAGTATGTATATATGTGTGTGTGTGTGTGTGTGTGTGTGTGTCCATATTGTAGTATCACTGGCTTACAGCAGCCTTGTAGCAAATTTTAATTTATTAATATAATTTTTTTTTCATGTGAAGAAATTGAAGTTCAGAAGGGTAAGCGATTCTCCCAGGGTCAACAGGATACATTCATGAATTTAGGGTTTTTATGCCCCAATTACTTATAGAATATATGGTTAAAATCAAGCCTGGATTTTTTATTCTATATAAATACTTATTCTTCAAATGAGAGATATTCTTTATAATCTGGATGGTGTGAATTTTGGAATGAAGCTGACTAGGGCTTATATTATGAATCTGTGTACACATCTAGTGGCCACACGCTGCCAGCTCCTTTAGGGAGGAGAATTGCACCTATTTCTCCCATGGTGAAGTCATTGAGATAATCGAGAATTTTCTTCTTGCCTTAAGAAGGTAATAATGGTAACAGTGTTAAAAACGATATCATAGAAAACAAGTAATGTTATCAGGATGCTCAAGATGAACTAAGTTATTTTTATATATTACCTTTATCCATCCCACAACTCTTTTAATTATGTATTATTACCATTAATATTAAAGAGAGAGAGAAATGTTAATTCATAAAGTTGGAATAAAGTGACCAAAGTCATATAGCAAATTAATAATGAAAACATATGAATCTATCTTACCTGGTCACCCACATGCTTTCTTCTTATGACAAAATGAAAAAAAAAAATCAAGGAGGAATTTCTATTAGAAAGTGTTTGTTTTCACCCTATAAGACACAATTTATGAAAATAGTACTGGGCTAAAAAACACGAGTCCTATATTTTCCAATTCTATTAAAAAAATGTATGGAGAAAAATTGCTTTCTTTTCAAGGGAAATGCTGCACTATTTAAATGGAGGCAATTCTCCTACAGTGTGAGTTTTGAAAGAGTGAATGGGACAATTGGAATTTGACTAATAAGAAAGCATCATTTGCCTTATGCTGACTATTACCAGTTGCAATATAATCAAGATCTGGATCCAGAGAACATACGAATAATTTTATTTTCTCATACAGAAAACATAGGCGCACAGAGGTATTTTTGAGCTTATTGTTCTGTTAGCATCTCCTTTTTATTTATTGTTTTCTTTTTTAAACCTTTAATGCAGTATCACGTTTGTTTTATCTTTGGTGACTGTGAACAACACAACAATCAGAATTACAAGATCAAGGTAAAAGGTAAGAGCAAAAACTGAAATGTCTGGAAGAGTGAAGACAAAGGGAAGGACATTATTTATTTATTGGATGAATTTTATTTAATCAAATTATTATTTCTGAATACCATACACAGTTAAAGATGTGACATATTGCTTTGCTATTAAGAATCCAACAGAGTTTCCTTGTGATACAGTGGGTTAAGGATCCGGCATTGTCACTGCAATGGCTGCTGTGGTGCAGACTGGAACTCTGGCCTGGGAATTTCCACATTTCTACATGTTGTAGATACAGCCAAAAAAAAAAAAAAAAAGAATTCTCTGAATAATTTCCTTTTATTCTCTCTTAAAATTTACTTTTTCTTATGTACTTTTGCTAGAAATACAGCTAGAATGTTATGAAAAAGCACACAGTGACAAAAATGCAAAATACTTAATGTGCATAGTTATGTAGAGTTCATTTCTCTTGATGCTATTTACTTTTTCCAATTTTTTGTGAATATGTTATTTAAATTTTTTTTTTGTCTTTTGTCTTTTTTTAGTGCCGCACCCGCAGCATTTGGAGGTTCCCAGGCTAGGGGTCAAGCTGGAACTGTAGCTGCCGGCCTACACCACAGCCACACCAACTCTGGATCTGAGTTCCATCTGTGACCTACACCACAGCTCACAGCAATGCCAGATCCTTAACCTGCTGAGTAAGGCCAGGGATCAAACCTGAGTCCTCATAGATATTATTTGGGTTCATTAACCACTGAGCCACAATAGGAACTCCTATTTTAAATTTTTTAATTATAGAGAAATCTAGACGAGAAACTCATTTGGATTTAATGAGTCTCATGCAGCCTTTCGGTGTGTTATACCATTTCCATGTTAGTCAGTCCTTCCCATAAGGTTTAGCGTTTTTTGCTTTTGAAAAATTTGATTTAGACTAAGTTTCTAAAATTCCTCTCCTAACCCCAGATGTCATATTCAGCCATCATCTATAACAAAAGCAATGCTTCTTTCTCAGACATAGACCAACTGCATTTTATCTTTAGCCTGGGAACACTGGCATTCTATCCAACCCTATTAGGTACCTTTTAACTTTTTTAATAATAGCCAGTGGATAAAGATCTTCTATATTAGTCAGTGTTTTCCAGAGAAACAGAATCAAAGGAACGTATTTATAGGTTTATATTAAGGAATTGACTCACAAGGTTATGGAGGATGATAAGCTCCAAGATTTTCAGCCTGCAAACCAGAGACTCGGGGAAGATGCTGGTGTAGTTTCAGTTTAAAAGTCAGTAAGCTGCAAACCCATGAAAAGTTGATGTTTCAGTTCAAGTCCAAAGGCAGGAAAAAGCCATGGCCCAACTTAAAGGCAGATGAACAGGAAGAATTCTCTCCTTCTTGTGAGAGGTCAGCCTTTATATTCTATTTAGACCTTTGATTGATCCGAAGAGGTCCACCCATATTAAGGAGGACAATTACTTTACTCAGCCTACAGATCCAAAGGTGAATTTCATTCAGAACTGTCCTCATGGACATGCCCAGAATAATGGTGACCTAGTCAAGTTGACACAGAAAACTAACCATCGCAGTTTCCTTAAATCTTTTTCTTAAAAAATATGACTACTGTTTCTTAAAAGTCTTCCTCACTCAAGTACTCTATGATAGCAGGGGCTTTTATTTTTGTTCATTTGTTTGTAGATATATCCCAAGTTCCTAGAACAGTATCTGACCTAGAATAAGCATTCAATGCATGTTACTGAAAGATGAAAAGAAAAGGAGGAAGGATGTTTATAAAAATGCGAGCATATTGTCTGGTATCAAAAAAGTATTAAAAACTATTAGTTGTTACTATTATAATACATGTATTGATCCTAAGAAGACATCTTTAACTGTTCTTTTCCAAAACATTCAGGGTGATTACATATTACCGTGAAATGATTAAACATGGCAGAATGTAAAAATCTGTATGAATGCCTTGCTTCACAATAGGCTAGTTGGCAAAATGTTTATTTATTCTGATGATTAAGGTATAGCTTAATATATATTTTAAGGAGCTATCATCAGAAAATTTTTTATAAAAACATCTATTTGTTTTGTTCATATATATAACCTAGGCTGATCACTCAATGATTCCTCAAACACAATTCAGTATGTCTTTGGTTGTTTTCTAAATTCAAATGTGTCCATAAAATAGATCAGTGATGTTTCCAAGTGTATTATAGGTTGTGTATATAATTTGAAAAGGTGAGTTTGTTATGTGTCTTTATTCAATTTATCTTAGGAAATGGTATTATTATGGGGAGAAAAAAAACCAACAGGTCATTAATAGAATTTGAAAGTACTTATGTTTATCTAGGACATCTCACCTTCCTTCTTATAATGATTAAATTACAATAGAAATGTTCTTTGATAACTATGCCCAGAATTAAAATCCATAAGAAACACTATTCTGAGACAGAAGAGCCACTACAAACAAGTTTAGTAGTTAAAAATACGGGTCTCTTATTTTTATAATCTTTAGGTCACTGGCCTACAGAGCCATGGTAAAGGTAAAACTCTCCCAGATTTAAAACCATATGCTACCATTCAGGACCATAAATGCTGGTGATGAATTTTTCAGTTTGGATTAATGCTGCTGTCGCTGAAAGAGTGGTAAGCAATTCACCCATTTTCCACTGAGCCCAAGAAGGCCTTCATCAGATTTGCCTCCTATCCAGGTATTCAAGGTCCCCAGAGATTGCCAAGTCATAGGGGTGTGCAGAATAAATTATAGTTAAAATATTGTCCAAAAGAGACCATATGTTTGAGCAGACTGCATTTGCCTTGACGGGGGAATGTAAGTGTTAAGACAAATCATGTCCAACTTGTCATAAAATTGAATTAAGACCGGAAGGGAGATGGAAATTTTAGTCAAGGGAGTGAGGAAACCTAACAGATATCCTCCTGAAATTAGCAGACATGAGTGGTGGCCAAAACATCCTTAATCATTCGTTTTTTTCCCCCTGAGAGATAGATGTAAAACGTCTTGAATATAACAATATGAGTATTTTCTAGTTTTCTCAAAATTGTATGAAAAAACTTATAAAGCCTCAATTAATACCCAACTAGATCATAGTCTAGAATCTGGATGAAGAACATTATTTATCAGTAAACAAACATAGTATTCCAGATTCATTTTTCATATTTTTGAAACTTTATCCTGACGGTTAGGATACTTTATGAATTCAGTTATTACTTAGAGGATTACTAAGTTAAATGCTAATTTCTGAAGTTACTTGGAAAGAATAATCAGTACTCTTTGAGGAGACCAAATATGGAAAGATGCCATCTCATCTGTTCATTTTTATCATAGCCTTTTCCCCGAGATGATCAATGTCCATGTCTTGCAGGTAATAAGAACCTATTGTGTGCCTTAAAGTAACATGATTAGTTCCAAAGGAAAAAAAAATATAAGGAAAAAAAAAATAAGGCAAGCAATAGGGTAGGGATTGCTGCAGGAGACTGCAATTAGTTTGATCAGGAAAGGCTTCAATGGGAAGGTAAGGAGGTGAAAGTGTGGGCTAGATAGATATTTGAGAAAAATTGATCTAAAAATAGTAAAAGGAAGCAAAGAGGTGATTGTCATAGTCCAGGGGAGAGATGTTTGTCTTTTATAAATGTCCTGGCAAGAAAAGTGCACAAAATAGTTATATTCTAAATGTGTTTTAAATGCAGAGCTAGATTTATGAATGAATAAAATGTGCAATTTAAAAAAATGGGAATCAAGCACGGCCAAAGTTTTAGACTATGGTTCAACTATTAACTGATATGGGAAAGAGCTGAACCACGGTGATTTTGATAAGGAAAAAGTAGAAACTCAAAGCTACACACAATGTTCAACTGCTTATTATGCAATCATATGAAGAAATTTTAATAATCAGTTTGGAAGTATGAATTTGGAGTTTGAGAGAATTCTGGGATATAAATCTACATAGATGATATGCAGATAGATTGATACATAGGTAGCTAAAATAAAGAGACAGATAAATAGTCGTAAGCCAACACCTAATTTTCACTGTAGAGAGTATGCAGATTTTCAGGCAGGTATATTCAAAGATCAAGCCCTAAGAAATCAATCACCAGGCGTGGAGAAGAAAAAATAAGAATATGGTGCCCTGAAAAGCCAGTAAAAAACACAGTACTTCTGTATTAATACTTCTGATAGATCAAGTAAGATAGATACTAAAAATTAATAACCAGCTTTAGTAAGTGACCTTGGGAAGAGTAGTTTTGAAGGAACAGTGGAAGCAAAAGCTGTTTGGAGTGATGTCAAGAGAGACTGGGAAAGGCAAGTTGAAAATATCAGTGTGATTAACTCTTTTATGAACGTGTACTGAAGGAAGGAGACAAATGGGGCAATAGCTGCAATGGTGAGTCAAGGAAAAAAGAGATTTCTTAAGATGAGAGAAATGACAGTGTACTTAGATCTGAATAACATAGCAGGGAGAAATTCATCATGAATGAGATAGGGGTGAATTATGGAGCCATGAATGTGGGTTTGTGAGAGGGAGCTAGTCTTGTGTAAAAGTGAGTGTGGGCACAGGCTGCAAGGGAAAGTGGGTATAGAGGCGGATTTAGCGGGCAGATGTGGTGGCAATGGTTTGTAGATGCTTTTCTTTCATTATTAAAATTTTCTCAGCTACATAAGAACAAGTTCATATTGGAAGTTTGAAGAAAAAAATGGTGAGGGAAAAATCTGAACAGAGAATAGACTTTGGAAATAAAGTATTATGATCTCCAAAGAGCAATAAAGGTAAGAAAATGGATCATGAATGTCAAATGAGATTGGTTATTATGCGCCTGTGTTTTCTTTAGCTTTGTTTGTCTGTATGGGTTAGGACAGGGCAGGTGTTAATTAGAGTTAACCAAGGTGATTGTTTTATAGAGCAAGGAAAACAAGAGAGTAATGACATAATGGCCTTGAATGTAGATGAAAGGCAGAGATTGTAATGAATACTCTTTGGACTTCAAAGTGCCTTCTTAAGCCTTTATTTTGATTATAATGGCTCAATCTAGATCTGATTAGCTGGCCTCTTTCTGAGGTACAATATACCTAAACATTTCTATGAAATAGGAATGTCTGCATACATATATATATATATATTCCTCAGGTCATGTGTACAAAAGTGGATTCTAATAGCAGTCCAGCCACAGGAGTGAAATTGGGTGAAGGTTAGGATACTTGAAGGGTTCAGGTCCTACTCAGAATATTTTTAAGTTAAATGCTATTTTCTTAAGTTACATGGGAAGAATAATCAGTATTCTTTGAGGAGACAAAATATTAAAAGATATTCCAATTGTTCATTTTTGTCACAAGCATTATCCAAGAGATGACCAAGGCCCATGTCCTGGAGGTAATGAGAACCTCCTTCTCATAGGTCTCTCCTTTCTAGGCAGATTTACGTTACTTACTCTAATCTCTGACAATTTAAAGGAACTTCCCAACAGGTATGCAGAGAGGCAGGGCCATTCTGATTTTTTATTGGCACAACCAGCCTTGAAAACCCAATGGTCATGAAATGGGTAAAGATCTGCCATCATGTGCTATATTAAATAAAAAATTTTCCATAAGGACTAGTGATATAAAATGTTTCAAAAGATCACAGTTCCCATAAATCATGGATACCATTTAAAGGGAATGACCCTAGAGATTTAGGCGTTAGACTCAAGTCATTTGAACATACGCTTTTCACATACATGAGCGATCTATTGTCACAGTTGTGAGATCCATAAAGTCACCTCAGGGCATGCTTTGGGGGGAGTATATACTGTTACTATGTGCTATGTCTATTTCTAATGCCTCTTGTTGACCATTATAAGGTAACATATAGAAAAAAAAGTGAATACCAAAATTGAGGAAAATTAAGTCAAGCCTATGAATGTTCAAAAGCAAAGTTTAGTTTGGCTTTGCTTTCTTTGCTGATGGAACCCTGGTTGAAGAGGTTCATAATGATCTAAGTATGGAGGAGAAAAATATGACTCCCCCCTTGTCTTGTATTGTTCACCTTCATTCGTGATTTTTCATTTTCACCTAAAGGTGAGACTCTCTTTCTGCTAAGATCTTCGTAATTAAAAGTATGACATGAGGCGTTCCCATGGTCGCGCGGTGGAACCATGAGGAACAATGAGGTTGCAGGTTAGATCCCTGGCCTCGCTCAATGGGTTAAGGATCCAGCGTTGTCACGAGCTGTGGTGTAGGTCACAGACGTGGCTTGGATCTGGTGTTGCTGTAGTTTTGACGCAAGCCAGCAGAAACAGCTCCGATTAGACCCCCAGCCTGGGAACTTCCATATGTCACCAGAGTGGCCCTAAAAAAAGACAAAAGACAAAAAAAAAAAAAGGTATGACATGATGTGTAGGTTAAGGCTGAGTAGATAACCAAAAAAGCATATATAGAACTTCCTCCTACTGGGTACTCAGGAATTTTATTTATCTGATGAGATCTTAGGAAATCTCCACAATCAGAAAAGATTACCAGGGCTTGAAGGGAAATCAGTAATTATCCAGTTCAGTCCTTCCTTTACAGAAGAAGAAACAAAGTCCTAGAAAATTGAATTTACTTAACTAACTTGGATTAGAACCACAGTCACGCAATATTCATTCCATTATGTCACAATGATCATCATTATCAGCTATTCCTATTAACATTTTGAGCTAATAAAAGTGCCATTTTTACTCCAGAATACTCTATAAAAAGGCATATGTGAAGGCATACAGGGACATTTACCATATATAGAAGGCATACAAGGATATTTACTGCAATCAGAAACAGCTGAAATGTCCAATAGTGATTGGGTTTTATGTACAATTAATGGAATAATGAGATAGCATTAAAACAATGTTGTAGATGAATATTTGGTTACTCTAGATTATCGCTAAGTGAAAAACAAAATATTCAGATGGCTAAAGAGGAAATATGATATTATGTTAATTTTTCAGATAAATGGATATTTAGTGGGGATGATATATACTGAAGTGTTAATGGTGGATTTACCTGGGATCTTTTACCTCCTCTCTATGCCATTTTATTTCCCCTCTGTTTTTATAATGAACATATTTTACTTAAATTATCAGAAATGTGCTACTTTTAAAACTTCATTTTCAATGTCTTTTTATGGAAAACACTGTGATTTAAGGTCTTCTTTTCTTCTAACTGTAAGAGCTATTTGCAGATTCATTATTGGGTACCTCTCAAGACAGATATATTTTTCCTAAATCTGAAAACATGAGAGCAGTTATTTCCTTGCTTGGCTTTCTACCAAAAACCTTCACTGATCAAGCAAAGGGGAAAAAAAACACACTTGCAGAATCAGAATTTGACTTCTAAAAATGAGATTCAATCCCCATGAATGCATAATCAACAAAAAGTGATGTGTAGGTATCTAATTTTGGAAAATGCTACAGTTACTACTCACTACCTGCACCCATAGATTTTGTCAAAGAAAAAAACAATATAATACATGACGATTGCCCAAACTGTCCACACAGAACGTAAGTTAAAAATACATAATAGGAAAATCAGATTCTCATTCCTAATAATATTATGGGAAATAACAGATATAAAGATAAAGAAACAAGGACAACAAGTAGTTCTTAACATATTAAAAAGAGTGCTGACCTATGGTGAGAGAAATTAACTGGTGGGGGAAAAAACTCATCTTATTCCACAGCCATGAAACCTAAAGAGTGATTGCATCTAACTGAGGGTCCTACGAGCTGGGGAAATTATTTGACTAGGAAATGTGCACACATAAAAATCACCAAGCATTTATACAAGACTTTGTGTCCCTGAATTGTAATTCAGCATGTGTTATTTAAAATATGAATACAAACTCATGCTTTACAGGATATTTGAAGCAAAATTCTAAAGCACCTAAAGAAATTTATCCAGATTTTTAAAAAGAATTTAATTTCTAGCAAAATAATATATATTAACTGTAAATATGCAGCAAGTCACATAGCCTCTTAAAATGTCAAATTTTATGAAGACACATACAAATCGTATGCTCATAAACATTCATAGTCTTACAAATATTATTCTCTGACAGTCACATTCCTTCATTCAACGAATAGTCATTGAGTTTTTATCATGTGCTACATATTATTCTAGACACTGAGGAAACCCTGAGAATAAGAGGAGATATTTGCCTTCACAGAATTTCATTCTATTGAAAGGCATACATTGTTAGGTGAAGAGTTATCATGCTTTATCTAAATATAACAATAAATAGCATATATATAGTATCTACAATTCTGTACAGTGTATTAATAAAAAAATAATAATATAGACATGACCATTTACTCAAAAAATCTGTGATCTTAACTATGCATTTCTTGCAACACTCTTCAGACTATTTGAAAATTCAAGAATGCACCAAAAATGTGTCCATGATTCTATAATTGGCATGATCTTAGACATTAAAATAGCATATTAAGTACAGTGTTTACTATTACAGGGAGTTTTTGAACACCATATATAAAACATTCACGGTGATGCAGAAAAAGGTGATGCAAAGACCCTTTTTAGATCTTTCTCTACTAGAGAACACATTTCTGTAAAAATAAAAAAATTTTAGTTACAAAACCCATTTCTAAGGTGGTTTAACATTTAATATTCCTACCAATAAAATGTGAGAATTCCTACTGATCCACATATTCTCATCATTGGTTATTTTTGATAGTTGTATACTGGTGTCTCATTCTCTTCGTTTTTTAATTGCCATTTTCCAGATATAGCAATTGTAAACCTATTTTCAAGCGTCTATTGGCTATTTATACAGCTTCATTTGTAGAGAGTCCAAAAATTTTGTTCATTTTTAATTGGTTTCTTGTCTTTTTATTAATGGGTTATAGAAATCATGTATGTATCCTGAATACTAGTCCCTGGTCACATATCATGTTTTGCATATATTTTCTCTGAATCTGTGGCATTCTTATTGTTTTTCTCAATGGTATCTGTATTGAGAGAAAATTAATCTTGCTTTTAATTTTTGATGAAATCTTAATTTGTCAGTTTGTTCTTTCACTACAATTGTTTTGTGGTCTCCAGTCTAAGAAATTATGTGGTGTTTTCCTGCAAATCCTTAAGGTTTTAGCTTTCATGTTTAGATCTATGATGCCTATTGAATTATTTTTGTATATACTGTGATGTAAAAGTCAAGTTGTAGCATCTCTTTATTACAGTATGATTTGCTGAAAACAAAATAAAATCTAATTTCAGTTCATCTATGTAGAAATCAAAGGACCAAGTGACTCGGTCTGCTGCTGGACTTCCTGCTTGGTTCTACTGATCTATTTGTTGATCTTTATTTCCTAACCCCATTTCTTGATTACATAGCTTTGGAGCAACTCTCAAAGACAGGTAGCATAAGTTCTCAAACTTGGTTCCTTTACAAAACTGCCTTGAATAGTCTAGATACTTTGTAGTTTCAGGAAATCCTGCTGATATTCAATCTAAAAATCAACTTATAGAGAACTGAAAATGTTAACCATACAAAGATTTCCATCCACAGAGTAGTTTATTTCTCAAGTTAGTGCTTGACATTTCAACCTTCTACAGGAAATAATGACACCAGACATTATTTGTCAGACTTGTATCTTTACCCTAAATAACTCCCCAGTTTTTCATGGGCCACACTACTCTCAAGTTTCTTATACCTCTGCTCAACACATACATGCTACCACCATTGAGGGCACTAAAATTTGACACGTGTGCACTATATTTTGATTTCACAGAACTGACCATTGCATAAAATCATTAACAGCTTCTACCTCCTTGCTGTTCTTCTATTACATCACTTATCAAACTTGTAAATTCATATACTTTTTTAAGGTGAAACTGGAATATTTTTCTTTGGTGTAGTCTTCCTAAAAATTTCAGGCAAAATTAATCACAAATTATGTGGGTTACTTATGCCTTTTTTATTTCTCTAACTTATTACATGGCACATTTTATGATTGCATGTTTGCAATTACCTTTATTTCAGAAAACTTAGTATGTAAGAATTATACGGGTATATTTTATATTCTAGTTTATATCATATTTCAAACAAATGGAAAATATAAATAGAAGATTATAATACTCTGTAACAGTGGTTTTCAACCAAAGTTGATTTCCTTATTCCCAGATCAAAATGTTTGGTGACGTTTTGTTTGTCATAACTGAAGCGGGTGGGGAAGCTGGCTACTGGCATCTAGTGGATAGAGGCCAGAGAGGCTTCTAAATATCTAAATAACCTGCAATACACAGGACAGCTCTCACACCACAAAAAATATTGCCTCAAGTACCAGTGGTACAAGGGTTTAGATCTCTCCTTTAAACTCACTACTTAGTTGTATCAGATTTTATTTTGCCTTATTAGTTCCAAATCCACACAAGCATTTTTGTTTTTATTTTTTTCTTTTTAGAGCCGTACCTGCAGCATATGGGAGTTCCCAGGCTAGTAGTCAAATTAGAGTTGCAGCTGCTGGCCTATGCCACAGCCACAGCAATGCCAGATCCTAGCCACATCTGTGACCTATGCTGCAGCTTGCAGCAACTCTGGATCCTTAACAAGGAGCAAGGCCAGGGATGGAACTTGCATTCTCATGGATAATACTAGCCCGTTCTTAACCCACTGAGCCAAAAAAGAAACTCCCTGTACCCCCCCTTTTTTTTTTTTTTTTTGCTTTTTAAGGCCACACCCACGGAGGGGTCCAATGTGACT
This sequence comes from Catagonus wagneri, assembly GCA_004024745.2. Lineage (NCBI taxonomy): Eukaryota > Metazoa > Chordata > Mammalia > Artiodactyla > Tayassuidae > Catagonus > Catagonus wagneri. The sequence goes on along the minus strand of PVHT021183710.1, from coordinate 6,958,469 downwards.
GGCCTATGCCGCAGTCATAGGAATGCAGGATCCAAGCTGCGTCTGCAACCTATACCACAGCTCACGGCTGGATCCCTTACCCACTGAGCAAGGCCAGGGATCAAACCCACATCTTCACAGATTTTAGTCAGATTCATTTCTACTGAGCCACAACGGGAACTCTTCCACACTGTTAAATAATAAAATATTATATCTATCTATCTAGCTATCTAGCTATCTATCTAGATATATGCATTCATTAATTCAAATCTCATTCTTCACTTTCCCTCTTTAGAGATAACCACTACCGTAAAATTGATGTACAGGAAACTCCCCATATCTGTATATTATATATGTATTAAAAACTGAACAACTATGTCCTATTTTATGTGTGTTTATCGTACTGTATGCTAGGTATCATACTGTCAAATACCTTACAACTTTCTTTTTTAACTCAGCGATATATTATTAAGATTTAGCAACTTTAATATTCATGGGTCTAGGTCACTCATTTTAAAGCTGTATAACCCTCTATATATGTCTATACAATTCTTTATTATCCGTCGATATACTAATGGACGTTTTATTCTTTAAAAGTATTCTCCATGGTAAAAAGTGCTGTGATCAACTTTCTTGTTGTACGTTTCTCCTTGCATAGTGTACTAGTTTGAACAGTGTTCTGCAGTCATTCCCCCAAAACCTCAGAATGTGACTTTTTGGAAACAAGGCTTTGGCAGATGTAATCACACTAAGGTGAGGTCATACTAGATTAGGGTGGGGCTTAATCCAATGACTTTGTCCTCATAGAGGGCAGTTCAAACACACAGACCCATAAAGGAGAGAATACCATGTGAAAGACAAGGCAAAGACTGGAGTGATGTTTCTACCCAAGGAACACCAAGAATTGCCCACTCCCATCAAAAGCTGGAAGAGAGACAAGTCAAGTCCTCCCTCAAAGACTCCACAAAAAGCTGACTCCGCCACCCTGTTGAATTCAGACTCCTGACCTCCATAACTATGAAGAAATACACTGCTGTCATTTTAAGCCACCGAATTTATGGTGATTTGTTACAGCAGCCTTAGAAAACTAAAACATGTTTCATTTTCTTAGTAATTAAACTGAGGAATATAATTCCCGGAATATGGGGTGTATGCATCTAGAAATTATTAGAGCTGATGAGATATTTTTTTTTGTACTATTGTCTACGTTGATATCAATAGAGCCTTTATTATTACTTTTTTAAATTATAGTTGATTCAGTGTTGTAACAATTTCTGCTGTATAGCGTGGTGACCCAGTCATACATATATGCATTCTTTTTCTCATACTATCTTTCATCATGTTCTATCCCAAGATATTGGTTATAGTTCCTTGTCCTATACAGTCAGACCCCATTGCCTATCCACTGGAAATGTGATAGTTCTTTTAACCCTATAATTTTTAGTTTTTGTAAGTCTGATGAATGAGACAGCATTTCATTATTTTTACTCACTGTCCTATCAATGTGTATGTTCACATAATTTTTATTCATTCAATTTAATATTTTATGAATTATCTATTTAAAGGATTTAGTCATTGCGCATGCATGTGTGTGGGGGGTGGTTTTATCTTTAAAAAGGTAATAACAAATAGAATAGTATAATGTTTTTTAGACAAAATCTTTGTCTCATATACAATGCAAATAGCTTCCCAAAGCCTGTGGATGGTCTTTTAAATTTGAGTATATTGTCTTTTTCATTGAAGTTATTTATTTTATGTATCAGTCTTATTTTTATGAGTTCTTCTTAGTTTCTGTGACATAATTCATTCTAGCTACCATAAAGCTAGTCTCCTACATGTTATTCTAAAAGTTTGATGGTTTCTTTTTAATATTTATGCTTTTAATATATGTGGAATTTGTTTTTGTCCATGGTACAACATAGGGATTTACTTTGCATAAAGAAAATCAATATTCCTTTCACCATTTAGAGAGCAATATATCTGCTCCTCATTTGGTTGTAATACAACCTCTGCCCTATAAATTGTGTGTGAGTATGTGTGTGCATGTGCACATGTGTGTGACTCTAAGTTTTCTATTCTGGTCTACTGATCCATTTGTCTATTACTGCCTCTATATCATGTGGTCTTAATTAACATACTTTTAAAAGAGTTTTGATATATGAGAGGGGCAATTGCCCAACTGTGTTCTTCTTCAAATACATCTTAGATATTTTCAGCCCTTTATGGTTCCATATGGATTTTAGGATCAACCTAGCAAGTTCCACAATAAACCCTAGAGGGATTTCAATTTAAATTGGATTGATTTTACAAATGAATTTAGTGTCATATGACATCTTTATGGTGTTGAGTCTTGTCATTCAGGAACATTAATCTAGCTTACCTCTAAAAAAAATTGGGGTTAATAAAGTTTAAAACTTATTTGTAGTGTTCTTGTACTCAATTTTTTTTTTTTAATTTACTGGTGTACTTTATGGTAGTTCTTGCTATTACGCGTAATAATTGATTCTTACTTTCATGAGCTATTAATGATACATAGGGACACTCTGATTTGTGCACTTATGTGTTCCCAGCAGGCTTATTTTCACCTTATTAATATCAATACTTTATAGATATTCTTGGATTTTATAATAAATTAAATCCTATTTCTTGAAAATAAACCATGGTTTTATCTTTTCTTTCTCAATTGTTACACACATCTTTGCATTGTCTAGGGAGTTCTAATCAATGTTCGGAAATAAAGGTGATGATAAACATACTTATTTTATGCATAATTTTAATCAGACTACTTCCAAAATGTCATATTTAAGCACAGTATTTCCTAAGGCTCAGTGAATGCCTTTAAGAAAGTAAAGACATTTCTTTTTATTTCCAGTTTGCTAAATTTTTCATGATGAATTAGTGATGAACTTTACAAAATTTTCCCAAATAATAGGCAATCAATGAGTAATGACACACAAATCCTACCCAATAATTTATAAATACTGTTATTAAGGTTACAGGTTCTGCTCCATTATAAAAAATGTGTGTTTCTGACATTTATTTACTTAATCTTTTTTACATTAAGCTTTGAATTTCTTCAAATATGACACTAAACATGTGTCACTAATTTTAAACCTAATATAGTACATAAAGTGTTTATAAGAACGGTATGTGTTTCTGAGTGTTTATGTACTTAATCAAAGTATTTTATGCTGTTTTAAGCAGATATTTATTTAATCAAGGACGTAAATGTTTTAAGAAGTGTAAAATGGCTGAACCATATGTAAGATTTTAGAGGTATCCTGGAAAGAGAGCAAACGAAACATTAGAGGAGAGATGAAACAGATTATGAAACCAAAATGAAATTTTGTGGGATGAATACTGGCAAAAAACAAGAGAAGAAAGACTATATATAAGAAACCATTAGCTTCCCATTGTGGCTCAGAGGTTAACAAATCTGACTAGCATCCATGAGGAAGAGAGTTCAATCTCTGTCTCACTCAGCGGATTAAGGATCAGACGTTGCCATGAGCTGTGGTGTAGGTCACAGATGTGGCTCAGACCCTGCGTTGCTGTGGCTGTGGTGTAGGCCGGCTACTACAGCTCTGATTGGACTCCTAGCCTGGTAACTTCCATATGCCGCCGGTGCATCCCTAAAAATACCAAAAGCAAAAAACAAACCAAAAAAAAAGAAACCACAAAACATAGACACTGCACTGCAAGATATGCAAAATATCAAAGAACAAAAGTTAACATCTAAAATGAATACATTATTTTTACGAACAGCTCTTAAGATCGACTAGAACGAGGGTTCTCGCTGTGGTGCAGTATGTTAAGAACTCAGCTTTGCTGCAGCTGTGGTCCAAGATGTGGCTCAGCTTCAGTCCCTGGCCTGGGAACTTCCATATGCCACACAGGTGTAGCCAAAAAAGAAAAACATTTGACTAGAACATTACAGAGTAGAGACAGTTATTATATGTTAATGCATTAAGCACTGGAAAGTTTTGAAAGCCTCTAGTACCCAACTTTATATGTTGCCTAGAGTGTCCCATCCCCTCTTTTTAAAAATATTTTTAATTTAAGGAATTCTCTACTGTAATCATGGCCCTGGGGAAACCAAATTCAGCATGGTTACACGATAAACAGCATGAAAAACACAGAAGGAATGAGAGTGAATGAAGAAATGAATAACAAATACCATCTTGCATCTCACAGTCATTCCTAGACCTCACTCATGGGAAAGGTGAGGAAAATCCCTTTACTATTCAAAATATTCTCTCTCTCTCTGCATCCCTTTTTTTTTTTTTTAACTGCCACACTAGCAGCATATGTAAGCTCCTGTGCTAAGGGTTGCATCAGAGTTGCAGCTGCCGGCCTATGTCATAGCCACAGCAACAGCAGATCCCAGCCACGTCTGCAACCCATACCACAGCTTGCTACAATGCAGGATGTTTAACCCCACTGAGCGAGGCCAGGGATCGAACCTTCATCCTCATAGACACTATGTCCGGTACTTAACCCACTGAGCCACAACGGGAACTCCTCCTTGTGTGTCTTATGCCCTTCACCTAAGTCTCCCTCATCTCTTTCACATCTCTTCTTCTGTCTGTCTCTGACTATCTCTCTTTATCAGTTTTTAACTCTCCTATATGCATAAAAGTAAATGATAGAAATTGACCAATGAACCTCTCTAAAGGAATAGACTTAGCAATAAAGAACGTATGTTTTGAAAGTTCCATGTTGCCTTGGCTGAGTAAAATTACTCACACATTCAAAACTAGTTGTGTTCACCATAAAAAAAAGTAGAATTTTAAGTTTTCTCATCTTTAAGAAATAAGGTGAAAGTAACTCCACTTGATTTAAATCAGTTAGCAATTATCTCAACAGGGACAGTTTCAAAATGTTTTCTCATTTGCTGAACTTTTACCTTAAGAATTAAAAGCTAGTTTAAAATTAAATTATTGTTTTTATTTTCTATTAAAATACAGTTGATTTACAATGTTGTGCCAACTTCTGCTGTACAGCAAAGTGACTCAGCTATATATATATATATATATATATATATATATATACACATATATATATATATTTTATATACAGAAATTAATTCACATTTAGTTATATATAATTTTTAATATTATTTTCTATCATGGTCTATCTCAGGAGACTGAATATATTTCCCTGTGCTGTACAGTAGGATATTATTGTCTATACTCTTTCTTTTTTTTTTTGTCTTTTCAAGACTGCATCCATGGCATATGGAAGTTCTCAGACTAGGGGTCAAATCAGAGTTATAGCTGCTGGTCCACAGCACAGCCATAGCAACGCAGGATCCCAGCTGCATTTTTGACCTACACCACAGCTCAGGGCAACGCTGGATCATTAACCCACTGAGCGAGATCAGAGACCAAACCTGGGTCCTCATGGATACCAGTGGGTCTGCACCGCTGAGCCACAATGGGAACCCCCTGTCTAACAATTTTGAATGTAGTAGTTTGCATCTATTAACCCTAAACACCCAGTCCATCCCTCTCCCCGCCCGCCCCTGCCTTGACAAACACAGTTATGTTCTCCATGTCTGTGAGTCTGCTTTGTTAAAATTAATTTTTATGTCACACTCTTATATGATAATTTAACACTGTATTAAAGTTAATTAAAAATGAACACATGTATATTTGCGGAAATATAATTTTATTCGTTGTGGTAATAAGTACTTATAAGTAACAGAGATCTTTGTGATATTCTTATATTAAAATCTAAGAAATTTAAGTACAGCGACTCAAGAAATCACATCCCCCTGTATTTGTGAATTTGAACTCTATATTTGACATCTGTCTGTAGAAAGAATTATTCCTTTAAAAACAGCATTTTCTAAAGCAGATTGTATGTAAACATAGAGAGAAAGCAGCATGAAAGAATGAAGAAGGGCCAATGTTTCTTTGATGCCACATGTGCCTGGAACTTCTGCTCGTAAGATCTCATTCAATCCACACAACCCCACTGGGTATTGTGATTACCTTATTTTGAAAATAAGGATAAAAAGCTGGCATCAGATTATATATGCTGATGAAGTCAATCAAGCCAGCCTTTGAAACGTACTCTACGGATTTGAACTTTGTAGTTTTTTCCTCTGTATGGCATCAGGCTACTTGGACAATCCTGCTTCCTAATATAAAACCTGTCCTAGGACACAACCCTGAAATGGAAGTTGTGAACAGGTAGAACCAAAGGTTCTTGGGTACTTGGAGGGCAGACCACTTAAACCGCCGTGGAGCTGTCTCATGTTTCTCTCAAGAACAGCCTTGGTAGTCAAGAAAGCTGGAGCTTGGGCACTGGGAAAATGCTGATGGGAGATGAAGGATGGGGAGTTATAGGGATAGATGCTATAGCTGATAATTTCACCTACGGTATTTACTGAGTAAAAACTATAAACCAAGTACTATACCTCATCTTGGAATGCATTCCCTCATTTAATCATGTGAAACATAAACCATGGATTAGAGAAACTGCATAATCTTTTCAAGGACTCATTACTGATAAGGCATGAAACTCATCTTTCAACTGATTTTGTTATGGAGACCATATAGCAACCAATTTTTGGTGCTATAAGATTTCAGATGGAATAATCTCTGTGAGATCATATCCATAACCATATACAAACATATTAACTCATATGTACACAACTCATATGAAACAGTTCTCATTAATATACCCATGAATTTTCAATCCAAACCTCCTGTTCTCCTATAATTTTGATATACTAGCTCTTAAATAATGATAGCATAAATATATATATATGTATTTAACTCCTATCTCTTAAAATAGTTTATGTCAAAATCTGTAAACCAGTATCTACTTGAAATTGTTTTCTACCTATTCACAACACAGACTGTGAAAATACACAAACATTTGGAGTGAAAGAAAAAAAAAAATGCTTGGAACTCGAGTGCTAGAAAATTCATCCTCCATACCCTCTCCACCAAAACAAGGGCAAAGCAATCACAACCACAGCAATATTCTCCTTATTAATTGAAAACAGGAGTAAACATTATAGTCATAAACTCTTGAGAAAAAAAATTCTTCATCATGATCCTGGCCTCAGCAGAATTTACGGTTGTATTATTTGTATTATTTTAAGAGTATGATTTAAAAAAATCAGTTCAGGATTTAGGAAAGGAATTAAAATAATCACAAGAAATAAAATAAATGCAGGTATTGCAATTAAAACTAAAATATGTCAAGAATTCAAAAAATGAAAAAGGGACAAAGAAAACAGAGATCTGATTCTTTGAAAGTAAATAATTATATAAAATGGAAGAGACAAATTCAAGAGAGAAAGAAAACATACCCTGAAAATTAAAACTAAACAAGAAACACAAATATAAAAGAATAAGGACTAAGTCTGTATGGGATAACACTTTACACAACTATTTTACAAATTTTTATGGAATTATTACCTTGGTTGGTGGAAAAAAACAACTTGCTAAAGCTGTATCTCTTTTAAAAAGATTTAAAAACCTGAAAAGTGAAAAGCCATAGAAGAAAATGCAAAAATGATCAAGAAAATGTCTTCAAAATATTAGCAGACTAAAGTAATGTGCAGATGATATATTTAAAATTTCTATTTTTAAAGTTTAAATGCTTTATAAACAGTGATAATTAAACATGATGGTGTATTGCATGCTTTATTTCATGAAGCACATTTATACCTGAAAAGGGAAATACTAAGGGAAATTATAGATGCAAACTATTGCCTTAGGAATGGATAAGCAATGAGATCCTGCTGTATAGCACTGGGAACTATAGCTAGTCACTTATGATGGAGCGTCATGGAGGATAATGTGAGAAAAAGAATGTATATATGTATGTGTGGCTGGGTCACTTTGCTGTACAGTACAAAACTGACAGAACACTGTAAACCAACTATAAAAGAAGAGATAAAAATCATTTTTTAAAAATTTAAAAAATATTGTTCTGGATATAAATGAAAAATATACATGAAACACTAAAATATTGATTTCAACAAGATATCTAAAAAAGTATTCACCTTGAAAAAAATCTTTACTCTCAGTACAAACATGAAAGCATCTGACAAATTATATTAATATTTTAGTAAGAACACAGTAGGAATTCCATAAAATAAAAATTTCCCATAATGAGAACATCTAGAAGCTGACAAAAAGGTAGCTTTCTTCTTAACATTGAAAAGCAAAAAGCAACATTTTACTTGCTGGTTAAAAACAACAGATGTCACAGTCAAAGCTAGGAACAGAATTGCCATTATAATTTTACATTTTTTGGTAACTTTTGACAAATGTAAGGAGATAACAAACAGATGTCAAGGGAAAAAATTACCATTTTTAACATTTGCAGGTAATATATTTTTATAGAAAGACTATTAAAGACAATAAAAATAAAAGAGTATTCAGTGAAATGACTTGATGTAAGGAAAATGTATTATGTAGCTGTCATCTTCCATCTAATAATCACTTAAACCAAATTAGAAATAGTTGATTGCAATTGACTGAGCATTCACCTTGTGCCAAGCACTGTCCTAAGCAGTTTGAATATATTATATAATTTAATTGTTATTCACATTTTTTAAAAAGTGGGGCTTAAAAACATTAAGTAAGCTACTCACAAAATCTGACATCTGAAAAGTTGAAGCACCAGGATCTGAACCCAGTTTTAACTGACTCCAAAATCTATTTTATGAAATATATTAAAAACACTATAAAACTTCATAATATGGAAATGTGCTGTTATGGTCTGAATTGTGCCCTCCCCTTCAAATTCTTGTGTTGAATTATTAACCTTCTAGAACTTCAGAATGTGACTATATTTGGAGATTAGTGCTTTAAAGAGGTAATCAAGTTAAAATGAGATGGTTAGGATGGGCTCCAATTCAGCACCACCGGTGTCCTTATAAAAAGATGAGATTAGGGCATAGACATGCATAGAAGGAAGACCATGTAAAGACAGAGGGAGATGATGGCCAACAAGCCAAGGAGAAACGCCTCAGAAGCCAACCTGCCAGCACCTTGATTTTGGACTTCTAGCCTCTAGAACTGTGAGAAAATAAATTGTCATCATTTAAGCTACCCAGACTGTTTTACTTTGTTATGGCAGCCTTAGCAAACTAATACATATGGTATAGGGCTCTTCCAATTGAACTAGCACGACAATTGTAAAAGATTATTTGTGGAAATAAATGAATTGCAAGTAATGGCTCCTGAAAGATAATCAGAAAAAAAAGAACCATTACAAGTGGGCTTTTTATACTGGAGCAAAATCAAGTTTGGACCTCACATCAAAGCATGTAGCAAAGCATAACCCTAGTGAAAGACTTAGACGTAAAGAGTCCAAATATTTTTAAAGGTGAATTTTTGTTTTACTTCTATTTGCTTAAAATTTTTATTATTAAAGCATTTCAATAAAGAATTGATTGATTCCATTATATGTAAATCAAGTTACTCTGTCATAAGTCAATACAATTTGCATGAACAGGCAAATACTACAGAGGGTTAAAATCATGACTATACAAATAATTCACTCAAAGGATGAAGATCACCTCGAATATCCAAACTAGAGTTGGCTGGTAAATATGACCTGAATGGTATGTTTTGAAATTAATATAATGGACTTCAGGAAAGATTTTTTTAAATTAGTGAAAAATAATGAGAGGGAAATGTAAGAAACCATCGGCCTCATTAAGAGTAACTAGAAACCGTGGTTTGGATGATGCCTTTGTTTATGTCTGTGTCCATATCTACATTTATAGACACAGTCCCATGTGTATTTATGTACTAGATGATGATGTGATGCTCATTTCATCAGTGATATGTGGATGGCACCTGCAGGAGTCTCAAAATTCTGCCCTGTACTGATGAAGGTGTGGTGAAATAAAACTCTTATACTGTCTTGGGGGTGTTCATTACTGTACAATCTGTCCGGAAATTAATTTAATATTGTATCCTAAAAGAGCCTTGGAAATGCTCATGCTATAGACCCACTAATTCTTTGATAAGACATTTTCCGTAAGAATTAATTAAATATGTGACCAAATATTTATGTAAGAGGATAACTGTCAGTCTTCTCTTCTAAATACTCCAGTGATCCCATTTCTCTGTGAATGAAAGATTGCCCTTAATATCCCCACAATGTCCTAGAAGACCGTTTGCATTCAAGCTTATGTTTGCTCTCAGAATTTGCCTCTTCAGTTTTTTTTTTTTTTTTCCTTTCACTGTCTCAACCTCCAACCCCTTTCTTGCTGTTCTTCAAATACGCTACACACATTCCCACTACAAGATTTTTGCCTGGGATGTTCACTCTGCTTATTTCTTCTTTCCCTGTGGATATGATTTACTTCCTCTTTTCTCCAATCCCTGCTCGGACAGCTATTCTTAATAGCCTGTTAAAATTGCAACACCAGCTCCAGTACTGCTTTGCCCCCTTATCTCTGCTCTTGTTTTGTTTTATAACACTAATCCCTGCTTAACACACTCTACAATTTTATTAGCATTGTATTTATTTTTTCTCTACCATCTTAAATCCCACCAACTAGGATATGTATTCCACAAGTTATGTGTAATTTAGAGATGTGTATTATTAATAGAATAGGATACATTTTATACAAAGTAATGATCAGTAGCAATACAAGGTAGTAACAAAAAAGAAAACAACATGATAAAGGACAGGAAATACACAAAAATATTAGTGGTACTCTAGAGATTCAGACTAAGTTGTGTTTGCTCTAGTTTGCTTTGTTTTTATCCCATATGTTTTTCTTCATTTTGCATTATTAATAAAATGGAAATAAAACTGGGTATTTTTTAAGAAAAATATTACTTTATATTTAAAGTCGGGGTTGATGTGAAAATATTCAGAAAACTTATGCTATATTTTTTAGGTAAAGATAGATACAGAAAAATTATTTAATGAAATATGAAACCCATACCTTATTTTAAGCTTTTAAAAATATGTTTTATAATGTATATCTATTATAAATACAACTAATAAGATTGATGACTATTGGGAAAAATAACTTAAAATTGCCATTACTTAAACCCTAAAAATAAACAAATACAAGTTATTCAAATTGAATAATTTTATTGTTAATATCTTATTAAGATGACATGACACAAAATATAAATGTAAAATGTAATACCGTTCCTATAGAACACTAAATTAAGAGACAGAAAATATAGTTTAAAATTTCCCTTTCACCATGGCAATTAAACCATAAATAAATTTAGGGCATTCCCATTGTGGCTCAGCAGAAACAAACACAACTAGTATCCACGAGGATGTTGGTTCGGTCCCTGGCCCTGCTCAGTGGGTTAAGGATCCAGCATTGCTGAGAGGTGTAGTGTAGGTCATAGATGCAGCTTAGATCTGGTGTTGCTGTGGCTGTAGCATAGGCTGGCAGCTGTAGCATAGGCCGGCAGCTGCAGCTCTAATTCAATTGCTAGCCTGGGAACTTCCATATGCAACAGGTGTAGACCTAAATAACAAAAAAAGAAAAACAAAGATGAATTTGGCAGTGACTATGTTGCATTCACACAAATAAATGAGAGCATTGTACAGAGAGATAAAAAATGAAAATTGAGGAATTTGCTTTGTGGCTCACTGGTTAACAAACCCCAGTAGGTTCCACGAAGATGCAGGTTCAATCCCTGGCCTCACTCAGTGGGTTAAGGATCTGGCGTTGCCATGAGCTGTGGTGTAGGTCGCAGATGCAGCTGGGATCCTGAGTTGCTCTGGCTGTGGTGCAGGCTGGCAGCTGCAACTCCTATTCGACCCCTAGCCTGGGAACTGCCATATGCAGCAAGTGCAACCCTAAAAAGAAAAAAAAGAAAAAGAAAATTGAATAAATGCAAATATATTCAATGTACTTTGATGAAGAAACTATCGTTTAAAAGAAGTCACTTATTCCTAGGCTATTTTATAAATGTAAATAAATTCAAAATTACACAGCATTGTGGTTCTATTAAAGTTATATATCTCAATGCTTAAAAATGATCTCAAATTCTATTTATAACGTTTGTGATTTTTATAACTTGGGGTATCAGTAAAAAGGGGATTTAATAGTATTTATTCCAAATTTTTGTGGAACTAAATAAGATAAGACATACAAAGAATTTTGCACAAGGCCTGCAATACAGTAAATATTCAGTAAGCAATGTGATCACTCATTACCAAATCTTATCTGTCTTTGTGTTGTTATTTTGGTTTATTTTTTTATTTTGGTAAATAGAATCAGTGTATCACTCAGAAAATAAATAGCAAGAAAAATGAAGATACCATTATATTAAAATAGTCTCAAGATGAAATAAAGTATTAATTGTATGGTAAAATTACAGTAATACTGGTGTGAAAGTTAGAAATATAAGCAAAACGCAAGAAACAAATAGCATACATATGTACAGACTATATCAAACATTTAGTCATGTATTCATTTATTCTATAATTATTGACATACTATATTCCAGGAATTGTGTTTAGTTCAAATATCCTCATGAAACCTAAAAAATATTGGAAAAGGTAGATTATAAAATAGTTATAGTATCATTTGAAATAGGTGACCAGAGTGATTTTGAAAGAGATTCCATGACTTGTTATGTTTGTATTCAGCTTTATTCATAATTGCCAAAACTTGGAAGCAACAAAAATGCCCTTCAATAGGTGAATGAATAAATAAGCTGTGATACAGCCAAACAGTGGAAAACTTTTTGCCACTAAAAAGTAATGAGCCAACAAGCCATAAAAAGGCATGGAGGAAACTTACTTGCATATTACTAAGTGAAAGAAGCCAATCTGACAAGAATACATACATTCTTATATTCTGATTCCAACTGTGACATCTGGAAAAAACAAAACTCTAGAGATAGTAAAAAAATTGCAAGAGATTGGGGAAGGGAGGAATGAACAGGTGGGGAATAGAGGAATTTCAAGGCAGTGTGAATATTCTGTGTGACACCATAATGATGAATGCATGTTATTATACATTTGTCCAAATCCATAGATATACAATATCAAGAGTGAACCCTAATGTTTGCCATGGACTTTGGATTATTCTGATGTGTCATTGCAGGTTTCTCACTAGTACCAAATACACCACTCTGGTGGGAAACTGTTAATAATGGTGGAGATCATGACTGTGTGGAGTCAAAGATTACATGGGAAATCTTTATACTTTCCTCTCAGTTTTGCTGTTAACCTACAAGAGTTCTAAAAAATAAAGTCTTAATTTTTTTAAATGACCCAAAAACTTTGGAATAGTCTTAAGCTTTCATTCAACTACCAATTCTTCTTCAGAAAAAGTGTTATCAATGTAACATAGTTGAAAGCAATGATTGGAAGAAATAAATATTTTATGTTGATACCAAAATTGAGGTTCTGCAATTCTATCATCATATACAGATAAAATTTAAAGTCAAATATAGAAAAAATCGTCATTTAAAAGTAGATTGGGAAAAAAATGTAATATCTCAAAGACATTTCTAAGTTTAAAACAATGGGCAATATCAGCACTAAATACTTAGGAAGGGTTAATCTCACTACTTTTCAACTAGGGACTTTTTTGCCCCCTCAGGAGCTATGGGGTAATGCCTGCAGACATTGTTGGTTCTCACAAATGAAATGAGGGGCTACTAACATGTAGTGGGTAGAGACAAGGAGTGTCCCTAAACATCCTACAGTAATGTAATGGAGAGTCCCCCTCCAATCAAATCATTATCCAAAATGTCAATAATACTAAGGTTGAAAAGTCTGGGTTTAACTCCTACCATCTTGAAGCTCTAAGGAATCACCAGTTGTTCAAGGGAGTTGAAAGTACCTTATCCCCTAAGCTGAGCAAGCCCACTGAGTTTAGGAGAAGGGTGTTTGTTTCAATAAGCCAAAGTATAACTGTTGGCTAAGATCTGCTACTTAGGCTTTTTCTTTTTTAATTTTTCAGTTTATCTGGATAGAGAATTTTGTTGGCTAAGTTGTCAGGAGATGTCTTCTAGCTTAAATGAGTTAAACGCCATTTCTTAATTTCCTCTAATGTGTTTTGTGATCTTAAGGGTCAGTTCCTTTCTCAGAACCTCTATTTCCACATCTATAACAAGAGGGCATTGATTTAAGAATAAGGATTTTAGAGTTTCAAAGTTTTCTGTTTCCTCCCCAAGACACTGGTTTATACCTTCTCATTCCATGAAAGAACACTAGGTTTCAACTTGCATTCTTCGTCATGTTGACAATGGAAAGTGGGAAATACATGATTCTAACTGAGATGTGCATGTCTCACGTGCCACTGCAGAGGACAGAGAAAAACGAACATTTGATCATTCAAACAATCTAACTTTTAATTAAAACTTTTCATTGGCAACTTAGTGTCATTGAAGAGATGGAGGAATAAAGGCTTAAAGAGATATTTTGCTTCCTTTCTTTATTTTGCTATTTTTACAGTGCCTAAGCTCCAGGATATAACTTTCAATAACAACTTTGGGAAAAATCTTAATGCTGTATGGTATTCATTGGCTTCTGTAGTGAGAAACAAGCTGCTTCATTAATAGCACATGTTGATATTTATACAGCCCTATATGTGAATTAATGGCAGACATTATTTCAGAAAGGGAAAGGCTATACATACTTTATGGCAAATCAGTATTTTTATATATGTAATTAAGCAGAGTAATTATTTTTTGTTTTATTAAAAAACATGAATTGCTATGTGATACTGGTCTTCAGTTTGCATTTTTCAATAGTGAGGTTCAAAACAAAAAGTTGATTTCTGTCATAATATTGGATTTCCACACTCCTGTATATGTGTGTATTATATCTCCATCTCTATGTATTTATCATCTATCACCTGTCTATCACATGGAATCTTTACATACATGTAAACTTCAAATGTTTATTCTTTTTCCCTCTTACTTGTGGGCAACAGGGCATAAAGTATAGGATACTATAAGAAGCAGCATTCCACTGCTTCCTGGTAACACCTCAACCATAACACAGAAGACTGCATGATCAACTTACTCTGTGGAATAAAATTAAACAACTGTTAACAAAAAAATGTTTTTATGGATTTGAGAGCATAATGTTCTAGTGTTCCAAACCAAGATCAAACAAATAATTTGAAAGTGCTTCTGGACTCCCCATCATATTTGCTTTTTTCTTAAATTGTTTGTTTTCTTTTAGTAGTTTATGGAGGTGTAATTTATTGACAATAAATTGAATATGTTTAAAATGCACAATTGGATGTGTTTTAAACATAGGTATACACAGGTAAAGACATCATCACCAATCAAGACAATGAAGAAATCAATCACACTTAAAACTTTCTTAAATACCCGATACAATCTCTGCCTCCTATTACTCCCCACCTCCAACCTACCCATTTCCATACAATAACTGACATGCTTTCTGTCATTACTGAGTACATTGCATTTTCTGGAATTCTACATAAATAGAATCACATAGGATGTACTCCTTTTCTTCCCTCTGAAATTTTCACTCAATATAATTCTTCCATCCATGTTACATGTTTCGGTGGACTATTTTCTTTTTTTAATTATGAGTACTATTCCTTTCCATGAATATAGCATAATTTGTTTATTCACTCACTTGTTGAAGGACGTAGTGGCTATTTCAGTTTGGGGGCAAGAATAAATAACTGTTCCATAAACATTCCTACATGTTTTTTTACTTGGATATGTACTTTCATTGCTCTTGTGGGGACACCTAGGAGTGAAATAGTTATGTTATATGGTAGGTCCATTTTTACTTTCTTAAAGTTTAATTTCTTTTTAATTGAGGTTTAATTGGTTCAGTACTAGCTGTGGAAATAAATGAAGACCACCCAAATGTGAAGAAAAAGAGGCTATTGATCCAGAGCTCACTACAGCAGGAAGTCAGCCACCACTAATTGTGTTTGGCAGAGACTCAAAGGCAGACAAGAGTGAGAAAGCTTTACGGTGAAAATGAGGGAAGTTTTCAGCGATGCCCAGTTTGGAGACTACTGGCCTGGAGAAGCTGACATGGGATAACTAGAAAGGAGGCATCATCGGTTATTGATTTGGTGATCATCCTTCCCTGGTTGGTCCTGAGGTGGAAGAAGTGGCAAAACATAGGAAAGCTTGGCGTTGTTGCCCAAGACTTGACATTCACCACTTGTAGAGGTTGTGGTTGAACTTCCTGGTCTGATTGCTCTGAGGGTTTTGGGTCAATGTTTGCATTTATGGGCAGGCTCTGTAACAAAAAAAAAAAAAAAAATATATATATATATATATATATATATAGACAGGGTATCTTAAATAATAAATATGTACTTCTCAGAGGCCTGGAGGCTGGGAAGTACAAGATCAAGGAGCTGGCAGACTCAGTGTCTGGCGAGGGCCCACTTAGCCTCACAGTCATCTTCTCCTGTGTTCTCAGATAGAGAAAGGGGAGACAGAGTTCTCTAAGTTCTTTTTGTAAGAAAGTAATCCCATTTATAGGGGCCCCACCCTCCTGACCTCTTACCTCCAAAAGTCCTCATCTCCTAATATCATCCCGTTAGGAGTTGGGATTTCAATATATAAATTTGAGGGGGACCCAAACAACGAGTTCTTTGCAGAGTTCTGCTGTTACAGATGTTGCAACCATTGCCCATTTGTACGTTCACTCCCTCTTAGCTCAGCTCCCTGGCAGATAAGTGGTCCTAGTGAACATGAGATTGCACTGAAGAAAATTAAAAATTGAGATGAGGAAAGGGCTGATGAGAACATTGAAGCTCAGGGAAAGTAAGGGACAAACTTAACATTAAATATTTAAAGAGCAGTAAAGAATAAGACGTAAGGGTGTCAGAATTTTGATCTAGAGCAGTTGTTATCAAAGTACACTCTGGGAAAAGCAGCTCAGCTTTACCTAGGAACCTAGGAAATGTACATTTTAGGCCTCACCTCACAACTACAAAATTTGAGAGTCTGGGGTGAGGTTCATCAGTCTGTGTTTTAATAAGCTCTCCAGGTGATTCTGATGCTTCTGCTTATATGTTGAGTATGAGAACCACTGATCTAGAGCTGTGTTCATTACACTGTGATACTTTCAAGCTAGAGAAAAAGAATTCCCTCAACCCTGAATATGCCCCTGTAGAAGTCAACAGTATTATACTAGAGTGATTTGCTTAACAAGGATTAGGAATCATCACTATGTTTTTAATGTGAGATGCTCGAGTTCTTGCAAGGGATTTGAATAAATTGAGCTTTATTAGGATTGATGAAATGAGAATACTTGTTTCCCTAAAGACCAGTTGAAGCCTGAACATGAAATAAATCAAAGGAAATTCTGGACTTGGATCTGCAGATGCTGTTAATTAGCAGATGAGGTGCTTGGCATTCAGATTTAGTGGGAATCTTGACTTGGGGGAAGTGGCAATTGATACACATTATTCTGGTCTTACAGAAGTCTGGATGGCCTTTCAGGTCCCAGCCACACACACACGGAAGATGGTAAGAAATGCTAAGTCTTTCATTCTCCTAAACATAATCCTAGACTCCACAAACTTAAATAACCTCAAAAAGACAGTATATTGGATACTTTACATGTAATTACAAAGTAGATGTTTTGATCATAGGACAGAGGCTATCATTACAAGATATTATGAAAATGATTAAATCAACACAGGAAAATGTGACTAGAAAATATATTCTAAGTCATTATAATAAATGTAGTCTAGCAATATAATATTAGAATAGAATAATATCCTAATATAGATGCCTTTAGTAAGTAGGGAGTGAAATTTCAGTGAAATCATTCATATCCTTCAATCAGAAAAATAGTATTAAAGAATAGGATTACAATATGACTCTGGTGCATATGATTTACATATATATTACATTGCATAATTTATATATTATATATACGCATGTAAACACATGTATGTCTGCACATATTACGTAAATCTACATGATTATATATAACACATGTATAATATGTATAATTTACATATGTGTGTGTGGGTATTTCTGAATATGCAAATCTAATTTTTTTTCCAAAAATTTGTTAGTAAAATTTCAGATAGTGGAAACCAGTATGCCTTTGCCTCCATTTTTTTTTTTCAATTTTATTTGGGTATAATTGCCTTACAGTGTTAGATTCAGGTTTAAGCGAGATGAATCAGTTATACATATACATATTTTTAGTCTTTTTTTCCCATATAGTTATTACAGAACATTGAATAGACCCCCCTGTGCTACACAGTAGGTCCCTGTATATGTTAATATGAATGTGTTAATCCCATTCTCACAGTTTATCCCTCTCCTCCCTAAGATTTCCCCATTATTTAGCTCTGTTTGATTTCAAAATCTGAGTTAGTTTCTGTTTTTTTTAAATAAGTTCATTTGTCTCATTTTTATTAGATTAATATATGTGATATCATATGGTATTTGTCTTTCTCCATGTGACTTATTTCACTTAGTATGAGAATCTATTTTCATACATGTTGCTGCAAATGGCATTATTTTGTTCTTTTTTGTGGCTGAGTATTATTCCATTGTATATAGGTGCCACATCTTTTTTATTCCTTCCTCATTTAGCTTGTTTCCATGCTTGGCTTAGGTGAGAAAAATAATAAAGTATTCATATCCAACACGATTTCCAAGGTATTAAATACTTGAACACCTCATTTGACAACTCACAAAAAATTGTGTGTTAAGTAATTGAAACACTATTCAATTTAAGAAATGGCATTTTGCTTCTATTCACTCATCTCACTAAAGCACAGACTCTATGATTTCTGACTGCTTTTCTGACCATTTGGCCTTTTTAGGCTCCTTAGGTTCACCTGCATTAGTAGATTGTAGAACAATATGGGGTAGACAACAGAAAACACATCACCGTGTAGACAGCAGGATCTGAAAAACAACATTAGATGTTGCCCTGACCAGAGAAGAGCTGAAATACCTGTGCCTCCTGCTCATCCCTCTCCAGCCCTAAATTAGGCTCAGCTCCCACCTCTTCATGGGCCCATGCAAACGTATCCTTAGAGCAGGTTTTAAATTTTAGAATCAGGTGTAAAATTGTGTAGAAATACTTCTATAAAGCTTTATATTTCACACATCAAAATTCAAGGAAAATATGACTTCTCAGAGAGAGAAGATAAATATATATCATACATGCATATTTGTTTTTCTATGTATTGTGTATGTATGCAACATACATGTGTTTAGGGACAGATATTGCCTGTTTGTGCGTGTGTACATTTAGGGATATATGTGTGCATATACTAATGATCACGGTCTCTGTTTAGAAATTGCATAGCGAAATAGATCACTGAGGAATAAATACATGGTTTTACATTATCTCCACAAAGGAGCTCCTTTAATATGCTAGACAAGCAAGGAGTGAGTGAAAGTAATCCCCTTTAAAAGCTTGCAGTTTTCTTAGAGGAGAGAACATATAAACAGAGGCAATACCTGATACAAATACTTAATTCTCAGACAAAGAGACAAATACGTAATATAAGCCACTTAAAGGATAATATAAATCTTATCAAGTGATTCTCTAAGTACAGTAATAGCCGTATACACAGGGTTTTGTGGCATCGCAGCAATAGCAAAGAGTCCCCAACACAGTAATTGGAGATATTTGAGGTGTTCCTGAAGGTTGCATACGGAAGGCAATGTGTGAACAAAATGGAGTGAGACACGTGAAAGAAATTTAAAAAAAAGAAGAAAAAAAAAGCTTCCTTAACAGAAAAAGCAGCCTACAGAAAGGACACAAATCGCAGATGAGAAAAAGCTAAGATAAACTGAGGATAATGGAGGCAATTCCAGGTTTCTAGAAGCCTAGACTCTGAGGAAGGGAATGCCGCATGATGGGACTGGTGAGGCAGAAAGGAGTCAGTTCACAGACAATCTCACCTCTATTTTAGATTTGACTGTGATCTGTAAGTGACAGGAAATCTATGGAGAGATGACAATTTGGCAAGGGACTTCCATGAAGAGTTATGAGGTCTGAGTTAGGGTAATGAAAGCAGAGGTGTGGTGTAGGAAGGTAAACTCAAAAAATATTTCGGTTTAGAGTCATTGGGACGTGAAAAAAGTGTGTGTGCGGTGGGGAGAGGATGGTAGTAATGAGCAAAATTTAACTTCTCCAATTTCTGGAAGACTATTGATAATATAAAAGAAGGAATTAGCTTGGTTAAAATAAATTAGATTAAATAAATAAATAAATAAAGTTTCAGAAAGGACATGTGTGCAATAGTCAAGACAACGCCTAATGACCCAGAATCCACCTTGGGGATTGAATTACTTAGCCACAAGTATCAAAAAGCCTAAGGAGAAACCCCAGTTGTTTCACTCACTTGCAGTGTGACTATAGGCAAATCATTCCGTTTCTTTGAGACTTACTTTCATTTTTCCGTTTTAAAATGGAGTATAATTTTCTGGGCTCTTATAAAGATCAAATGAGATCATTTCTAAATTCTCCGTTTTTCCAACAGTAAAGCCATAGCATCATTACACTAACCATGGCTCTGACAAAGCTGTATCCCATATAAATTTGTTGGACCCCCCCTCGTCTTTTGATGGGTATCGAGGACCTTTACAATATTTATAGAAGGCAGGAATAATCCCAAAGGTGCACGAAGATAAAATATTAAGTTAAATATTGCTAATGAAGATGGAACTTAATTGATAAACCCACTTTGGGAGTACAAAGGTAGCCTGGTAGACCTATGTGTGTTGCACATCCATAAAGACCTGGGTCAATCACAAACCACGGTTAAAGGAGATCGGGACTCATGATTAAGGCTAAGGCGTAGAAATTAAGATCCCGAAGCAAAGGAAAGGTTCCGAGGCTCATAGCAGATATTCAGAGACAGAAAATGGCATGAGTAAGGCAGATATTAATAAAATACTTTCACATGTCAGGTAGTGACAGGGATCCTGAGCTGTTCCTGGAAAACTAATTTACTATTTTAAAAATGGAAGATTTTTTATTGTAAGCTGTCACTTATAGTTCTCCGGCACTGCCCCAGAGGAAACAACTCAAACTTCTTGAGAGAAGAACCTGTAAAGCACAGAAATAGTTTGCATATTCTTTGGGAAATGAACAAAAAGTTAGACAGTGGTGGAGAGAGACATCTTCATTCTAGGCAAGCAACAGAAATCATGGTAGAAACAGTGAGACAATCAGTGGCAGCAGTGAAAGGGGTAGAGACCAAGAACTGCATTTTGAAGCCATTCAGTAGCAGAAGAAAGAACACTAGACACACAAGATTAAGATGGGAGATTCCGTGTGGCTCAGTGGGTTAAAGATCTGATGTCATTGCTGTGGCTCAGATTGCTGCTATGGCCTGGGTTCAGTCCCTGGCTGGGGAACTTCCACACATGCCATGGATGCAGCCACATAATAATAATGATAATAATAACTGAACAAAATATGAATTCTTAGGGAGGGGGAGTAAAGGGGACAAGGTATTTCAAATGATTTCATGAGATGTGGGCTCGTGTAAAATCATAATCCGCATATTTGATCGAACCCCCTCATTCTTAATGGAGTGCTTCTATAGCATGTGTATTTAGAGTTGCTCATCTGAGGATGTTGGTCTTGACTATATCACTTCCCCGCCCCTCCTACCTCCTATCAGATCAATAATGGTTATAACCTCATTTAGTGATAAAAAACAGTGATCAGGTACTTTTGACTATGTTAGCTTGGCTTTCTCTTTAGCCTATGCTATATTTTGCCTTTAAATTAAAGCCTGTTAACATCACATGAAGCCGATCATTAGCTCTTCACAAAACCAAAGATTCGGGAGCACCCTTAATATGCATCCCTCATGCTTTGATCATTAAGTTTCAAAGTCATGCCAAGTTTTCCTCTAATTGCATGGCATGTGGCCCTTAGTAGCTTTTATTTTTTGTCTTCATGCAAATAAACAAATGCCTAGAAAAGGATAGCAAATCAAAGATGAAAGTCTGTTTCTAAGAATGTCAAAACAACTTGTTTATCCTTGTTCCTATCACTCCTCTTTCAAGTCTTCACAGACAGAAACAATGACATTAGAAAGGAGTAATTTAAACAGAGTATCAGAAATAACAGGCAGATAGATGGCTGTGCAGAATAAGCTTGTGTAAAATCTTAGAAAGCCTAACACTTTGTTTACCTAAACCAAATGAATATCAAGCATCCACAGAGCCTATAAACATAGGCATTTCCCTGAATATCATACATGTTGTTTCATTCAGTCTTCCACAGCAAGAGTGAAAAGCAGCTACTATTATTAGTAGTATCTTACAGATGATAAAAGAGGGATAAACGGCTACATGTGCAAAAATAATGCAGCTAGTAAATGGCATTGTCAGAACCTGAGCACAGGCATATGTGAATCCAACTCCATTGCAACATCCAATTCGTCTGTATTCTGGGAAATGCCTTAGCGGTACTTTTCTAGGTAACCCAGAGTAAATATCATTTTTTCAAGATAAAGTAAATTATTTAATGTACTTACCACCTCTACTTTCTCAAATTTTATTTCAAGTTTTCCATTGTCCTAGAATCAAGTTTATTCCTCCTTAGCATAGTAAAACTCTCATTTCTTTCATTTCATTTCTATTCCAAAGCACATAATTAAATTTGTCTTACAACCATTGATCTATAAATCCAGACAGATCAAGATTTCTTTAGATCCTTGTCATAGCAGTTGGAATTAAATGTCATCTTCATATATTGCTATTTTAAAATAATTATTAATTAAACAGAGACCACTTCTCATTTCTTTGGATTTGTTAAATTTTAAATAATCAAATATACAGCTAAGTGTTTTCACGTAAGGGTGTAACGGTTTTATTGGGTTGGTGGTTCTTTCCTCACCATTCATTTGATTCTGACCACATTGTGTAGCTGCCCTGGTGTTGGAGGGGATTGATTACACTCCCCAATCTAGAAGCAGACCCTCACTGGTCTAAATCAATGAACATAACTCCATCCATGTTCCTAGGGGTTAATTCAGGCTTCTTGAATAGATAAATAGCAACTTTTTGCCTCTTGCCATAAAAGTTTGCCCAGAGGGAACTCAAGCAATAGAAGACTGAAGCCTTTTATTGGACGGTTTTAGAAATATATCCTGTCCTAACTCTTTCAGTTGCTGAAAATCCTTCCCACTGATTGCTGCTGCCAACGGTCTTACAAGCAGAAAGGCAAAAAAAGAAAAAAAAATACTGTTGGAGATTAAGCAAAGAGGACAAAAGATGCTGATCCTCGATGACATCCCTAAGCCATTTTATCTACCAGTTACACAGGCTGCTGCTTCCAGAACCCTAGTTTGTGGAACCAATACATTTTTTAATGTGGATGTTAATTTGAGGCAGGCTTTCACTGATACTCAACTGAAGGTATCTGATTCGTAAATCTGAGATTTCTTTGTGAGCTGTGGCTATAGCATGGTTATGAAGTTCAAGCTCAACTTTTTACTGTTTTTTTTAAGATGGATAATCTTAAAAAAATTTAACCTGAGTTTTACCTTCCTTTTTTTTTGTTTTTTGGCTGTGTCTGCAGCATGCAGAAATTCCCAGGCCAGGTATCCAACTGCACACCACAGCCATGACCCAAGCAGTGACAATGCTGGATCTTTAACCTGCTCTGCCACCAGGGAACTCCAGCTTTACTTTTACTATCTAAAAAAGGGATGTTGGGAGTTTCTGTTTTGGCTCAGCCAGTTAAGAACCTGACATGTCTCTGGGAGGATATGTGTTCTATCCCTGGCTTCACTCTGTCAGTTAAAAATCCCGCATTGCCACAAGCTGAGGTATAAGTTGCAGATGCAGCTTGGATCCAATGTTGCTGTGGCTGTGGCTTAGGCATAGGCCTGCAGCTGCTGCTCTGACTTGACCCCTGTCCTGGGAACTTCTGTATGCTGCAGGTGCGGCTGTAAAAAGAAAAGGAAAAAAAGGGATGCTTACTCTATGTTATTGTGGGAATTAAACAAAATATATGTGAAACAATTTTACTCCACCAGTTGCACAATAAATGAATATCATATTTAATGGGGAAAAAAGCAGTTGCATCTCCATTAATCTCTTCAGAGTAAGCCCATCTGGTTCCAGGCAATTTAATCATTCTGGCATTCCTTTTGGCACTACAAATCCATATTTGGTTATATTTTTCCTTTGCTCGTATTTTTGAGAATGAAGCTTGTTTTGTCTCCTCTAAAATATTATTCTTTTTGAGAAGAATTTGGTCTTCCTGTAGTAAGTACTCATGGCACTCAAAACAATGTTCTTTATAGTGTGGGGACTTGATAAATCACTGCTTCTTTTATACAAAAACATAATGTAAGAACACTGAATGTAAGAGTAAAGCAAACACTGAAGAGACATTCAGAAAAATACGCTTCACCCAGAGGTATTCATTAACCTCAAATTTAGTATCATGCACATGAAATCCTATTTTTAACTTAAGGTTTTTCTGGGAAGTATAAGATTATACAGAAAGAAAAAGAGGAAAAATAAAAATACATTTTCAGCATTTTCTACATACCGGGCACTGTATATTCCATGACATATTTAATATTCATTAACTCTCAGAACAATAGCTCTTTCCTCATTTATGCAGTTATTCAGCAGATTCTTATTGAGCCGCAGACATGGTGTTAGACCCTGATGAGTTGCTGTCCTGGATATTGTCATGTGGTTTAAATCGGACACATAATTATAAAAGATGATTCAGCAGGTAAAAATTTATTTCTATGCAAATACAGAGAAATTAAGTCATTTGTCCCAAGTAATTCAGAGCATAAATGGTAAACTCTTTGAAATGCAGAATACTTGAAGAATATAGTGGAAAACAAAATGTGATCTCTGCCCTTTGTAGCATAAGGTTATACTACCCAACATATACTTGGTGAATATTTGTGGAATAGATAAACTGTTTTGAATTCAGGCTCATCTTTCTCCAATTTTCACATCATTTCTCTATGCCAGGCTGCATTCAAGTAATTGATATTTCAAACATTGTTCTGAAAATACTAAATAGTCTATTATAAATAAATTATGTTTTTGGCACAGTCCAGTCCAGTTCTACTAACACATTCATTTAAATTTTAAAAAAAAGTTTAGTTTTCCTTGTTTGAAGATTGAATAAAACTATATTTAATTTTACCTAAACATTTATTTTACTATTTTTGATTTGGAAAGTACATCTGACTTTTAACTTACATCTTTTCTATGAGAATACATTAATAAACTGAGTCAGATTGGTCAGATTAAAAAAACCTAAACTACATAGATTTAACCAAATAAGAGGAAAAGAGTACATTAAACGTGTGCCTATCCTATCACAATAGAAATTGTTTTGTTCTGATTAAGGATAATCAGTTATCTAAAGAATTTTTTAGAAAATTAGCAGAAAATAAATATAGAAATAATCAAAACAAACAACAAAATCTGTCTGGACACCACTTCAGCCCGCTAAATATATAGAATTATATAATCGTCTTCCAGATCCCAACCTCAAACGTTTCATATGCTCGTACTACACAATGACCTGCTTTTATGGTTTTTCTGCTTATGATACACATTAATTTTGTCACATTTAAAGACAATTATGTAAGTGATTCTCAACCTCTTAGGTATTCGATGCTTTAGGAGATCGACAGTGCTCTGAAAAACATATACATCTGTAAGGATACACTTTGTAATTAAGACAGTTCCTGTGGCTTTCGTAGAAGTCCCAAATGAGCACATGATCAAAAAAATAGTTAAGAAACAGTGATTTGCTTTCTTAGCTTATTCTTAACTTTACCCAGCTTCATTATCTGCCTACAAGTTCTTGCTGCAAGTTAAATCCAAAAACTCTGTAGCCAGATTATACAAGATTACACAATTGATGTAATAAAATTAAAATGCCTAGAACAGTGCCTGAAACACAGGAACTATTATGTAAGAGTTAGTATCGCGTATTATGAAAGAGTAAGAAAGTATTATGTTAGAGTAACAATCATGCCACTATTATTGCAAAAGTCCACGATCCTATCAATCATTAGAGAACTACTTCCAAGTTATATTCCCCAGGGCACTCCAATTTGGAGTTGCCATAGATACTGTATTCTATGAAAAGGGTGTTAAAGAGACAAATAAGTTTGAGAAATAATGCATAGTTTTCTAAATAAAGTTTCATACTACACACTAGTTTCTTAAAGACTGTAAGTATTTCTTAAAGAAATAGGTTTAAATTTAACTACCTATTTTTCACCACAGAACTCTTTATTGGAGGAAATACCTATTATTTTCTTGTGGTGCTCACAATTTAAGTAATGCTATCCTACTGGATGGTTGTCATTTCACTGCAGATAATGAAATGATACAAAAATCTTGTTTCTTCTTCAATTAGTGTCATATAAGGATGAACTTAGCCAGGGTATTTGATAAAGTTATTTCCAAGTTCATTGGGTCAATTACAGAGTTCTTTGTTCTTGGAAAGCTGGGAGAAGTACAACAGCCTCTCTCTCACCCATAAAATGCCCATACAGAAAAATTTCATTTTGAAATTGCCTGTAATTGGAGTTGTGATCATATGATATTTTGTGGAAGAACCAAGAGTTAAAGGTAATTGACTGGTAATCTCAGCATTTTTATAAGTTTGCCATGGTTTTCTCAGCTGTGGAATCAGCCAGATGTCAAACAGTTATCAAAACTTAACATCAAATTATATGGTCAAAATTTAAGTGTACGATGTATAGCATTGTTTTAGTTAATTCTATCTTTAAGGATATTTACATCATTTCTTAGCTTTGTCCTCAGAAGTATACTTTGTAAGTGATTCTTGAAGATGTATAGATCAATCTAAAGTCTATGAAATAATTTTCATGTACTTCACACTTATGAAGTATAGTTGACTTATAACATTGTATTAGTTTTGGATCTATTACAAAGTGATTAAGTCATACAGATTTTTTCCTGATTCTTTTCCTTTATAGGTTATTAAAAGATTTTGAATGTATCTCATTGTACTTTACAGCCAATTGTTATTGTTTATCTATTTATATATAGTGGTATGTATCTGTCAACAACACACTCCTAATTTATTCTCCTATCCCTTGAAATAATCTTTAAAATGTAGCTATGTAATATTCCTAGGCTTCCGTAATGCAGTACTACAACTTGGTGCCTTAAAACAATAAATATATATTATCTTTCAGTTCTGGGGGATAGAAATTCAAAATCAAGGTGTCAGCAGAGTCATTCTCTTCCAAAGTCTCTAAAAAATAATCATTCCTTGCTTCTTCCAATTTCTAGTCGTCCCAGGGGTTCTTAGCTTGTGGTTGTTTAATTCTAATCTCTCCTTCATCCTCATATGGCCTTCTTCTCTATGTCTCTATATGGCACTCCTTAAACTCAGGATTATTCATTACCAAAATATCCTTAAATAATTATATCTTTAAAAAATATATTTTCTTTTTTTTTCCAATGAAACTTTATTGACTTAATTTTTGTAGTTTGCTATTTTTTTAATTTATAGTTTATTACAATATTGTGCCAATTTCTGCTGTACAGCAAAATGACCTAGTCCTGCACATACATACATTCCCTTTCTTATATTATCTTCCATCATGGTCATCCCAAGAGAATGGATACAGTTCATTCCGTCATTAGACCTCATTGGTTATCCATTCTAAATATAATAGATTGCATCTACTAATCCCAAACTCTCAGTCCATCCCGCTCCCTCCCTTCTCCCTCTTTGGCAACCCCAGGTCTGTTTTCCAGGTCTGTGAATCTGTTTCTGTTTTATAGATAGGTTCATTTGTACCATATTTTAGATTCCACATATAAGTGATACTATATGGTATTTGTCTTTCTTGATGACTTACTTCACTTAATATAATAATCTCTAGTTGCATCCATGTTGCCGATTTCTTTATAGAAATAAATAGGTCACATTCTGAGGTTAAGGCAATCAATGAGTGAAGAAGGAAGAGATTAATATTTAAGCCACTATAAACTTCCTACCATATCTGCTGCTATTAATTTATGATATTAGAGAAGCTATATAATTTAACAATTTAGGATATATATATATATCTTATGTATAGATAAGACAGACATTAGTAGATAAAGAAGGTGGAAATTCAGACTGACCTTCATACAGTGCAAAATGCAGAACATATTTAAGCAAATGAGCTTGATAAGGTCAGTGACCTATAACACACATAATTTTGATAAATTCTAAATGTACCATGCATATATAACATTATAGTTCAGGTGTGGTAAAAGGAAGAAGAATGTCTTGATAACAGCTTGAAATTTACAGAGATACTGACCTTTCAAGTGATCAAAAAGTGCAATAACAAGCTAGAAAAAGAATTACAATGATTGGGATTGCAACTGAGAACCTGGGAAATTTAACAGAGTAACCATTCCCTTCTCCTTTAATCCAAGGATGCACAGCAAGCTCACTTAACTAAATAAATTCAAGTGGAAGAGAAGAACATTTGTTAGGTTGTTATGAGTCCAAAATTTCAGTCATTCATGACACACATGAAACTGAGAAATACCAGATAAATTAATACAATCTGCATAGTCCCAATGACAGTCCAGAAAACGGGCAGTCTTCAAAAGTCCACATGCTCTTCTTAGCTGAGAATGCTACTCTTTATTTTTATTAGAATAAAAAAATGCTTTTTGTTAAACAATAAGCTATAAACAAATATAAGCTGACTTTTTAAAGCATGCTGTATGTTCACAAATAAATTGGCAATAAACAAAATTTGAAGGTGCTGAAAGGAGAAGCTTATTTCTAATGCATTAAATAGCATATTGAGTTTAAAGTATCAAGCAGAGGCCAAATGTTAGGCAACAAAGACTGGGTGGTCTTACAGCAAATACTTGGAGTCCTCTGCATATGTCAGACCACACTGTTCATGCTCAGAGTGCCAAATGCATTAACCAACTGCATATGATTTTAATGTGAGATGAATCTATATGGCAACTTTTATTTGCAACTCTATTGACGTATCCAGAACTACATTGCACCCGCCAACTGCAAAGAAGTAGAAAAGTGGACAAAGTATAAAAAGCTACTTTTAGACCACAGGCAACAGGCAACAAAAGACTGGCACCCTGAGAGACAAGCAACACCTAAGTAAGCTTGTCTTTTTCTTGGAAATGCTTGTTCCATACTGCTGTGCATGGAGGGGAGAAACACCCAGATGATAAAAAAAAAAAAAAAAAAAGTGTAACACTGAGCAGAGGAAAAGAGAAAGTTCAGAGAAACCTACAGGGTTGGGATTTGTGGGACAGTGTGCTGGAGATGAAGGAGCTATTCAGAGAAAGAGTTCCAAACTCTGTGGGAGTCCCCTTGAGTCTGTCTGAATTCTAACCTGCATGTGCATAGAGAAACTTCACAGGACTGGGCACAACCAACAAACCAATCAAAAACTATCAAGCAGATATTAGCTGAAAAAACCTCAGAACACATGCAGGGCTTGAAGAAATTAGAATTCCAACAAGCTGTAAGAGAGAAACTTCACTTAGCATTCAAGACAATTTGATAGGGAACTCAGAAGCTCACACCTTAGTATTAAGTCTAAATAAAGTAGCAGAAGAGTAAAAGCTATACTAGAAGCATCTTAATCAAGTTTAAAATCAAACTTCATAAGAATCAATGTAATTGGCAAGTAAAATGTTGAAGAAAGTTTTCAGACTGAGAAAAAATCCTACCTAATGGGAACTCATCACAAATAAGAGCAGCAAAATATAGATACAAAATATCTCCTTTTGAATTTTAATAACCTTAAAAATAATTGACTGCTTAAAGCAAAAATCGTGTTGAAGAACTCTACAGTTTCTACGATGTGTAGAAGTAAAATGCATAAAAACATTAGCACAAAGAATAAGACAGAGAAATGAATGTGCACTGTTATTGTGCCTATGTGCATATGTTTTACATTACATATAAAATAGCATTTTGACAGTAGAGTGGGGACCCAGTTACAGGAGGGACCTCAAAGTATTTTAATGTTTACCCCCAAAGAACTCTGCTAGGCTTCCAGAGTAAATAGCTGAGAAAAATACTCTTATCTTTTCAACTTGTGGATAAAAGGGAAACAATTTTGAAACATTCCAAAGCTCTATGTTCTTCTTAACAAGGTCTGCCCTCAGGGGAACTATTTAATCAGAGCCTAAGCTGCTGGGGTGTTACCAGAGCCTAAATGTCCTAGGGAAAGAAAATACCCAACTCCAGACCACTGGAGCTATCCTCTCCCACCAAAGGAAGGGGAAAAACAAAACAAACAAAACAAAACAAAACAGACACTTCCAAGGTGAACAGTCAGTAAGTATAGGACAACTAAAAGATTAAGCCCTAATGGTAGGAATACAAAATGCTTATGCTCCCCATACACCTCACCACTATATTCCTAAAGTTCTGTCTACAGTAATACATCATATTTGGCTATCAATACACAATTAATTATAAGGCATACGAAAAGACAAAGAACACATTTGAAGATATAGAGCAAACGTCAAAAACAGACATGCCAGGGATGTTGGCATTATCAGACTGGGTATTGAAACCAACTGTCATTACCATGCTAAGAGCTCTAATAGATAAAGTAGGCAACTTGTAAGAACAGATGGATAATATATGCAGAGGAGATGGGAATCATAACAAAGAACCAAAAAGAAATGATAGAGATAAAAACACTGTAACAGGAATGAAGAAATGGCTTTGCTGGACATAGTGGTTGAATGGATATGGCTGAGGAAAGAATATTTGACCCACAGGATAAATAAATAGACTCCTCAAAAACACAAAAGAAAAGAGAACAAATACTGAAAGAGCAGAACGGAATATTCAAGGACTAGGACAATTACATAAGATATAACATATATGGAATGGGAATACACATTGAAAAAAAAGATAAAGACAGAGCAGAGATCTTTGAAATAATAGTGACCAAAAATTTCTGCAAATTAATGTTCGACATGAAACCAGGAAGTTCAGAGAATGATAGAGGATAAATGTCAAAAAAATACACCTTGAAACATTGCAGAAATTTAAAAAGTTCTGAAAGAAGCTGTGAGGGTTTGGAAAAAGACAATTTACCTATAGAGAAACAAAGACGAGAATCACACCAAAATTTTACTTAGAAACAATGCAAGCCAAAAGAGACTGGAGTACAATATTTAAGCTGTTGAGAAACCAAACCAAACAAAATAAAAAGAAAACAGCTTAAAATTCTGTACTCTGCAAAACTATTCATCAAAATGAAGGAGAAATAGAGACTTTTTCTCAAAAAAATAAAAATTGAAGGATTTGTTGCCAATAGACTTGCCCTGCAAGAAGTGTTAAAACAATTTTTTTAGAGAGAAAAGAAAATATGAGCCAGAAACCCTGTACCTAAAGAAAGAAAATACATTGTAGAAGGAATAAGCAAAAGTAAAATAAACAAAATACATTTTTCTTATTCTTTTTTATTGAAGTATAATTAGTTTATAGTGTTTCATTAGTTTCAAGTGTCCAGCAAAACAATTCAGTTATATATACATATATGTTATTTTCAGATTTTTTTCCGTTATAGGTTATTCCAAAATATTGAATATATTCCCTTGTGCTATATAGTCAGTCCTGGTTGTTTACCTATTTTATATGTAATAGTATATACATGTTAATCCCAAAGTCCTAATTCACCTCCCACATGCTGGCCACCCCCTTTGGTAATGACAAGTTTGTTTGCCGTGTCTATGGGACTATTTCTATTTTGTAAAAATTTGTGTCTTTTTCCATATATAAATGATATCATATTTGTCTTTTTCTGACTTACTTCACTTACTGTAATAATTCTAGGTCGATCCATGTTGCTGCAAATAGCTGGGAAGTATTCTGTTCTATGTTATGTACCACATTTTCTTTATCCATTCCTCTATGGATGGACATGTAGGTTGTTTCCATGTCTTGGCTATTATAATAGTGCTACAGTAAACGGTGGTGTGCATGCATCTTTTTAAAATTAGAGTTTTCTCCAGTTATATTCCCAGGTGATTCTTCTTATTCTTAATTGATCTAATAGGGAAAAGTTTGTTCAAAATAATAATAGCAACACTGTACTTGATTATGTATTTTTATGTATATAATACACATATTACATCTATATATAATGTTTAAGTTGCTTATATATGTGAAATGAATAGCAGCAGTGTTACAAGGGACAGGAGAAAGGAATTAAGATATTTTGTTATTATGAGGTACTCATACTACCCATGAAGTGGTATATTGTTACTTGAAAGTGGACTTGAATTAGTTATAAATGTATATTGCAAACTGTATAAGCAATAAGTAAAAAAAGTAAAAAAATACATATAACTGATATTTTAAGAAAAGAGAAATCATAGAACAATATAAATTGCTTAATTAAAAGCATTAAAGGCAGGAAAAAAGAATACAAGGCAAAACTAGGAGCAAAGAACCAGGGAAATAAATAGAAAACAATAATGTATGTGGTAGACATTAATCCAAGTATATCAGTAATCACTTCAAACGTCAGTGATCTAAATGCACCAATTAAGGGAGTTCCCACTGTGGCTTAAAGGTAAAGAATCTGACTGGTATCCATGAGGATGCGGGTTCAATCCCTGACCTCTCACAGTAGGTTAAGTATTGGGCACTGCCATGAGCTGTAGTGTAGGTCACAGACATGGCTCCGTTCTGGCGTTCCTGTGGCACAGGTGGCAGCTACAGCTCTGATTCAGCCCCTGGCTGGGAGCCTCCATATGCCACTGGCATGGCCCTAAAAAGATTAAAAAAAAAGAAATACGAAAAAAATGCACCAATTAAAAGACAGAGATTGTCATAGCAGATCAAAAAACATGACTCAACCGTATGTTTTATACAAGAAACCCACTTTAAATGTAAAGATACTTATAGGTTAAGTAAATGGATGGAGATATACATATCATTTTAATATTAATTAAAGTAAAGCAGGAGTACCTATATTAATTAATTTATTTTGTTCCTATTTTAATTTAAAGCAAGAAACGGTATCAGGAATAAAGAAGGGCAGTACAAAATGGTAAAGACATCCATTTTCCAGGAAGACATAAGAATTCTTAAAATATACACACCTAACAATGGAACAGCAAGCAGCATGAGGCAAAAACTTACACAGCTGCGAAAAGAAATATATGACTCCGGTACTATAACTGAGCACCTCAACACCTCTCTCAGAAATGGACTGATACAGCAGGCAGAAATGACAAACATGAAAATATATTTCGGTTGTTGCCATAATAGAAATATGGAGGTAGTCTAATTACAGTTCTTTTGGGAGGTAGGCTGTGCTCTCAAGAGCCTATGTCTTATTTTAGTGTGTCCTCATTTTCTTGCACGATCTTTCAACATTCCACTGAAAGTTACCTTTATGGAACTTTTATCTAATGCTTTACTGAGCCACAAAGAAAACTTTTGAATCCAGCACCAGATGCCAACTTTTGGGTTGAACTGAAGGACTAAACACTGTATGCATCCCCTTTCCTAGGCATCTATTTGTTTAAATCTACGTGAGGAACTGAAATCTGGTCTGCTTATGGTTGTAAACGCCGTCACAGAGTCAGCACCTGTGCATGCACATCAAATCACCACCGCCACCCTCATCATCATCAGTGAGGTATCCCATTTGTTGAGTCTTATAATCACTTTCACATTTTCCAATATAAAAACAAAGTTAACGTTTCATTTTTTAATGGAAAAAGTTTCCCACATACTTATAAAAAAAACTGGCCCAAAAAATCCTAGTATTCATGTTTTTCTACAAGGAACAAGTTGCCTCAGATTTTCTACAGTCCATGAAAGTATGTATTCTTTTAGTTTTTGCAATGAAAGGCTTTTAAAACTTAACTTGAGCTTTAATAGCAGGACAGCTTCTGTGTCTACTTGCTTAACCACATTTCAATAAGAATTTCATAAGAAAATATCTTTCATATAATTTTTATGGAAACTCTAGATGTTGAATGTTTATAAAGTTAACTCCTTTGGCTCTTTACCAATAATGTCCACTTGATATTTATAATTTTATGTGTTCTTAATAAATCTAATAATGAATTTAACTTCCGTATCTAAATCATTGGCAAAGAAGAATAGTGTTTAGATGTGAAAGCCAGTACTCTGTATAATAGTACTTAAAGCAATCCCATTTTGACGCCATCACAAACTACTATAAAGAAGCATAAAATTTTAACAATAGGTGATTTTTTTCTTTTTAAGGCTGCACCCACAACATATGGAAGTTCCCAGGCTGGGGGTCGAGTTGGAGCTGCAGCTGCCAGCCACCGCCACAGCCACAGCCACAGCCACAGCCACACCAGTGTGGGGTCCAAAGTGCATCTGTGACCACAGTTCACAGCAACACTGGATCCTTAACCCACTGAGAGAGGCCAGGTATCAAAACCCACTTCCTCATGGATACTAGTCGGGTTTGTTACCACTGAGCCATGATGGGAACTCCCCCATAGGTGATCTTTTAAATGTTTCTAGTATAAGTGAACTAAAACACAGTGAAGATTGAGACAAATCAAAATAATTTATTCCTTTTAGGAGTTCCCTGATGGCTCAGTGGTAACAAAGGATTAAGAATCTGGTACTGGTCCGTGGGTTCAATCTCTGGCCCCAGAACTTCTGCCTTCCCTCAGACACAGCCACAAACAAAATTATTCCTTTTAAGTGAATTAGAAGGTATTTTTTATATGCCAAGTAGAATGAGAAAGTATAAGATATTCTGAAATTCCTAGACTTTACAGTCCAGGAGAAAAGGATAGGATCCGTCTCATTCACTTAATGATAAGTGTGTGACTGAGGAAGATACATCACCTTTCAATATCTTACATCTCTCATTCATATAACGTAAATTATTTCTAATTCTCAAGATTCTATAAAAATAAATATGTAATAAGTACAAAATAAATAGCATAGATGTTTTCTAAGAAGTATTAGTTGTTACTTTTCCTGAAACGTTAATTCATAAAATATGTAGTACCAATGAATGCAACTCAAACTCTGGAGGAAAAAGAATAAACTCATTATCCCTTCAACTTTTTATTCAAGGGTGAATAACTGTTCATGCTGAATGTCACGTGTATCCATTCTTTTCTTATACTTCAATATGGTCGTTATGTCAGTAAAGTTTTTCATACAGAGAAAGAAATCTCTTTTACCAAAAGTAGAATGCATCCAAATAAACACACAAACATATATTACTCAACGAAATCAAACCAAAGTTAAATATATTGTTTTTACCCTTGGTAAGACACAGCTTCCAACGTTTACAAAAAAATAAAATTTATGATTAATGGTAAACATCTCATGTAGAGCCACCTGTTGATAAGCTAAGTGGAAATGAATGAAGAGCTTAAGGGTTGAATTTCTGTTGAAACAAAGTCTGGGACTAAAAATTAAAGAAAGAAATCACTTAGAGAACCATGCACTATATCAGGCTAAACCTGGAAGTTTTGAAATATTACATGATATAAACAAAACTGTGGCTGTGGCTTCCTTTTCACATTATAAATGCCATCGATAATTTTGTGAAAATAAAAAAATGGTGTTCTAGAGGAACTTTCCAATTTGCCTAATGTACTTAAAGTTCTGAATTTTGTAATGGAAAATGGAGATGCCTTTTAAAGGTAAAAACACAGCATCTCATCTCCTCTTCCAAGCCCTAGAGAGCAATCTTGTCTCCAGCTTAGAAAGCTCCACATGTACCAGGTCATATATGAGGCCCTACAACTGCCAGAAAATAGTGCATAGCATAAAAATAGTGGGTAATTAACATATTTGTTAAGTAAGTACTGTAGTATATCATATGTTTTAACACAAAAAACAGCATTGAGGAGGTGTTTATTTTTCTTAACCTTCTAATATATTTTCCACAGCAATTTAACAACAAAAAATGATTTCTAATGACTACATCTTTTAACTGTCACTATTTACGGTATATTTTTTTAAAATAAAACCCTTAGCATTGCTTGACATTCAACGTAGTTAAATTAATATTTTTTCCGAAGATCTGTAGTCTAGCATATTAGCAATTTCAAAGAAGAACTGAATTTCCTTTACTACTGATAAAATATTAAAAGTATTGCAAAGTCCAAAAACAGTTCCTTTGAAGTTATAAACAGAAGAGTGTTATAAAGTTGTATGAGAAACCATCAAACTGTTTACTTTAGGGTTTTCTCAGCCTTCAGTATTTTTACAGGCCAGAAGGTAACACTGATAGTTTTTAAAGTTCTTAAAGTAGCCGTCACACTTGTGATTACTTTCTTAACCTGTTTTCAGGTGGTTGCCATATGTTTGGCTTCAATGCAGAGATGTTTTTTTGATTTACCTCTCTGCCATATCAGTCATTTCATAATGGAAAAACCTCTCATAGAACATGGGCTAGGTCCACTGAATTATCAGAAACCTATTCACAAAAAGCTAGGACGCAAATGTAGAGGTAGGGAATGTGGTTCAAATGAATCAAGGCAGTCTTTGAGGAGCTGAGCCCAAAGTACACTTTTTTGAAATTCACAATTAGTCCAAAATACATATATCTGAACTATTTCAGAGTAACTATAGACATGATACCGTTTTTTTTTTTTTTTTTTTGCCGTGTGCTTTTGAGCTCCTTTAATCTAGAACAGTTTTTCAGACTTCTAGGTATTACATTAAATTAACATTTTTGAAGAATACAGGCCGGTTTTGTTTTGTTTTTGTAGAATATTCCTCGTTTTGCGTTTTTCTGATGTTTCTATCCTCAAGCTGGCATCTCAGAACAAGGACACATCGGGAATGTGAGGACTGTGTGTTTCTGTGTCCCCACAGCATTAAGGGAATGTCATCTGCTCCTTGTTGGGGGGGGGGAGGTAGGAGGAATGTCATCATCCTCTGACTCTGGGCCTCCACCTCTGCTCTCCTGAGCCCTTTCTTCTGTAGCCAGATCCTTTCCATGTTTTGTAACTAGTTCTTCCAGTCCTCTAAAGGCCTGGTGCTGGGATTCCTTGAGGAATGGAAGTTTATCCCAACTTTTAGAGACTGCGTCAGTACCTACACTTAATGACTATGAATGTGTGAATGACCTTCTTTTGACCACCAGGTCTATTTATATCTACCATTTCTCGAAAAATATCTGATTCCTAACTCTTGAGAATAAAGAAGTCTCGCCTGCTTTCACTGTAGAGGCTGGTGTGGGCACCTCCCTACAAGGAAGCCCTGGAGCCTGACTCGAGGACCTCTCTCCACCTCCACAGTTCTGCTACCCCCAGGCTGTACAAAGCAAGACTCTTCCAGAGGCTGCTGGAATCTTCAGGCTAGGTCGGGATACATAGAACCAGCGCTGAGCTTTTATGAGATTCTCCAAAAACCCTGAGTGTTTTGTCCTGAGAACACGCTGAAATCCTCTCTTTCCTTTCTCTCTCCCCGCACCTTAGCTATCCTCACCTGTCTTGAAAGGACTTTCTCGGTGTGGTCAATTCCTTCACTTAAAGCTTGCATTCCCCTTCATTCTTCGTTTACTCTGAGAATAAGCTTTGAATTGGGGGTTGTGGATATGTAAAAATCCAGCTCTAGGACGTTCAAGAAATCCCCTTTATATGATTTGAAAACATGGCTGGAAACTCTTGCAGTTGAGCTTTTACTAAGGTCCAGTGCATTTAATAATAATTAAAAAAAAAAAAGTCCAGTACGTGACTCAGAGATGTGCTGCCAGATTCTTCTTGGAGGAAAGATCTGTAGCTTCTGCTGTATTCAGCAGACTCAGGCACAGGGAGCTTCTTTCCCTTCATGGGATACGAACCATACAGATCACTAAGGGGGCTTTACACCCCCAGCTTCCTATGGTTGACCTATTCAAGGCTCTCTCTACCCTGCGTGGCAATTCTGCTTCTCCCTCTGCCTGATCCTACTTCCACTCCCTCTTTTCCACAGGTGTGAATTCCTAATAAATTCTCATATGCTAAACTCTGTCTCAACATCTGCTTCCAAAGAAGGCAACCTGAGGCATTTACTTTCAAGTTCCAAGCTGAATATTGACTCTTTTTTTTTTCCTTTCTAGGCAATGTCTGCCTGCCTCTTATTTATGGCAATAAACCTAATCCCCTTGGCCTGGTCGTAATTGCAAGATGATTCCAGGGAGGAAACATAATTTTTTCAAAAAGAAAAATGCTGTGGACACTTTGGATGATATTTCAAAACGTTACCCTGCGCTCCTCCTTTATTTGGGCACACTGACCTCTGGGGAATTGAGGTCAGAAATCTGACTTTCCTTCGTGAAACTTCTGTGGTAATTAATAACTTTGAGGAGACGATGAGAGGCAAAAACCACAAAATGTAAATGTGCCCAGACATGGTTCTCAGAGCCTTAACGCACCAAAATCCATATCTAATGATGATTTCACTTAAAAATTTCCCTAATCATGTAT
This sequence comes from Catagonus wagneri, assembly GCA_004024745.2. Taxonomy (NCBI): domain Eukaryota; kingdom Metazoa; phylum Chordata; class Mammalia; order Artiodactyla; family Tayassuidae; genus Catagonus; species Catagonus wagneri. The sequence continues at coordinate 6,920,091 of PVHT021183710.1, read as the reverse complement.
TAGTGATTTAATATTAACACAGGAGCAACATTTTAACAGCCTTGATATTTCCCTTCTCTAGCCAAAGGATTGTTTCCCAGAAGATACATGGGTATGTTCTATGATCCCCTTTCATTTACATCTTAGGAGTGCCAGGACTTTTAGCCGCTTTCTCTTTTCTCTGCATATAAACTCTTCAGTGTTTGAGGAATGCCATGTCCGTGAGGTATTCTACCTAGGCAGAACTCTTAAAGAGTGATGCCTCATGTTTGCAAGACTGCAGGGGAATGAAGGTTCATTATTAACAATGTGGATAATTTATTAATTATGTAATGAATCATCCAAATTGTCAAAGGCACATTTTCAAGTGCTAGAGATTTGTAAAACCATCCTAGAACAAAAAGAAAACCCACTAGAGAATTTTTCTCTTAAGTCTAGTCCATTGCTCAGGTTTTAATTGGAAGATTAATAATCCTAAGGAACTTGCATACTCTTTGTCCCACCCTCAGCCATGCCAGGACTATCTTCCTTCTGCACTACTTGGTTACCTGATACTCCCTAACGCTCTTATTCCATGTGACTAGAGCAGTTCCACTTCCTGATGAAATATAAATCTGGTTTTAATTTTTACACTAATTAATTAACTTTGACATAAAAAAATCTGTGTTATTTAATGTATGTGACGTGATGAGTTTGGAAACAACTACACACCCATGAAACCGTCACTGTGACCTATGAGATAAACGTATCTATTACCTCTAAAATTTCCTCTTGAGTTCCCTGGTGGCTCAGTGGGTTAAGGACCCAGCATTGTCACTGCAGTGGTTCTGGTTACTGCTGTGGTACACATTAGATTCTTTGTTAGGGGACTTCCATATGCTTTTGGTGTGGCAAAAAAATACATTAAAAAATGTGTTTCCTTTGCCTTCTTACTTATTACTTTCATTATTTTTTTGCTATAAGAAGACGTAATACAAGATATCTCCTCTGCACAGTTTTAAATATGCAATGTAGTAGGGTTAACTACAGGCTCTTAGGCTATAAAACAGAGCTCTAGGACTCATCTTGTATAATTGAAACTTTGTATCTTTTGACTAATACCTCCCCATTTGCCCCTCCCCTCATCCCCTGGAAACCACCATTTCACTCACTGTTTCACTGAGTTTGACTATTTTAGATTCCTCATATAAGTGGTATCATATAGTACTTGTCCTTCTGTGGATGGCTTTTTTCACTTAGCATAATGTCCTCCAGGTTCATCTGTATCATCACAAATGGCAGGATCTCCTTCTTTTTAAGTCTGAATAATATTCCTTTATATATATATATATATATATATATATTACATGTTCTTTATCCGTTTATCTGTTAATGGGCATTTAGGTTGCTTTTGTGTCTGGCCAATATAAATAACCAAACCAAAAAGTGTCATGCGCAAAATGTTTTAGGCTAGTATTTCTGACTTTCTTTGATCAGAGTACCCTGATTCATGGCCAGCTCTATAATTGTTAAGTACATTGCTCTAATGGCTCCTCAAATCATTCCTTGCCACCCCCATGTCCTTATTTCAGATGCTTCTTTCCCTACCTACCCCAAAGCCAAAGGAATGGGGTACTATCGATTACCGCTCATCTATAAGTCATTTACCATACATCCGTGTGTTTTCCAGTTTCTAAGCTATTGTTGCTGTAAATTAAAAAATCTCTGATTTGAAGATAACTGAAGTTTCAGGGAAGCAAAATTGGATGATGCATCCCCCACGCTTTGATTTTCTCTCACACAGCTGTCTTTTGACACGCTGCCGCTCATTACTCCCTGAATCAATGTATTCTCCTATCGGCTTTTCCCACACTCCATTCACCACAGGAAATCCTTCTCGCGCTGCAGGGTTGGGAGCAAAAGAAACAAAACAAAACAAAACCGATAATAAAAACACATACCTGGGTAAAAATCACCTCTCCAGAATAATTTGCCTGCATGCCATGGCCGTTCACAAACATTCACGTGCCTGCATCTGCCATCCCTGTGTATGCAACTTGATACACTTGAGCTCATGGTCACCATTTGTTTCTAGCAGCAGTTTTCTGCTTAATCCGGATACTACGTTAATCCACTCCTATTTTTTAGCAAGGCCGGCTTCTAAATGTTTCGATTCTGTACTTTTTATCTGGGGACTCTCTAATCTTAATTCCCATACCTTTTGATACTCATTTAACTCCAGACCCAGATGTATACATATTCTTTTTATGTCTTCCTTGTGGACATTCACATTTTGTAAACTTCATTTCTCTGACGTTCTACTACATAAATTAGGCTGTGGTATCCTCCAATATCTATCTAGTAATATCCTTTAGAATTCTTCCTTCAGACCCATTTTTTTTTCTGTTCATGACTAAAAACAAAATTTATGTCTCTAGTTCTTCAAAACACTACCAATACTGATTACCTGATTATCTTTCCTTTGTTTTTTTATCACCTTGACCATACTAGGTAAGCGTCAAGCTGATTATTCTGGTCAACTCCCAATACTGGTCTCAACCTGGCCATTTTATTCTTCTAGTTTTCTAAACATTTTTTTTTCTCACTCATTTCACACTCAAGTTTTGTTTTCTGTCTACAGAGTTTTCAGTAGAATATGCTGCTTGAGTAGAATTTTACTAAGAAATGTCCTTCATTTCAGTGTTCCTAACATTTTTGGGATTTGTTTTAAAAAATATCTTCTTAGTTTAAATCCATTCCTTGCTTAATTGATCCTTTTTTTTCTTCTTTAGACTAAAAACGGTACATGGTAAAAAAAAATAGCACATGGGATGAAAAGCATTAACATTCCCTTATTTTTATTGCTGTCTATTCAAAGCTCTCAAATCAAGTAATTAAATATATTTAACCCATTTTGATGAACAAACACAAGTTGAAGGTCTACTGTGCCTTAGTTATTGTACCAGGTACTGGGGATAGATAAAACACAGCTTCTCCTTTGCAGGAAGATAACTATGTAGAGAGGAAAGAAGGCGTGTGAAAGAATGATTAATATAGATGGTCATAACTATTATTAGAGGTACAAGGACAATTAGCAGGCAAGCCTGGCACTGATACAGCATTTAAGTCAGGAGACTCCCTAGTCTTTCTGAATATATTGCCTTCCTTCATTCCATTTTGCCTTGTTGTTGAAAGAATAGTTTCTGAAGGGAAAGTCATGCCTGGTTCTAACTCAGGGTTCAGAAGAGTATTACCTAAACCTGTTCACAAATATCCTTACGCTATTTTTGTTCCCCTCCTCTTCTGATTTCCATTTGCTCGAGAGCAGCATCAATTCAACAAGCTAACAGCTTGGGTGGACATTTTCCCTTATGCCTTCCTCAGGGCTCGCCTAATTCCAACTTGCCTTCCCATTTGTTATTTGTTGGAGAAGTATATGCTCCAAAAGCTACACAGAGTAAAACGAAAACCATTCTACTATTTCATGCTGAAAAGTAAATAATGCTTAACATGCTTCATATTCATCAGAATAATTTCCTTATGTTTCCATCATTTGGCTGTGGGGAATTTCTTTCACACTAAAACCTGTTCCCCGGCTTTGTAAACACTGTCTAGCTCCGGGACCCTTCTGACCTCAGCAGTCTGTTCCACTGCTGCTAAAATAGTGCTTTTCAAAGGAAGAAAATATGTTTCGGTCTATTCTTTCTCTGTTCCCTCTGTGAAGTTCTAATTATCTATAATGGAAATTATACACATATATTAGGGAGGAAAAGACCTTTTTCATGTATCATCTGTTTCTTTTCCATCCTCTTGTCAGTCTAACAAAATGTTTTCAGAATATGAACTCAATGCTAATTAGATTCCATCAGACATCTCATGATATTGCCAGTTCAGGCTCATTAACCTTTCCTAAGGTGAGATTTTGAGGCAGTTATATATTTTAAAATCCAGCACATCATGGAGTCACCATTTTAGTATTTGTGAACCATCCAAAATGTTTTTTGTATCCTCCAAGATGCTTTGAAAAATTGTCAACTCTACTCATCACTATCTCTGATATTTTATGATCTTTTGAAATTTAGAATAATTTGTATGTATTAAAAGGAATGTTTTTTACCTTAGAAGTTAGCTGGAATCTCTTCTAACCAAGTATTAAAAAAGCCAGTAGCATAATGTTGACTGCTTGGCAGAGTTTTTTCATAATGAATACACATGAATTAGTTTCCTTATTGACAGGGCCTTAAAAGGACTGTGATTTAGAGGTTAGACATGTCTTGCATTGTAGACTCTGGAACAGCATGCAATGAGGTGAACAGTTTATTATGAAGCCTTAACAGAGTGTATTAAGCATTCAGAAGACTGATTTCTTTCATGTGCTTGATAATAAATTCGCTTTTCTCATGCAGTGAATTCACTTGAGATTCATAGTCTCCTCATAAACCTCGTAGTAAATGTTTAACCTCAAATTTCAAATGCTACGGTTCTTTTTATGACAATAAATGTCATCCCTATGGGATTGTGATTTTGGTGATCTTACCTAGTGCTCCAGCTAGAGAAATCTTACCTCCCACATACAGTATCCAGAGGTCCTGTTAGAATATTTGATCAAGATTATTTTTAAATGCACATGTGAATCCTTCATTTCTATGCACATGGAAGGAGGTTTCCTTAGTCTTAATATGATTAACTTTTAAAGAAAATTGTGAGTCAAAAATTTTGGAGAGTAGCCTTTGCTATCTTTCTTTAGGCTGAATCTTACTGTAAAATATTTTACCATCTAATAAACTCTATGAACATTTAAGAATATTTTGATTTGAGGATTTCCTGTCATGGTTCAGTGGAAACAAATCTGACTAGTATCGATGAGGATGCAGGTTCGATCCCTGGTCTAGCTCAGTAGGTTAAGGATCTGGCATTGCTTGAGCTGTGGTATAGGCTACAGATGCAGCTCAGATCCCTTGTTGCTGTGGCTGTGGTTTAGGCCAGCAGATGTAGCTCCAGTTCAACGCCTAGCCTCCATATACTGCCAGTGCAGCCCTAAAAAGACAAAAGACCAAAAAAAAAAAAAAAAAAAGAATATTTGAATTTGAAATTAAGTTTTCTTTTCTTCTTATTTCTAAAAATAATGTCCAATTTCTGGATTCTAAAACCTGAAGTAATAAGTGCAATTTTGATAAGATGACAAGGAAATATATACAAAAGTATTTCTGGGTAACATTCTCACATGGTCAAAGAATTTCATGTACTAATAATAAAAGAAATTAATATATAGCTATGGTGTTTAAAAGAAATATCTTGAATGCTGTTATATTTTTAAGTCTACCAAACAACTGTCCTAGAATTTACTACATCATGTAATCTAATGAATAAATAAGCAAAGACAAAATGTGAGAAAAAAATTAACTCAAAGCCTTGAATGTTTAGCGCATGTAAGGACTGAGGTAAGTGTTGTATTGTGGTGGAATCAAAGATTGATATAATATAGTATCTCTCAGAATAGCATAAAAAACAAAAACAAGAGTATTTTATTAAACACATAAAGCAAAATTAAAAACAAAAACAAAACAAAAGCATAGTTCCCACTGTGGTTTAGTGGTAGCAAACCCAGCTAGTATTCATGAGGACAAGGGTTTGATCCCTGGCCCCGCTCAGTGGATTACGGATCTAGCATTACCGTGAGCTATGGTGTAGGTCACAGGTGTGGGTTGGATCTGGCATTGCTATGGCTGTGGCTGTGACTATGGCTGTGGCCAGCGACCACAGCTCTGATTCAGCCCTTAGCCTGGGAACTTCCATATGCCTCAGGAGCAGCAAAAAAAAAAAAAGAAAAAAAAAATGGAGTCAACAAATAATAAAATAAATGCTTTAAACTGCACTTGTTCTTTCTGTAATGTAGATTTCCAAGGGACTGTCTGTGTCATACCTTGTCAGGAACTTCCTGATTGCTATTTCATCCCCATATAACCGTTCATGACAGCAGGGGGAAAAGGCACTGTAGAGTCCTATATTTGTGGTTAAATACTCTGGTCCAGCAATGACATATGTCATTTCCACATAAAACTCACTGGCTAAAATAATCCCATGGCCATTCCTAACTGATCAAAACGGGGTCACACCCCTTTCTTACGAACCCTGAAGCAGAAAAAATTTCAATGAGCGCTGGCAACATCTGTCATACACACAATAGCCTCCATCTTGAAGGTTAATCAATACAGTCAAACTTGGACATGAAAGCAATCACTAAATCATTCATGTGAAGGTGTACTTCTTGATGATAGTAAAAGGTACAAGGAGACAGTTAATTTTGATAACCATCATAAAAGATAATAATTCTACTGGAAAAGAAAAACCAAAGATAAGTCTGAGATGAAAATATGCATTATAGATGGAGGCAGAGATTAGTTAAATTTTCATAGTCTTATCATTACCTCAGGAGATATATCTTTTTTCTTACTAAGGAAAACAATCTCTGTCACTCCAAGGTGAATCTTTGTTTAAAAATGGTCTCTATCTTACTGGCATCAGTAGTTAGACTTTGAGACGATATTTGGTGTATTTTACTTTACCAAAATGATACTACCATTCTTATTTGGAATGCATGTTTATTTCAGACTGGAGTATTTTAGTTGAAACGAATATTGTGGAGTCAATAAACTATAAACTAGGTATCCAAAATGTAAAAATGTTGGTCATAAAATGTCCACAATTCTACTGTGCTATTAGTCATTTTTCTGGTAATACAAGTTTGAGATGGATTGTATAGAATTTTAACCAAAACTGAATCAGACTAACCCCAAGAAATATATAAACTGTATGTTTTTTTTCTCTTCAAGGATACACATTTCCTTTTTAATATCTCTAGCAGCAGCAAATATAAATGCTAGCTATTTGACTTGAGTTGCAGAATGTCAGAAATGTCTAGGAATAGAAACTGCCTCTGGCCATCCAAAGCAACAGAGGGCAAGAGCGAAAATCTGAAATAAGGTGAATAAGACTGTGGCTAGCAATACCAAGCATCACATCTGAAGAATAAGGTGCAGTCAGAAATGACTGCAAAAGAAATGATGGGAGATCGCATGGTTTTGGGTATTGGAGCATAAGGTATTGGAAGCAGATTTGCCTGAATTTGGCTCTCAGCTCTACTAATCCTCTTTTGTCTCATTTCCTCCATCTATAAAATAAGGAGAAACATGGTCACAAAGAAGAGAGATACGTCATAGAAATGTGAAGTAGAGCGTGATGAAAATAATTAATGATACTGTACAGCCTGTTTGAAAGTTGCTAAGAGAATAGAATTTGAAAGTTCTCATCATAATAAAAAATTGTAACCATGTATGGTTACAATTAGCTAGACTTGTTCTGGTGATTGTATTGAATTATATGCAAATATTGAATTATATTGTACAGCTAAAACTAATATCGTGTCATATGTCAACTATACCTAATTTTAAAAAATAGGAAGTGAGGGTGGCCGGTTTGGTGCAAAACCACTTGCATCCTATGGTGCTTTCAGGTTCTGTGGTACAGACCCTATTTTCAAAATTCTACTTCCTTTTACTTCCCAGAATCTAAACTGCTTCCATATTGCGCTTAAGACTTTAATACCTATTAGAATCTAGTTCTCTGTGAGCAGATAAGTTATCATTAGACACTGATAAATAAATCTTTAACTTTCCTGAGAGGGATTTAGATAAGACTAGAACAAAAGGATACCGGGCAGAGGAGATGACAGAAAAGGGCAGGGTAAATGCTACTGACATTAGGAACAAGATAAAACAAACAAAAACCAAGCCTGCAATCTGAAGGGAAAATACATTGGTGCGAGTTAGAAAATTTCGCTAGCAACGCACAGTTTGCTAACATCCTAGCTGTACTAAAGGCATTTGCAGCAAGAGAATTTCAGCTGTGACATAATATCCTATAGTGGGTATTCACCATATATTAGCCAACAGTATTTTCAAGCAGTGTTTTATCTACCTACTCATCACTACAAAATTTATTGTTATGGATCTCCTGGTGCATATTTTTTTTGATTCATGATTATTATCTTAGAATAGATGGTTATTTTTCTCATTATTTTCTCAATTGTTCTCTTGAGCTGATATATTATATAAACCTATTTATGTAATGGTCTCTTTTCCTCTGAGTGATGTGGTGATTATTCTCCATCAGTGTTTGGAGGCCCCTGTATACTTCTGTTCTCCAACCTCAATGATTCGAGGTCATGGACTCTCTGTGATGGGCACTGGTAAGGTCTCCCTCACATAGGCATTTGCCAGAGAATTTAGACCTCAGGTAATGAGCATGCTTTGATTAGAGTTTTTTTTTATTTTGTTTGCACAGTATTTCAGAAAGAGAATGTTATGAGTCATGCATTAATCTTGATTCTAAGAAAAGAAACTTAGCACCTGGGTTACTTCATGCTTTAGTGTTTCCTGTTTGACACCTATGGACATTGGAATTTGTGACTTTCTTGCCATCCTGCCAGAAATGTTCCCCAGCTCTAAGGGAGAGGATGCCTGTGGAGGGCTGCAGCACACATTACCTTTTCACATAGTTCTTTTCTTTATGGACCAAACCATGAGTTCCTGGAGAATGAGGATCATAACTGCTTTGCCCATCACTGAATGCTCACTTTAGCGCAATATCCAGCACATAACGGAAATTAAATAAGTAATTGTTGAATCAGTAAATTAATTAATTTCACCTGATCTCTCGCTGTTTCTACTCAACATCCATTCTTTATTCTGGTTCATGTGTGCATGTTTCTATTTATGTATTCTCATCCCGTGTATAATTAAGTATAAAGGAAAGGATCTTAGCTACCTATATTTTTTGCCACAATATTTTTATCAGATGCTAAATTATAGTGAAAGTAATATTTGAAGAATTTGCTGAAATATTAACCCACATTAACACAATGAGCCACTTTTTTTTTTCTTTTCTGCGTTTTAGGGCTATATGTAAGTTCCCAAGCTAAGGGTAGAATCGGCACATAGCCATCAGCCTATGGCACAACCACAGCAACCTGGGATCCCAACCTGTGATCTACACCATAGCTCATGGCAATGCCTGATCCCTGACCCACTGAGGATCAAACCCTCATTCTCATAGACATAGTCGGATTCATTTCCTCTGTGCCACGACGGAAACTCTGAGTCACCTTCTATCTTCTGTCTATCTCTGTGGTCATTTTCACATTTGGGATCATGATTCAGTAGAGGCTAGATAGCAATCTTTTCTCCATTTCTGTCTCCAAACACTAACTCCTCATTGTTGTGTTCCAGTCATAAAGATCTACTCAAAATTCACTAGAAATGTTTACTTCCCTCTTGCCTAGCTTCTCCACGTGCAGTTTTTCTCAACTTGGATTCATTTACCCATCCTCTCTCACCTAGCTAAATACTAAGCACTGGTTACAACCTGGTGGAGGTCAGGTATTTTCACAGGAACCCGCCTTGATCCCAAAACCTGGCTATGCCACTGACTGCTAAATTTCTTGGCAAGAACCCTGCACATACCAATTTTCACCTTGTATTGTACTTTTCTGTGTGTTTACTTGCCTTCTCACTTGGACTATACTCTTCCATACACTAACGAATGTCAACCATTATTATGTCCCTGACACCTCTCATGACATCTGATACTTAGAATGCCCAATAAGTATCTACTGACAAAGAATGAGGCACATTAGGGAGTTCCTGTGGTGGCTCAGTGGTAATGAAACTGACTAGTAACCATGAGGATGAGGTTTCAATCCTTGGCCTTGTTCAGTGGGTTAAGGATCTGGTGTTGCTCTGAGCCGTGGTGTACGTTGTAGATGCGGCTCAGATCCCAAGTTGCTGTTGCTGTGGCTGCAGCAGCTGATTTTTGTGTATTAATTTTACTGAATTTATTATTTCCAATAGTTCTTTGCTGGAGTTATTAGGATTTTCTATATATAAGACCATTTCTTCTGCACTGAGGGACACTTTTACTTCTTTTCTGACTTGGAAGTCTTTCATTATTTTCATTGCCTAATTGCTGTAGAAGTCATTCTAGTTCCATGTTGATTAGGAGTAGTGATGGAAAGTACTTTTGCCTTTTTGTGATCTTAGCTGGGAAGATTTCAGCACTTCACTATTGAGTGTAACATTAGCTGTGGGTTTGTCATTTATGATCTTTATAATGTTGAGGTATATTCCTTCTAAACCCAATTTGTTGAGAGTTTTTGTCCTGAAAGAATATTGAGTTTGTCAAATGCTTTTTATAAGTCCACTGAGATGATTATATGATTTTTATCTTCCATTCTATTAATGTGGTACATCACATTTATTGATTTGCTTATGTTGAGCTATCCTGGCATTCCAGCAATAAATTCTGCTTGATTATGGTATATTGTCCTTTTACGGTGCTATTGAATTTATTTTGTGGGAAAGGCAAGGAGCCTGGATGTATGATCCAGCCTTGGGCTGCGATGTGTCAAAAGCCTGGTTCCATATGGGGTAGTTAAACTGTTTTGATCCCTGCCAAGAGCCAGCATTTATAGTGGCTAATTCATATCCTGGGGCCACATGAGATTCCAGGGCCTATAGGGGCCCATCAGGAGCCTGATGCCGCGGGAGCCTCCTAAGGCCACGGAAGCCAACCGATGCTGGGGTGAAATGGAATCCTGAGTGGCCAGAGTCTTCCAAGAGCCTGATGCTGGGGACCCATTTATTGCTGGGTGGGCTAGGATCCTAGGTTTGCAGGAACTTATTGGGGTCCTGAGTCCCCAGGTGTCATGCAGACCATAGAAACTTGCTGGCACCTTGGTGAGCTGGGAACCTGTATTTGATGGAGTCCTCCAGCATCCTGGTGTTATGAAAATCACATGTGGCCAAGGGAGCTGGCAGGCGCCAAGGGGAGCTGAGGGCCTGTGTTCATGGTAGTCTACAGGGAGCCTCCTAAGGCCTTGGGAGTTAGAACGGTCCTGGAGTGGGCTGGCTCCAGGAGCCATAGTGAAGTCAATGCTCACTTTCCTTTCCTTCCTCCATGGGATGGATGTGTGTCTCTGTCTGCACTGGGCCATGCTGGCTTAGGGGGTAGTTATGGGGGTAGTGTAAATCTGTCTTTCTTATCTTCCTCAATACAACTTTTTCTTATTTCTTGCTTTATCTGAGTGCTGTAATCTCTCACCTGGAATCCTTAGCTGTTGTGAATGTACTTTCACGTATAGGTAGTTTTCTAAATAGATGTTGTGGGGGCTGCTGAGGGAGATGAATGAGCACTAGAAACCGCTATGCCACCATTTTGCTCATGTTTCTCTTTAAGCAATTCTTAAGGAAGAAAAAAATGTGAAAGGTTATCAAGACTTATAAAACTATTGCTACTATTGAGATGAATGATGTAAGGACTATAAAATGAAAGAACAAATACAAGCAACATGTATATTAAGAACATACATATAGTAGTGCTTTCAGAAAAGTCAAGGGAAATGATGTCAGATGAATGAAATTTTTTGTATGCTAATGTTTAAGTACTTGAAGATATATTTAAGACAAAGGGTTTATACTTTTCAGTGAGTAAAGGCGATATAGAATACCTGTTATTTAGTTGGCTTCTGCCAAATTATGGCCAGAAAGCAGAGTCTATGACATAATTAAATTCTCTTGAGAAATGTAAAACAATCAATGTCTGCTACACAATATGATTAGGATTGATCACACACGCAAGTATAAGCATCTTTGGAATACTTGAAAAACTCATTTATTTCATCCATTACAAATAGAAAAATGTTTATGGGGAAAGCGTCTTTTCACAATTATTCAATATATCTAAGATTTATTGTCCTTCAAGACCTACACATAAATATACTAGATTTGTACAAATACAGGAATGTGTTTTTTATATTTTTCATGACTGATGAGTTATGACAAAGAACTTTGAAGGAGACAAACTAGAGATAGAAAAATAATACATGTTTTATGAATAAAGGATAAATGTTATGTTCAAGAATTAGTTGCAAAGAAATAATAGAAAAATAAAGACTGAAATGGAAATTCGGATACTATACTCTGACCTCTGATAACCATTGAAAAGCTGCCATGCAAGCCTATCTTCCATTTCTTACTTTAATTCTTTATCTGTAAATTCATCAAAAGGTGACTATGTAAGATCATTGCAACATAAATCAGGGCACCAGTTCTCAGCTTATCGACTAACCAGTCCTGGGAGCCCTGTCAAGCATCTAAGCCTCTAAGCTTTCCTTCCTTCAGTCCTTTTAATTCAAAAACTCTCTCTTGAGAGTCTATGGACTCGATTCTTAGATAACACAGAACACTTGCTGTCAAGAAATTCCCAGTCCATTTAAGGGGAAGATGAGGATATTATATGCCTACCCATAATAAGGCTTTGATCAAAGTACCCATCAGCTGTTGCTGCAGATAAAGATTTGTCTCAGTGTAATGATTCAAACTCTGGACACATGTAGCACCAAAGCAAACATTCAGATAGCCAACAAGATTGCTAGGAAATATTCCCATTGTCTCAGGAGAAATAATTCACCTCTCCAATTTTCAATCTCTTGGTCTATGAAATAGTCATGATGATACTATCTTGCTCTCTTGTTAGAACTAAACAAACAAGAATCTGTATATAAAGCACACCAAATATTGTCTACCACCAGATGTAAGAGGTTTTATTAATAACATTTTATCATCATCATCACATCATCACCATCATTATCATCATCATAACTATTTTTTTTTTTTCCTTTGAGCCGGACTTGGTTAAGGAAACTCATTACTCCAAGGTAATTATCGAATCACCTAACAATATCTTAGTCCTGCCGATGAATAGCAAAGTGACATTAGGCATGTCATTTTACCCACTGATTACTGTGTCTCAGTTTTCTTGTTTTCAAAATAAGGTTGCTAATATCATTTACCTCACAGGGATTGGTGGAAGGGTTAAATGAAATGCATGTTCATTTACTTCGCCCTAGGAAACTTTCGGAAGTTGTAACGGCATAAAAGGAGGGAGCAATTACCTTCGGGCACATCTTGCTAAGGGATGCGAAAAACAAATTGAGATTAAGCACAGATGCTCACTAACAGGGTTCAAAGCCATGGCAGCTTGATGCTGGGATGCAGAGAATAGTTCCTGGGGGAGGAATTTGGTGGAACCCCAGACACCACTGGGGCGTGTGTTGCCTCTATAAGGGCTCGCTGCAAAACAAATGCTGAACACTGCTGTTGCTGTTCACCTATTTTCTTATAAGTGAAAATGATCTTTGGGTTTATTTGATCAGCACAAACAAGTACTAATGTAGGTCTCACAAAAGCGAGGTAGCCTAGAGCGAAATTTCTGAAAAGTAAAGGATACCTGTAAAACTTATTAGTGACAAGAGTTTGAAACACATGGTAAGTGATCAAGAAAGGTATTTTATTATTACAAATATTAATATTAAATAAGTTCATTTTTCCTGTATTTAGTCTTTATTTGAAAAATAGCAAAAAAATGATAAATGGTCATTATTGCTGTTAATAGTGATAGTATATTTATTAGCAGCATGAATTCCTGAAAGTTCTTAAGGAAGGGACATGGCGTTGATGACAGCAGTCATTAATAAGTGAAATCATAAAAACAGTAGTAATCTGAAAATGGGGGGGGTAGGCTTATGCTGAGTCATCCTTTCATTACTGATGTAGGATTTCTTACCCAAATGATGTTATTCTACTAGGAAGAAGATCCCCTTCCTCAGAAAATGAACCCCTAAGACAGACAAACTGCAGGTAACTCAATGAGAGGCCTAGAAATATCTGTGAGGGTGGGAGCAAGTCTGAGGATTTTGAAAAGCAGTGAGTGAAAAAAAAAAGTGACAGCTCATGCTGGGTGGAGGAGAAAGTAATTCTGTCTCTACAGTGAAGAAATAGAAAGTGTTTCTGGGAAGTAAAGATCAGCTGATGATATTAGGCAGCTGTGTGGAGGCTGGAGGACGACGAAGAGTGTCAAGACCATGAACGTGAATAAATTGGAGGTCAGGAGATCAGGCTGCTCATCAGTCAGTGTCACTGGTGATGAATGTTTCCAGGGGAAAGGTCAGTCGATGCGAGGCGACTGGAGTATTCCAGGGAACAGTGTTCTCCTGTTAACAGCAGGCCTTTGGAATACTGACACGTGATCATTAAACCTGTCATATCAGTGAGCAAGGGCCAGATCAAATCAGAGTGAGGACTCCAAGAATTTCGATAAACTGAAAAAAAAAAGTAGATCAAAATTAAATGCCTTTCTACTGAAAATGTCTTTCCTCTGAACTATGACTTTCAGGTAATTTATGTAAAAATGTCAAATGCTTCTATATAATATACTCCTTTAAAAAAATAGATGCTTGATATCTAAACACATACAAAAGAAGCCAACTTACTTTGTTTCCAGCTGTTTGCATATTTCTAAGGAAAGCAAGCCTATAAATGGTCAATTGCAGGCAAAGAGCGCCGCTGACCAAAGACAATGCCCGAAATTAAGCAAGTCTCACTTTTAAATGAGTGCGTATATTTGTGTGACTGGGCCTGACAATTCATAGAGTGGATGCATTAACTCATATTTAGATCAACTGGAAATACATGTATCAGGCCAGTTATGATGAGCAAAATGGGCTGGAATCACACAGACTCAATTTCAAGAATCATTACATTTGTGACTCGGTGCATATTATTTAATTGTTCTGAGGCACAGTTTCTAAAACTGAAAAATGGGAACAATAAACTCTATTTCAGATTTGTTATTATATTTCAATAAAATAATATGTATGGAACATCTAATAAAGTGAGAGGCATTAGTTACATCAATAAATGACTTTGTGTTTGCATGTATATATATGTGTGTGTTACAAAATTTGGCCTTATTTGTTTGTTTGTTTATTTATTTATTTATTTATTTATAGGGCCACACCTGTGGTATATGGAAGTTCCCAGGCTAGGCGTTGAATCAAAACTATCAAAACTATAGGAGTTCCCGTCGTGGCTCAGCTGTTAACGAACCCGACTAGCATGCCTGAGGACGCGTGTTTGATCCCTGGCCTCGCTCAGTGGGTTAAAGATCCAGCGTTGCCGTGAGCTGTGGTGCACGTCGCAGACGTGGCTCAGATCCCACATTGCTGTGGCTGTGCCGTAGGCCGGCGGATACAACTCCGATTTGACCCCTAGCTTGGGAACCTCCATATGCGGCGGGTGCAGCCCTAGAAGACAAAAAGACAAAAAAAAAAAAAAAAAAAAAGCAAGAAACTACAGCTGCTGTCCTGCACCACAGTCACAGCAATGCCAGATCTGAGCCCCGTCTGTGATCAACACCGCAGCTCACAATAATGCTCAACCCACTAAGCGGGCCAGGAAATGAACCCACATCCTCACGGATACCGGTCGGGTTCGTTACCGCTGAGGCCCAATGGGAACCCCAGCCTTATTTTAAATCTTAATACTGACTTGATACATAGAATTCCTTCTTTCAACAAATATATATTGGGTTTCACATACTGTTTAGGTGCCAGAGACCAAGCAGTGACCCAAACGACGGAAGTCTCAACCCCATAGAACTTATACTCTAGTGAGAGGGAGGCAGATGATAAGGTACCAACATAGTGTATATGGCAGTGCTAATCAAGGTGCACGCGGGAGAAGCAAAGTGCCTTGGGGGCAAATGTGGGAAGGAATGTCGATTTAGAAATGGGTGGTCAGCTGCGGGTTTTAGAGGGAGTGGCCGTCAGTGAAAAGACAAACTCTGTGAAGGCATGAGGGTGAGGAAGGGAAGTGTGTAGGTGACAGGAGAAGCACTCTTCAGGCAGAGGGAGGAAAACTGGGTAAAGACTGAGTCAGAACATGCGAGGAGAACAGTGTGGCTGAAGCAGAGTGAGCCTCCGTTTTCCAGCTTGAACGGCGGCAATAAGACTAGCAAGTTCTTCACTGGGTATTGTGGGAATTTTAAAATAGAGATTCCTGGAGACATATTTAAAAGAGCAACTGGGACATTAGGTCAATTCCTCTTACTCCTTTGCTGGTAACTTTTGATGGTTTCTCATGCCCCTCAGAGTACAAAGTGGAACCCCTTCAAATGGGCTCCAGGGTCCAGTGTGGTCACAGCTGCATCTCTGGGCTTTCCCCACGATAGCCATTCTTGCTCACTGTGCTTCAGCCACACTGTTCTCCTCTCCTGATCGGACTCAGTCTTTACACATTCCCAGGTCTCAGTAACCACTGATACCTACAGATCACCTCCCTTTCCTAAATCATTGGCATCTCTGTGATAAAATCAGGCCTCCTTCCCTGAGCCGCAGCTGCTTGGATCCTGCTGTGAGAGACTGGGAGCCACCACACAGTGCTGGACAGCTGCAACCTCAATTCGGAGAGAAAAGAGGAGCATGTGTCTCTGCTACTGAAATCTTTGATCGGTTTGTTCGTGTGTTACAGATAAGCGCAAACAACAAATGCATTTGAATGCCTCACTTTCATCTCTTCTTTTGGGCCCTGCACCGACAGAGTGTGAAGCCACAGTCAGCTTCTAAGTCAGAAATGCTCTTAATCTAAAATAATGTACTTGCATTCATTTTATGTAAATGTTTAAGCCACAATAATATTATTCATAGAGGTGAGTCCAGTTGCTCTGTGCTTTCCCAGACTCCATTACTTGCCTTTTGCCGTATAGTATTTTACTGTGAGTCCTTGTAGATTCTAAAACATTCTAGGACCGTAAGTAGTAAATGAGAACTTGGGGGCATTATATCAGCCCCCAAGTTATTTTACGTGCAAAATTTAACCTGGGCGAACCAAATGTTAATATAAGAAGAGACCCATGTGTATTCAACTGCCAAAAAGTCTGTTTATTTTAAACAGATTTTATTTCTTCTAATAATATTGCTAGAATATCCCTTCTTGTATATTCACCTTCTTAATTGTAGTATATTTAGTTGTCAATGTCCTAGAGATATTTTAACTAATTATATCTCTGAGCACATTGATTAAATTATTTCTATTTCATAGATCTAGATAAAGGAAAAAAATATTGGTAAAAGTTAACCTAGAATACTTCACAAAGAAAATGAATAAAAGTGAAAAAAAAAGTTAAAGATAACCAAATGGTCAAGATATACTCTTATTCCCAATTAAATATAATACATTCTAGGATAAGTCATTCTATTCTTAAAACTGTGCCCCCAGGTACATTCCTCCCTTGAGTAACTGTCTTTTATTGTCCTGGTGAACATGCTAATATTACTAACTTACTCTAAGGTGGCCCATTATGCCTGAACTATCTTTGAAAAGGATCTGGTCTGCAAAAACTCATTCTCATAACTCTTCACAAATTTTGAAGAGCTATGGGTCAGTTCAGCAAGACCTTAATGTTAATTAATCCAACAATAAGGACATGGTGGTAAATATAGGCCAAGCATGTTTGTTAGACTCTAGAGAATCAGAAATGAAATGGCAGTCGATCCAAGCTCATTGACAATGGATGAGATAAGAATGTTGATGGTATTGAGGTAGCAAGACATAAATACTTTATCATGCACAAAGCATGAATCTGGGACTGTGATACACAAAGAGGCTTGCTTGATTACCTGTTTCCTTGCTTTATTTATTTATTTATTTATTTATTTTTTCCCAATAGGTAGTTTACAACCTCATAGGGTATTAAGTTTGTACGTTATTTGAAGGAAATTGAATTTTTCCCCTAGTAGATCCTCTCTCCATACCAGAGGTGAAGAAAGTCTTATTTCCAATACCCAGCCGATAAATAGTTATCAATTTTACTGTTGTGTTGCTTCAGAATATCAATAGTTTTGAAGGGAATCTAGAAGAAAAATGGTAAATGATTTAAAGGGGGGAGTTACATTAGGGTGTTGGCTTTAGCTTTTTCAGTGTGATCGTTATCCTACTGCATTTTGGTAAGGTTATTCATAGACTAAATTGAATCCCCTGTTGGAGAGCTCTTTCTTAAAAAGAGTTTGGTGTTTTGGGTATCAATCCATCATCAGCAAAAGATATAAGGGTTTCACTCATGGTCCCTTGCTGCTGTAACAAATGAACACAGTTTGTGGCCTAAAAACCCCAAAATGTATGATCTTAACTGTTCTTCAGGTAAGCTCTCCAAGATGGGTCTTACTGAGTTGAGATCAGGATGTCAGCAGGGCTGCATTTCTTCTGAATGTTCTAAGGCATAATCTAGTCCTTGCTTTTCCCAACATCTAGAAATGGCTGCCATTCTTAGTTTGTGGCCCTTTTCTTCAACTTCAAACCAGCAACACAGCATTTTAACATCACTCTCTGACTCTGGTTTCTTCTTCTGCCTCTCTCTTCTATTTTAAAAAGGATCCTCTTGCAGTTACTTTGAGCCCACCTGGGTAATGCAGGATTCTCTGCTTTAGGTCAGCCGATCAGTAAAATTAATTACATTTGCAAACTTAACTCCAAATTTCTATGTAACCCAACATATTCAGAAATTCTAGGGATTAAGACAAGCATCTCTTTGGAAAACCCTAATTCTGCCTACCACAGGGGTCTGATCAAGAACTTCCAGGTACCTTCTCTTGTCTGGTTTTGGCAGACTCCCAGGCACACCTATACAACCACTAGCAAATATGCTTATATAGATGTAGAGGGTGGTCTAGAAGCCCAGAGGGTCCCTACCTGGATCATGAAGTGAAGAAGAGTTAAACTTATCTTGATACGTCCTTGGGCTCTTTACCATTTCTCATTCTTGAACCCTTGCCAAAGGTTGTCTCCCTCCTTCCTCATTGTACTGGTCATGTTTGTAGGTAGTAAGAGAATATTTGGGAGTCCATGTTTGGGCCAGAGGAAGCTTAAGTGATATTTATTGACCGAGGAGAAAAGTCGTTCTTGGGAAATAATCTTTGAGACTGTAAGTACTGACATTCATCTATACTTGCCATTGCTCATCTCTTGTAGTATTGGAGGAAGTCCGCTTGCCTTTTTGATTTGGCATCCTTCTCTCCATGGAATTTACTTGGGTTTTTCAACAATTCTTTAATATTATTACCTGGAAGGTATGTGTTTCAAACCCCTCCTTACATCCAAGCTTCTTTTATCAGGTACTGTCGTTTTGTTTTGTTTTTTTTTTTTTTGCTTTTTAGGGCCACACCAGTGGCATAATGGAGGTTCCCAGGCTAGGGATCAAATCAGAACTGTAGCTACTGGCCTACACTACAGCCACAGCAATGCAGAATCCTTAAGCCACTGAGGAGCGAGGCCAGGGATTGAACCCGCAACCTCACGGTTCCTAGTCGGATTCGTTTCTGCTGTGCCACAACAGGAACTCCATCAAGTACTGTCTATCCACAGCCTCTGTATTTGATTCTCGTTAGTACTTACTGATAGTAAGACTCCAATGGTCTCACTCCAATTGGTCTCACTGATTCTAAGACTCCAATTTCCACTCTGCCTTTGGGATATATCTCCTATTTGAAGATATGACAATTAGTCCTACTCTGCCCTTTCAAGTTTACAGGGGAAAATGCTATTTCAAGATTTATCCACATTTGGTTTTTCCTCATAAAACATCTCTCTACAACAACTTTTAGTTTCAGAAATAATTTCATCCATAAATTATAAAGCCACAAGGAAATATATAACATTTATTAGTTTGATAAGTATTCAGACATGGAGCTATGTTCATGAGAATGTTGTCTTAATAGTACATTAAAAGAATCAAAAATTAAAACCAGAAGTTTAAATGAAATAAAACTGTATGTTATTAAGCGTGATCTCGTCAGATTTGTACCTTTTGTACATTTATGTGGAGTCACTAAGCCCAGTCTCCTGATGTTTCATTTTATAACAAATGTTTTATATTAAGATAGCACTGGACTCTCACTGGCCCCTTACTCTCATGGAAGATGGGTGATCTAGTATGTTAGGGAGAAGCAACTAGGTAGGTAGATCTCAAACTTTACTATCCATTCAGCTCTAATCTGGCCTCCAAGAAGCTTAGTGTCTGGCCCATTGCTGTCCCCCACAGTTAAGTTTATTGAAAAAGGCTCATTCAGTGCAGGAGAAGCCCTGATGTCGGACAGCAACCTTTTGTTATCAAACAGTGAGCTATGCTCTCCAGAAGCTCCATCAATTATATGAATTCTACTTTTTTTCTCCATATGGCAAACTCCTTTATACATCTCTTGGCTGGTTTGGAGGTTGAATGGAAGATATGCATATCACTTGTTAAGATCCTTCAAATATTAATATTCTATGAAAAATACAGGAAGCATACAGGGGCATATGGTATAAAAAGTTCTGCAGAACTGGACTCCTTATTCTTTTCTTGCCATTAAAAAGTTTTGCATTCTTAGGTAAATCATTTAGACTCCACGAAAGTTTGTTTTTCAGTCATTAGACTGAGGAGGATGAGTTAGATTAGGGTTTTTTCAAACCCTAAGATACCTAAACCCCAGCAGAGAAGTGGAGGAGAGCCAACTAGAGGAGAAGCAACTTTGTAGTTCCCACATCTGCTCTAACAAAAGCAGTTCTACTTCTGGAAAATACTGAGCTTCCCAAGAGGACTTTGCAACTAAATATTTGAAAACAATTTCACTAGATGATGTATATTATATCTTCCATCTCTGACACAGTGTGTCTCCATGTAAAATTCACAGGTGATGACTTGGTGTAACTGAATTACATAGGCTTGGACATAAAGATTGACCTAAGTCTGGATCTTGATGCTAACATACAAAATGACATTAGACAAAATTCACAACAGTGTTCTTGAATGGATGATGGATATATCGTCATAGATACATAGATACATAGATAGATAGGGTCATTGTTGTTTACTTTAAATAGAGGTGTGTGTGAAATTCCTGAAACCACAGAGTATTCAATAACTGGGAAGTCATTCCTACTCTCTCCCTTTCCATTTTTCAAAAGAAAAGGCTGTTCAGTAATAACATCAAATATTTATACGATGCTTTAAAACATTTTTACACACGCCTTGTCTTATTTGATTCATATGATTCTCTAGTAGAAGTCTGCATTAATTTCCTTCTTTTTAAAGTGCGTAAACTGGTTCAGTGGTCTGCTCAAGGTCATGTTGCTAATAAATGTCAGGTTTGGGATTTGAACCTGGGTTCTCCAAAGTTGAGTCTGTCCTATGTCTCTAGACTAATAAGCCAGCTCTGAATGAGTCATACATATTCAGTTTCACCCGTCCTCAACACTTTTTCTGGTTCAACTCACCCATGCGACTCCTGTAAAATGAAATAGGCAATTGTTTATGGCATCGGCAGTGAGTTGTTATGTCAGCTCATCTACTGAGGCAGCCATTGTGAATAACATGTGCAGTGACCCCTCAGTGTGAAGTCTAGCACCTATGTCATACTTGTCATTGTTCAGCATTAATATCTAGCCTGCTACTCCTTAAATACACTTCCCAAGTATTCACCTAAAGGTGTTTGCTCTGGAAGCAACTGACTTCCATGTTTGAAAACAGTGTAGACTGATAAGCAGGCGTTTAGATGTATAAACACAATACTTGATTTTTCATTCCAGGTGAAATACCATTGAAAAGAAATAACATTTCAAAGAAGGATTTTTGGAGTTCCCATTGTGGCTCAGTGAGTTAAGAACCTGACATAGCGTCTCTGGGATGCAGTTCAATCCCTGGCCTCGCTTAGTGGGCTAAGGATATGGTGTTGCCTCAAGCTGCAGTATAGGGCACAGACGCTGCTTGGATCTGGCATTGATGTGGCTGTGGTGTAGGTTGGCAGCTGCAGCTACAATTCGACCCCTATCCCAAGAACTTTCATATATTGCATGTGTGACCCTAAAAAGACGGGGAAAAAAAGTCAAAAAAGGGTTTTAATATCTCAAGCTGTTAATATGTCTTGAAAGATGTTATCTAGAGACAACTTTTGTTGATTTGGTTACAAGAAGACAAATTCCATGGAAAATATAACCCATTTCTGCCCATGTAATAATTACATTTTCTAGGAAAGCAAAACAGGCAATGCAGCATTGCCTTCTGTAAAGATATTTTTACTGCAATGCTACTGTGAATAGAGTTCCTTTAGTGTCTTTGAATTGATCCCAAGTTCCAGCTAATTTCCCACACCCTCCTTACTCTTTCTATTCCACTTTCTCAAGCCATTCCTGAGAAACAACTAATAAAGAGATAAACAGCAATAACAAACAACAAACCATGAAGCACATATCCACAGGGCTAGCAGGAAAATGAATGAAGATTGTATATGCTCTATTACCTTTAAAACATTTGGTATTCATTGATGCCTCTCTTTCTTTCATACCCCACATGTAATCCTAGCTCACCTTAACCTTAAAAATATATCCAGAATTTGATCCATCACCTCCTATTCATTGGCCATACCTGCCATCATTGATTACTTCAATGCCTCTTAACTGACCTTTCTACCTTTGTCTTTATCAACAGAATCTCATCCCAACACAGCAGCCTAGTGGTCTTCTTATGATGTAAACAGATCCAATCTTTCTTTCATTCTAAACTCCGCAATGACTGCCCATCTCACTTAACCTAACACTCCCAATTCTTATAATGGACTATGAGGTCTTATAAATTCTGGCTTCTTGTTAGCTTCCTCCCTACTCTCTCTCTTGAAAAGAAAGAAGGAAGGAAGGGGGACTGGCAGGTAAAGAGTACCTATGGGCTATTTTTGATTAGTCAAGGAAACCATCATCGGAATGATAACATTTGATTAAAGACCTGTAGGAACCTCATGGTTCCTAGTGGCATTCGTTTCCACTGCGCCACAACAGGAACTCCCAAGTCCTACTTTATTTTTATTCTGAGTCCTTGCTGTCACCAGCATTTTACATATTTTTCTCATTAATTTTGTTTATTTTCTACCTTTCCTATCAATAGCATTAACTCTACAAAGTTTGGTTTTAGCATATTGCTTATCTGGACTGTTTATAACCACCCCCCAAAAAAATAAAACATGTAGATTTTGATTAGGTTTTATTTGGAACATAATTACATAGATTGTGAACTGCAGTTTAAAAAAAAGAAAAAATAAATAAAAATAAAATAAAATAAAAAAAATAAATGAGATATATTCCTTTTTGAGAAGACATCTGAAGAAGAAAGTATATACTTTCCTTTAGTTGTAGAGAAGTTTAGTATCTGTATTGAGGGCTCTTCCAGCTATTGGTCTTCCAGGTATTTCTATCCTTGACCACTGTGTTTGGCATCAGCAGTGAAGAGAATGGAAGTCTGTAATGAATTTGTCCTCAAAAGAGCCTCAGTACTCTGCAGGTGATATTACAGCCGGGAGGGCTGGACTTCCTGACCGTGAATTGGGTTCTTCAGTTTGATTGTCCTTAGGATGCCAACACGTGTATTCACAGAGCATGTAAAACTTCCAAGTACAAAGAGAATGGTGACACTTTATTAATTTTGCTTTCCTCAGAAGGAAAAGAAAGGCACAGCAGCTTCTCCAGAAGAAAGAGCCTGTGAAGGAAATAAAAATCTATCCAGAAAAATCTTACGGATGTCCAGAATAAAAAATAGAATTGATTTTAGCCCAAGTTAAAGATTCAAAAGAAGGAACACATTAATATTTTGTCATCTACATTCATACAGAGTGACTGATGAAGGGTAAAAATTTATTTGATGTAGGCAAGATACCGATGCCTGAATGTGCCTTGTCTTTTGACCTTGCTGTGTCACCATGGGTAAGATTTCTTTAGAAAAGGCAAAAACAGCCCACAAAAGAATTAGTAGTGGAAGTTCCCATTGTGGCAGAGTGGAAACAAATCCAACTAGTATCAGTGAGGATGCGGGTTTGATTCTTGCCCTTGCTCAGTGGGTCGGAGACCTGGCCTTAAAAAAAAAAAAGGAAAGGAACTGCTAGTGAGTCAAGATGATAAAGTAATTGAGGTAAGGGCTCCCTCTCTCACCAAGGACTGGGTGGAAGAACTTAGAGCCTACTTCAATGAGAAAATAAATGTCCATTCTTCAGAAAGGTGAGAGAAATACAGAGTGGTTAATGGTGTTAGTTATGAATAATAAAAAGAGAAGGAAGATGAAAAAAAATGGAAGAGAAGCAGGGAAAAACAAAGGGATCTCAGCCCCAATCAGTTCCTAACATTGATGAGGCACAGAGGATCAAAGAAACATCTATGCGATTCTTAGATGGAAATGATGATGAGAGGTAGAGGGACTCGATGCTGATTTCTTTCCTTTTTTTGTCTTTTTAGTGCTACACCCATGGCACACGGAGGTTCCTAGGCTAGGGGTCAAATCGCAGCTGTAGCCTCTGGCCTATACTACAGCCACAGCAAGCCAGATCCAAACCACGTCTGGGACCTACACCACAGTTCATGGCGATGCTGGATCCTTAACCCACTGATCAAGGCCAGGGATCGAAACTGCATCCTCATGGATGCTAGTCAGATTCATTTCTGCTGAGTCACAATGGGAACTCCTTGATGCTGACTTCTTTAAGATGAAACGTGCTTGGGTTAGACCTTAAAAAGAATAAATCATTACAGAAGAAACAACCTTCTAAGTCCACTGCCAAGAAAAAGTGACCAAAGTCACAGAAGTGAAAAAAAAAGTACTAAAAAGAAATATATATGATATATTTCAGCTTTTATCTGTAAAATTTTTTGAAGAAATTCATATATACAGGTATACATTTAGTATTTCTATTTTATTTATATAATATTTTCAAGAGTGTTTTTAAAGTCACAACATGTACTATTTATTCAATTTACATTTACTTATATCACTTTCCTAGGGAACTTTAACCATGTAAATGGATTGGTTCACAATAGCTTCTTAACTTCAGTGCAGTTATCGTGCGTAGTGTCTGGAAACACCTCAAGGGAGTTGTTAAATTTCTATAATCAAAAACGTAAATGCAGCATGAAGAGAACACATTTCACAGAAATATGGAGCTAGAAAAAAACCTTAATATATAGGTGGTCTCTTTTCAGCTGAGACAATAGAAGCACAGAAAGGTTAAGTGACCTCGCCAGCATCACACGGAGTACTAATTCCCAAAGGAGTGCTCAGACCATGTTGCTTCTCCATCAATTCTCCGGTGAATCGTTTTATGGCTTGAAGACTCCCTATGCAATAAAAATTTATTGGCCATGTGTCAGGAACTTTGCTAGGTGCTGGAGTTACAACAATTTATGAGACGTAGCCTGTGCCCTAAAGGACATCACAGTCTAATGGTAAAGGTAGGCACAAAACATCCTATAGAATCTAATAAGTGAAAGGCATGCAGAAGAGGGACACAGAACCCAGCTAGAGGGGTCAGAGCAGAGGCACTGGAAAGGGTGACCTCTAATCTGAGTCTTAGAAGATAAGTAAGGGTAGAAGTTTTCCAGATAGACTGGGGGAGTGGGTAAGAGAAATTCTATGTGTATAAAGGGATTAGCTAGGCAAAAATAGACATAGGCAAAAGCAGTGTTATATGTTGGGGAGGGATTGAGGTGTAGAAAAAAATATAAGCAATTCATTACTTCTGGAATATGAAAGGTGAAAAGGAAGATAGCAGGAGCTAAGTATGCATGAGTAGGTCCAAACTTTACAATGCATGATAAGCTTTATGTAGAAAATGTAGAGTGACTATAGAATTTTCAATAGGAGTGTGACAGTTGGGTTTGTATTTATGAAACCCTGGAAACAGCAGAATCCAGAGTGAAGAATAAAAGCAAAGAGATGAGCTAGAGACTTCATGAAATAATTTAGGTTTGAGATTCTGGGGAGATGACTAGGACAGAGAGATTTATATGAAAGTAGAGGAGAGAGAGAGATAGATTTGAATATAGTGATATATATGACATGAGATATATATTTATTTTATATATTAATTTTATGTGAAATATTTAGAACTTGGTAAATAATTGAACATGGTGTCTAAAGGTAAAATAAAAGAGAATATGACAGATAAATTCTTGAGAGATTGACTTAGAGGTGACCAACTCAAATGGTATAGAATTAAGTGGAGATTTAATTGGCACATAGTCGATATATAGAGATTAGTTATATTCAGGTAAAGAGATTTAACAGAGTTTAATGCGAATGCGTGAAAGTGACTTGAGCAATCCATACAAGTGAGATTAGGGTGAAACTACTTAATCGGATGCCCTTCAGGAAACATATGAGTACAAAAAGCATAATGGGTAGTAAAAGGGTAGGTGATAGGCAACGTAGAAAATGGGTCTTCAGAGCTGTGAAGAAAGACAGGAGAGAATGATGTTGCAGAATCCAAAACAAACATCATTTCAAGAGAGACAGAGCTGCCAATTAAATGCAGAATAAAGGTTAAGGAAGAATAGAAAATACTCATTGAATTTGAGAATTTAACATTATTGATATCATGTATACCAACAATTTAAGTAGATTCCTATGATTATTTTGGAGGGAATGGGAGATGACAAAATGGAGATAGAGACTGTATAGTTGTTTATTTTGAAACAATGGATTAGAAGGCCTTGGATAGGATGATATAAGAATAAGAGCTTGAGAGTAATCTCATTCAAGGATGAAATTATTTAGGCTAGTGAATATTTATCATTTCTACAAAGACTTTGTGAATAAAAAAGAAACTGAAGACAGAAAGGCTTGAGAGTAGAGCACCGACAGTAAAAGATTCCAAAAGAGTCATGGATTGATGAGATCAAAAGCAATGATAGGGTCAAAGCTTGGCTAAGAATAGGAGGAGGGATCTCACTTTCTGGAAATACAGAAGAGGAAATAAGTATAGATAGTAATGGTTTTGGGTCAGACAGAAGGAAGTTGAAAAAGATTGCGCATAAAAATTTTATTTTCTAAGCAAACCAAGGAATCATCTAGTTACTATCTGTGTGATATTGTCCTAACATTGCTGAACTTAACATTAAGACAGAAGAAAAGAGAGTCAAAAAATTGGTGGTGTGAGTATTTCACCTAAAACATGTAGTAAATGTGAGGGTTTGAGGTTCTTGTAAGGACAAGATTTAGTGGTCAGAGAGTCATGTTTAATTTTAAAATTTATTTTATGCTATTTTGTCTGAAAAAGAAAAGGTTCATGAAATGGTATAGGAATAAATGATGAAAGTAGAACATAGATGAAGCCAATAAAGAGAGGAAGCCAAGGGCTTTGGAATCTGGTTAGTTGGATAGATTTTGTTCATAATTATTGACGTCTCCTAGATATAATATGCCGAACATATCTAGGCTGTGAGATTCTAAACCATGCACAGAACCCTTCAGTACAAGTTGTTTGTGGATAAGGGTAGATGCATGACTGAAATAATGAAAGCCAGATGGAATTATTCATGATGGGTTTGGCAGTATGAACATTCTCTATTGTTGAGTCCTACAGGGGAACTGATACCCTTAGGCAAAGTCAGAGTTAAGAGAATGCCAGGTAGTAGAGAAAAAAAAGTCCAAGAGGAAGATGAAGAAATAAGTAGATAAGCCCTCTTTTTCCAGAAAAAAAAAATAACTGAAAGGATTCAGAAATGAAATCAGATTCAAAGGGGATCAGGCTGGGGGAAATACTGAGAAACGGAAGGAAAGATAACTATTTTTGATCCCACCAAAGAAGCAGAATAGGCATTCACCCAAAATTTGGTTCCGATGTGAATGCTAATGATGTTATGTATATACTCCAGGAAGTTATTTATTAGTCAAATAATGAAGCTTTCTGGGTGAGCAGGAATGAGCTCCCAAGCTTGTCCAAGAATGTTTTGAGAGAATAGAGAAAGTAGGTTAATTTAGGGTTTTAGGGTGGTTAGAGAATGAGGCTGGGTGAGGACTTTAGTGCAACAGCTTGGGCTTATGAGATTTGGTCTCCCCACAGGCACCGAAAGAGAGAGAATGTAAGCATTCTTATAAACTTGCATAGATGTGGAGTAGAAAAGGGAAGGTAGTGGTGGAGCTCCAAAGATGTCAGCAACCAAATATTAAACATGGAGTCAGACTCCTTATTTGCAAGGGGATTGCCTTTCTTTCAGTGGCTAAGGATTATATTGGCAAGATACACAGTTAGAAATTTCAGAATTTAGGCATTTATATTCATTAAGCTTAAACTATTCGCACATGGATTCCAGTCACCATGAGCACTGGAAACAAGAAATCAAAGTGCCAAAGAATGGAGTTCCTGCCATGGCTCAGTGGAAACAAAACTGACTAGTATCTATGAGGACGCAGGTTTGATCCCTGGCCTCGCTCAGTGGGTTAAGGATCTGGCGTTGCCAGGAGCTGTGGTAGGTAACAGACACGGCTTGCAGCTGCAGTTCCAATTAGACCCATAGCCTGGGAATTTCCATATGCCACTGGGGTAGCCCTAAAAGGACAAAAAAAAAAAAAAAAAAAAAGTGACAAAGGGAAACTAGGACTCAAGGAAAGATTTCCATTCTAAAGGAGCAGTGGAGCCTTGAACGCAGAAACTGAAGCCTGAATGTATAAATCACGCCAAAAGAAGAGACATAAGGTAAGATTCAAATGCCAAGGTTGCTGATCCGAAGTTCACAAGTGTTTAGAAATTTGGCTGGTCTAAGCCTGCAGGTGAAGGTTATTATTGACTGTTTGCTGGGAAACGCCAGAATCGTGTCACATTTTCAAGATTTTAGAGCCTTGTTAGCAGAAAGGAAAATGATTCCTTTGAATCAATAAATGGCATATTTTACCTATAGGAGACAAATAAGAACCAAGACTTGTTGGAGTGAAACCTAGAATTATCAAAGTTCAAGTTTTAAGACATCGTGCTAAGTTTATAAACCCATATGTTTTATCCTCTTAGTTAATTCAAAGAGGAAAGCAAAGAGATTTTTCAGCTCCTTAGGTCAAGCAACCTGTCTGAGAAGGCTTGAGAAGATGAAAAAACTCTTACTGGTTTTAGTGACAAGATTCTCTGGCCAGAGTTGAAATTCTGCTATTTAAGGAGAGCTGAGATAGTAATACAAGTGGAGGTTAGCCTTATATTAAATTGTATACTTTTTTTTTCCTAGAAGTCACCCTGACCCATTAAACTCCTGCTTGCATTTAGCAGTTTTCTCTCTAAACTGACATCCCATAAGACACGGATATTTTCCAAACATACTTATGGCATAGTCGAAAAGAATTCCCACCAGTAACACACTGTCAAAGATATCATCACTGAAACTGTGTTTTACAGGGTAATGGATCTTAGAAGTCTATTCAAGAGCCTATTGTATCCATTCGTATCTCAAATATTTCAGGTTTAAGCAGGTCTTATTGACAGTAGGTTTAATAATATTACTCTGTCTGTAGCAAAAATGAATTATGACTAGGATGGCTTTTCAAAAATGGAGAACCAGTGTCATAATAGAAGGAAGAGGAGTTTGAAAATGTGACTGTATTTGCTAGAAGCTAAAAATATATAAAATATTTCATTTATCATCTCTGAATAGCCAAACATGGAAACTTCAAGGGAATATATTGTTCAAAACAGGGTGTTCTAAAATTATTTTCTTTTGGCAGAGTGGTTAAAATTTTGACACTAGAATCAGGAAAGCTTGGGTTAAAATCCTGGTTCTGACACCTAGCAAATCTGTCTGCCTCATCCATAAATATATTAGGAAGGAAAAATGTAATAATTGGGCTTGCCTTGTAGGGTGGTCGGGAGGGTTAGAGGAGTCAATACTCATAGCACTCTGAGAACAAGGATCAGAGCATTGTAACTCGCTACAAAAAAAGCATTAGATAAGTGTGAGGTATTATTATTCTTGGGAGTTGATCCTGACAAGTCAGTTCTTTCACCTTTCTGTCTGAGAACTGAAATTTAGAGTTTCAGACTTTTCGTTGTTTACTCATGTGCTGAAACGAGGGCAAAAGCTACACCGTGAGTACTATAAATCCTCCCAATTGTTGCCATATTACTGTAGTCTTAATCCTTCAGATAATTTTTCAAATTGGCTCAAATTCTCTATCATCTTTGTCATTATCATCTAATTCCATAATTAATTCTTGACAGAATTTGGTTCCCAATGCTATTTGTCTTCTAAAGCAGTCAAGAATTGGAAAGCAGCAATGTAATTGCCTTGGCAGCACTTTGCTTGGTTGCATGAATCTTGTTTTGGATATATTCTAGGAAGAAGGATCCAAGATTTGTGGAATTCAAAATCCCATCTTGGCAGCAATTGCATTTGACTTTGTACAGATTGTTAAAGACGTGATGTAGTTTGCTCAGCAGGTGAGAAAATTATTTCTGTTAGCCATTATGGCTGTCATGATTTGGGAGGGAATTCAGAAAACTCCTTTCATAGTAAAAGAATGGTGGGGTGGCATTAGTAAAATTAATTTAGTCAAAGCGAAGCCATCACTAAGGCAATCATCATTTCAAAAACACATTATTCAAATAAATAAATAAGCACGTTATTCATTTATTTGGTTATTAATTCAAGAAAAATTTACAGAGTGATTTCCATGTGTCCCTCACTGTTTTGATCTTGCAGTGAAATGGTGAATAAAACCTGGGCCTGACATCTATGTGCCAGAGAAAATAGTAAAATACTGCTTTGAATATTAATTCTAAATCAGCAATCTCTGACTATAATCGAGAAAGCATAGTTTCTCTTAAGATCCCCTCTAATCGGTCCCAATATTATTATGCGTATAATAAGATGAAGGTATTTAAATTGGATTTGAAAGTCAGTAGTTTAAAAATAAAGATGATTCTGGGGGAAATTCCTCAGCAGTCAGATATATTCCTATCGTCAGTTGTTCATTCTCAGTACCACATGTAAGAGGAATAATTATTCTTATTTTACTTAGTGGTTTATAAATGTTCTAGACTGAAAGCTACTACAAGGAACGTTTTTTATCAGTCTTTATATTTCCTTTGCCTAGAATAACATCTGGAGTGGTTCTTCTCTCTAGTATGTATCACTAACTCATCTCTACATCTCCTTAATAGTGTATTTGATCTGGACCCACTGCAGGTCTACTGATGAAGAATCTTCCAGAGTACAGACAAGTCTATTTTTGAAATTGTCTAAAGAGGTTTCAGAGCCTCAGCTGGGGTTGAGGGTCAAGTCCTGACAGTGTAGAACTCTTGATTAATGAATAAGTGCATGAATAAATGAATTAATTAATTAATAAAAACCAGCATCACAAATTTTTATAAAAATCATCTGAGAATATTTATTTGGTGCAACCAAATTCAAAGATTTTCTACAGTAGAACTGCAGCAGTGATTTCAGTAAAAAAAAAAAAAAAAACCTCTTCATGCCAAATTTATATTCTCAACTAATCAATATGTCTCTAACATATCTTCACCTATACTTCTGTATTTCCAAAAGAGGTGAAGCTATAAACATTAAAGAATAGGAAGCTTTCTCTAGGTTGACTCACAAGTTAGAGGAACAGGTCACAAGATGTGAATTAGCTGTTGATTTTTTGGGCAAGCAGGATGAGTGAAAAAAATCACTGAAAGTCCTGGATTTGAAGGCCAGTATTATCCTGGAAGTGAGAGATCTAATCATATAGAGTACCTGGTGTTTAGTTAACAGTCCACAAGTTACAAGGGAAATTAATGATTCAAAACAAGCAGTTATAGTAATACATTATTCTAGAGTCTTCTTTTCAATAGCTATTAACTCTTTATAGGAAAGTTAGCATTTAAATACAGGAAATAAGAAAGCATTGATAACATTGTGAATTTTGTAGATTTACACAATTTTAAATGAAGCAACATTTCCTTTGCAAACTTTTGTGTGTTTAGGATATACTCAAGGTATTTTTTTAATGTTAGTAGCACTGAGAAAAAATATGGATAAGAATAATCTTTGCCAGCAATTTTGAGCCCTGAATAATAACTATGCAAGAAGTGATTAATTACTAAGTGTTTTAATACTAATTCAATTAACTCCATTCATTTTCCACCACACTGTCTCTAATTAGCTGATTTGCCATTAAAAACAGCACATCTGTGACAAGAATTGTACAGGAAAAGAAAAGGAACATGCTGTCATTTGAATTCAAATGCTAATTTACAACTACAGCCTAGGGAAAGAAATATACTTTGTTTACAAAAAAATAAAAAAGGAAGACAAACAAAAAAGGAAGACAAACAAAAAATCACCACTAATCCATAGTAAACATATTCATCTAACTAAAAATACCTTCTACAGTGTAAAGCTTTTAGAATGAATTGCAAGAGTAGGAACAACATTTCAGGAATTGGTTCTACAGTTCAATCAAATTTAATATAGTTTTAATGTTTTACGAAGCATTTTTTCTTCCAGTGTTTTTACTGCAAAATACAAATATGTTAATCTAATTGCTTGAGACAATTTTAATTCCCAAGACTGCATCGCTCCATTGTCAGGATAGGTGAGAATCAGATTTCTAGTAGAATGAATCATCATTATAGCAGAATTTAATTGAATTTTTGACCTCAACCCAATAGGCAAATTTATTAATGGACCAGCTTTTATGTAAATTGATATCACTTTGCTAAATTATTCCTTCCATCTATATAAAGGGCATTTTACATCAAAAGCCTAGAAAAATGAGTTACAATTAAATAATGGCAAGGAATACTTTTGTCATTTATAACTTAACTTTCTAAATTGTAGATCATTTAATATCATAGCCAATATGCTTCTTCTATTATAATGTTCTCAATGCACAGCATGTTCATTAAAACATATATCATTATTTTATAATCTCTGAAGACAGATGCCATTTAGTGGCACAAATGTGAGTTGTTATGTGCTAAAAAAAAGGCAAGATAGAGTCCAGGATTTACTTGGAAAGGTTAAAATGGTGGACAATATATTACAATCTAATTTTAATCAAGAAATTAATATAAGAATTACTATTTAGTTGCATATATAAAGTAATATAATATGTCAACAGGATAATAGCTATTAGCCTCTCACTTTGGTTGTCAATTGTGTTATTAAAATGCTTTCATGGTCAATGGGGACCTGCTATGTAGCACAGGGAACTCTATTCAATAGTCTGTGATAACCTAGATGGGAAAAGAATCTGAAAAAGAATGGATATGTGTA
This sequence comes from Catagonus wagneri, assembly GCA_004024745.2. Taxonomy (NCBI): domain Eukaryota; kingdom Metazoa; phylum Chordata; class Mammalia; order Artiodactyla; family Tayassuidae; genus Catagonus; species Catagonus wagneri. The sequence goes on along the minus strand of PVHT021183710.1, from coordinate 6,887,152 downwards.
CATGTATAAATGAATCAGAAATTAACACAGCGTTGTAAATCAATTACACTATGACGAAATTTTAAAGTATAATAAAAGGTCATATTTTCATGAAAAACATAACTATTTTCAATTTATTTCCATTAACATAATCAACATCTATAAAATTTGACTTTGAAAACAGATATAAAAACAACTTCATTTAAAAATTGCTAGTCTTTGTAGCTGGCCAGTTAGCTCAGTTGGTTAGAGTGTGGTGCTGATAAAAAGTGCTAGTCTGTGAAAAGACTCTTTAAAGAATAAATATTACCAGCTCTTATAAACATTCAGCTTATCTAGAGGCAAGATCAGAAGGTTTATTGCCAAAATGTGCAGAAGAAGGTGAAGTATAAGCAGCTATTTAATGAAGATTCAATTGCTCTTTCACCTGGTCCCCTAAATATCCTGAAAAATGGTACTTAGTTTATGGCATAACTATTTCTAAAGGCAAAGAAAACGTTTGGAGGTAAGTGATAGCTTGATTTTTAACATTACCTCTCCCACCTTTTATAGATCTTACCTTCCTTTTTTTTCTGATATCAACATGCCGTACATCACTGTAGTCCTTGCTTTTCAAGCCACCACCACCGTAGCAAACAAGACCTGATGTGATCCAGCTGCCACAAAGGGAAGCTAGTCGAATTTGCCAAGATATGCTTTGGGCTGATAATGAGTATTGGGACAAGATAGGGTAATATGTCAATGACAATTGGGATTTGTGCACCAGCAAAGCCAACAGTTTTATATGAGAAATCACTTACTTCTAAGCCCATGTAAATTAACAGAAACTAAATCCACTGCAGTTGGATTTAGAAACTAGATATCGGCCAGAGTTAAGGCAACATGAGTCCTGCATTTGACATCCTGGGAATTAAACTTGCCTCCCAAATTTCTATAACTTAGAACATTATGGTTTATAAGAGCAGCTTTGGCATCAGGTGTGTCTGAATCTGAATCCCAGTTTCAATACTTACTATGCAGCCTTAGGAAAAAACATAAAATGATTAAATCTCTATTTTCTTATCTCTAAAATGGAAGCGTGCTTTTCAGAGAGGATGACAGAGCAGATTACATGAAATAATGCCTAGGTTAGTTATATTATGATTATAGTCATCAATGCTACTGTGCAGTAACTGTTAGAACTCCCAGGAAGCCCACCGTATTTCTAGGTTCCGTTGCAATTTATTGGGACCATATGATTACTACTGGTGGATGAAATGTGAAGGACAATCATGTAAGTCACTTCCAGACTGAGACAACTAAGTGGTGGTTGCCTCTCTACATATGCCGTGTTCCCTTCCACAGTTACATGGAATACCACGTGTTCCAGGTGACATAGTCACAAGGTGGGAATTCACCTTTGTGTGAATTCACATGAGTGGGAAACAAACCACAGACACATGAAGGTTATTCTAGTTTATTTTTCACCATAACATAGCCCAGCCTAAACCGTCTAATACAGATCATTTGAGATAAGAATGCCAAGTCCAGTTGCTCTCATTTTATAGTAGGGGATGCCAAGGCTTGAAGATTAAAAAAAAAATTTCCCAGAAGGTCCAGAGGTAATTAGTGATATTACCTGGATTAGATTTCAAATATTTCAGTCCCTTGGAATTTTTACCATGGAAGGTAAAGGGCTAGAGAACTTCCATCAAGGGCACCAGAGTTGGATAACGATTATATGAAGATCCAAATCTAAGCAATGCCTTCAATCAGCCAGCTTTGCATTAAGAGCCTCTAGATTCACTCCTCCTCAAAACAGTTGTTTATGGAGTAGCACTTTTTATTAAGTTCTTAGTGTTCTTTGTAAGAAAGTTATTCTTATTATAATAGGTGTCACTTGATGGTAGGTTACTTATTGAAATAATTGCTTCAAAGGAAAAAAAAAATCCTTGGATTGATTTTCCATGCACAGGCTAAGCTTGTCATTTTGAAATTGCAGAGATATTGAACATAGATCAGTTTTTTTCTTCCAGAAATAAATTCAGTAATTCAGTATTAATTCAGGGAAAATGAACCAAAATCTGCATACCTTATTTCTAGGGAAATTATGGCTTTTTGAATCTTAACTCCTTTTGTTAAACCCAAATTAATCTAATAGCCATTCTAAAATGAGTGAATTGAACTGTGCACCAAATTTTTACTGCTTGAGTTAACTGATCTTATTGACGTCATCCCTCCCCCAAATCCCCCACCCTCCAACCTTCCATTCCTTATTCTCCATGTGAAACAATAATAATCAATTATATCTTGCCTATGATTTCAAAGAAATTGCTTACATTTTGAATACTTTCCAACGTTAATAGTTTGTCTTTTCTTTTTTTTCTTTTTGGATAAATTGGTGTTCGTTGTTGCCTTTGGAAAAACTGTTTAATTTTTTTAAAGTTCTGAATACCAACTTTCAGTGGTTTTATTTTATTTCTTTCTCAATACATACTCAGAAGCCATTCTAACACAGTTACAAAAGCATTTGCTTTTTTGTGCCAATTCTAAAGAACAATAATGTTTTTAAAGAGAAAACTTTGCTTTTAACAATTTCCGCTGAGTTTTTACCAGCCACTGAATAAATGAACAGTATAATGAGTGCTGAATATTTCAACAGACCTAAGATCTACTTTTGGTTCTTCTAATAAAGCTATTTAAAAATAGAAACTTACTCTTACTGAGTTTTAATTTAAAATCCAGTAGTGTGGGAAGACAAAGATCTCTAGGGTCACTTTCATTTCTAACTGTGCATTCAGCACATGGATGGCGCTTTCATGTAATCTTCTTTTACCTGTATTTGTGCAGTGCATTCTTAAATGATCCTCTGTATCAAATCCCTTATTCACTACCCACCAAATAGTTATTGTCTCTGCAACGCTCATATCTCAATAGCCTTATAAGATAAAATTTGCATGCTATAAAATTTCCCTATTTTAATTTTGCAATTCAATAATTGCTAGCAAATTTACAGTTATTTAGTAATAAACACTATTTATAAAATTTCCGTAAACTCCAAAATCTCTCTTGCACCTATTTACTTTCATCCTCACTCTTACTACCTGTCCCACACATCAGCTGATCTGCTATCCATCTTTATATAATTTGCATTTTCTGGGCATTTTATAAAAATTCCATATGTAGCCCTTTGTGGTTGGCTTCTTTTGATTTTTTTTTCCTCTTTTGTCTTCTTAGAGTCTCATCCGCAGCATATGGAAGTTTGCAGGCCAGGGGTCAAATCGGAGCTACAGCTGCCTGCCTACACCACAGCCACAGCAATGCAAGATCTGAGCCATGTCTGCAACCTACACCACAGCTCACAGCAGCTCCAGATCCTTAACCCACTGAGCAAGGCCAGGCATCAAACCCATGTCTTCATGGATCCTAGTTGGGTTCATTAAACACTGAGCCACAATGGGAACTCCAGCTTCTTTTACTTTTCATAATGGTTTAAGTTTCCACCATATTACAGTGTATATGTCAGTAATTCATTCCTTTTTCTCGATCAATAGTGTTGCTTAATATGGGTATTATCACATCTTTTCTATTTATTTGAGTTTATGAGAATTTACATTGTTTCCACATTTTGGCTATTATGAATAATGCTACTGTGAACATTTGTATAAGTGCCATCATTTGGGGTGTACAGATTTATTTTTTGTTTGTTTTTTGTTTTTTCTTTTTTTCCTCTTGGGTAGATTATTAGGGTTGACATATCTGGGTTTTTTGGAAACATTAACTTTTTAAGAAAGTCCCAAATGGTTTTCTAATGTTGTTGTACTATTTTACATGTCATTCAGCAATGTTTGAAGAATTCAGTTTTCCACACTTTGGGCAAATATTGGTATTGCATCTCTTTTTAATTTTTATTTCATCTTTTAATTTTTTAATTTTTGTTTTGTTGTTGTTGTTGTTTTAGGGCCACACCTGTGACAAATGGAAGTTCCCAGGGTAGGGGTCAAATCGAAGCTATAGCTGCTGGTCTCTGCCACAGCCATAGCAACTCCAGATCTGAGCTGTGTCTGGTAGTTTAATAGGGATTGCACTGAATCTGTAGACTGCCTTGGGTGGTAACTATACTCACTTTGGCGATGTTGACTCTTTCACTTCAAGAACATGGTATATTGTTCCATCTATCTGTATCATTTTCAGTTACCTTCATCAGGTCTTTTGCCTTTTTAGGTAGGCAAAAACCAGATGAAGACTTTTTAAATTCCTATGTATTTTATTATTTTTGATGATACTGAAATAAGAATTGTTTCGATAATTTACTTTTCAGGTTTTCATTTCTAGTGAATAGAAAGGAAATTGATTTTTACACATTAACCTTCTGTCCTAGAATTTTTAACTAAGGTATGTCTCTAGTAACTATCTTCATCTCATGAATTTCTTATGATTTTCTTCATAGAATATTAAAATCATAAAAGAAACGTTAATACCCCCTTTCCAATGGGAATGCCTCTGTCGCTCTCTTTCTCTCTTATCACACTAGTTAGAACGTCCAGTACAATGTTGAGTAGTTGGCAAAGCTAGACATTTTCACTTTATTCCAAATATTAGGGAAACCATATAGTCTTTCAACATTAACTTTGATGTTGCCTACAAATTTTTCAGAGGTGGCCTTTAACAAGATAAGTATGAGTTCTTCTATTGCAATTTTTGGGGGAGTTTTTGGTCATGAATCTGTGTTGTGATATTTAAAAAGCTTTGTCTCTAATAATAATAACATGCTTTTTGCCCTTTACTAGCATTGTATAGCATTAATTGGTTTTTGCTTTTTAAACCAGCCTTACATCTCCGAGATGAGTCCCATTTGGCCATGGTGTACAGTTCATTTGTTCATTTATTCATTGCTGAATTCTGTGTACTAGCATCTTGCTACAGATTTTTGAGCATATATTCATTATGGGTATTGGTATCCATATTCTATTCATAATATTCTTATGAAGTTTTTGTCTTGCTTTGGTATCAGGGTAACATGGTTTGAGTTGGGTAGTATGTCCTCCTCTTCTAAATCATATGAGTTTGTGAAGGATGGGTATTATTTACTCTTTAAATATTTTATAGAATTTTCCGGTGCAGGCATCTGGGCCTGAGCTTTTCTTAGAAGAAAGATTTTAATTATTCAATCTGCTATTGATTCCTAACAACACATTTTAATTCGTTATCGTATTTCTCTACTCCTAAATGTTAAATTAGTTATTAATTTTAATGTATAAATTTCAGCATATATATTTTGATTTGTCGTTGTTATGCTTTTCTTTAAATCCTGAAATATGCTTTTATTTAGCTCTTTGGACATATTTATAGTTGCTTTGAAGTCTTTGTCTTCTAAATGTACCACCTGAGACCCCTCAGAAACAGTTTGTATTGCCCATTTTTTCATGATTTGAGTCACATTTCCTGGTTTCTCTGCATATCTCAAATTATTTGTTGAAAATAAAACATTTTGGATAAACTAGTACTACAAAATGAGGGAGCCCCCTTTGATGACGTTAGAAGCTGTTGTTTCTTTGGACTGGCCCTGCTCTGTGAGAACTTCCATGTCTACTAGTTTGTGGGGATACGAGTGGGTTAAGGATAAATAGAATGCCACAGATTTCCACTTTGCTGATGTTCACTCCTCTAAGTTTAGCAGGGGTTTTTTTTAAGCCAAAAAAAAAAAAACCAAACTTCTCATTTTATGCCTTTGGTTTTATTAATTTTCAAATCACTGAAAAGATATTTTGGGCTTTATGTGATTTTGGCTGTGTGTGGGTTTATAAATTTTTTGCACTTTTTTTCCGTATTTGTGAGGAGAGGATTTTCCTGCTCTCTCTTGAATATAATAGGAAATCACTTATTTTTGTTATATATATCTGACCATTTTGCTCTGCTCAAAATATATTAATAGCCTCTATTTTTTTCTTAGAATAAGAGCCTCCACAGTACTAATGCTTAATATCTAGTCTAATGCATCTCTATCCAGTGTTATAGCCCAAGCACGCTCTTTCTCCCTGTGGTCCAGCACACCGGTCTTATTTGTGCTCCCTCCACCACAGCACCTTCACAACTGCTTCCTAAATTCATCTAAATGCCTTCTCCCTCTTTCCCCCACTGCATAGCTAACTCTTCTTTTCCTTCATATCTTCTCTCAGTCATCACTTTCTGATCTTTCCGTTTAGATTCATTGCCTTATTAAATATTCTTGAGCAACAGGTAATTCTACTTTTTAACATTTGCCATTTTTTTACTTTATTTGTTGCAGACTAAGAAATAATCTGTTTTGCTTTTCATCGTATTCTCAGTGCCTGACAGTCATTAAAATAAACAGCTGAGAGATCATTTTCCTAAACATTTGTTAAATATGGGGTCTGATTATCATGAGCTGGTAGATAAAGTTTGACATATAATTTCTTTACATCTACTATGAATCAGGCACCTTGGCAGGTCTGGAGGATACAAAGATAAATTAGATGCATTAATGTCATTTTCACACATATTAATGCAAATAGGCATTTTCTGCATTAACATTATTACAACTCCATCCCTGAACTGGGCTGGATAATACTTCCTTCACAATTTGACTTGACATAGGTGAAGTAGTTCATGCAAAAATGTATCACGGGCACAATAAATTAGTGTTTTGAAGTTAAATTTTAATGTTTTGCAGGTTTCTCATACTTAATGTATAAATGTCTTTTTTTTTCCTGCTTGTAAAAGATACAAGCACAATAAAAATTATACTAGTTTTATACTGTAAATATTTAAATATTAACATTATGATAAAATAATTCGATGGCAGAAGTCCACAGGTATAATTTCCCTGTAAAATTGTACTTTACGTGGCTTACATTTGAGCAGTATTGACAGAGGGTGATTTTACAGTAATTCTGCTATTAGAAGAAAAAGGAGTAGAAAAGAAGGAAAGAGAGGAAGAGGAGAAAGGGAAAGAGAACTGAAAGAGGGTCAAAAGAAATAATTGTTTGTTTGTTTGTCTTTTTAGGGCCACCCCCATGGCATATGGAAGTTCCCAGGCTAGTGGTCGAATTGGAGCTGCAGCCGCTGGCCTACACTACAGCCATGGCAATGCTAGATCTGAGCCGTGTCTGTGACCTACACCAGGACTCATGGCAAAGTCAGATCTTTAAGCCCCTGAGTGAGGCCAGTGATGAACCCGCATCCTCATGGATACTGGTCAGATTCATTTTGGTGAAGTCATGATGGGAACTCCCAAATAATTATTATATAATTTGATGCGGTGGGTATGTTCCCAATTATCTGCTCCTCTTTCTCTATTAGCACATTATTCCTCCTGGTTCATTGCTGTGGGATTTTCAGCACCTTCCTAAGAAGCAGTGTATTCTTTCGACCCGTGGGCTGCCCTGGCCAAGTGACTCGATTTGGCTAATGGAATGTAATTGAAAGTGATGTTTACCCATAGCATGTTTTTGCTAGTTCTTTGGCTTTTCTGTTTTTGCCACCAGAATAGTGTGCCCCAGTAGGGGCCCTTCCTGTTACCTGAATCCTGAAATGAAAATAAGCATGAGTTACAGAGCCCCATAACACCTATAGCCACTAGTTAAGAGTGCAAAATAAGCCACTGTTGTTAAAAGTGTGGGATGATGGCAGGCCCAAAATAGGCATGGCACATTATTGAGTGTTTTTTGAGGGAAAACACAGGTGATACTGCATCCTTCTTTTTATTTATTTTTTGCTTTTTAGGGCCTCACCTGCAGCATATGGATGTTCCCAGGCTAGGGGTCGAATTGGGGCTATAGCTGCAGGCCTACATCACAGCCACAGCATCTGGGGACCCCAGCCACATCTGTGACCTACACCATAGCTCAAGGCAATGTCAGATCCTTGGCCCTTAAACCACTGAGGCCAGGGCTCAAATCCACACCCTCATGGATACTACTCCATGAGGTTCATAACCTGCTGAGCCACAGTGGGAACTCTCTGGGCCCTACTTTTTAAATGTTATTGTATTCTAGTAAAAAGAAAGCATGTTAACTTTGTACACATTTCCATCTCTTTGTGCTCCCTGAATGATGTATACATGTCACACAAAACTGTAAAACAAGAGTAGTAAAGCAAGTTAGAACAACAGCCCTAAAGAATCAATTATCTTTTTCACCAGGAGCTACTGAAGGAAGTTAGTTTTCCAATGTTGCTTTGATAAAAGAGTAATACTCCACAGGCATCACCCCAGGCTTGTAGCTAAGCTTCCTGCACTGCATCTTCCAAAATGTGAAGGGCAACAGTGTTTGAACTTCAAAAGATGGAAGGAAGAGACACTGATTCTGGGAACTCACAGCAGACTAGATACCTAACAGTGATTAAAAGTGGGTTTAAGAGTCCTATATTTCGGTCTACTTACTGCAAATTCAAAAGCAAGGCACATTCTTAGTTAACTTCACAACTTACCTGAGAGTCTTATTTTACTAACTTGAATATGTTGCAGTTTTAACTGGAGGTTGTTTCTCAGTTTTGAAAATGGAAAGGGCATGACCTGGAAGTTGTCATATCCCATGAAATCCATTTCCATAAATCCCTTTTCCCAAGTGAAGGATGTCTAAAGAGAAGGTACACAGGCCTTGATGTATTTCAATTCATGGAGGGTGTTTATCATGGAAATGGGGAAAGACTGAGTAGAAAAATGAAAGCCTTGAAAGCCAAGTTGAGTTTATTTCTGATCACTGCAAAAGCAGAGTTTTCACGAATGATTTGGGAAGCGGTCAAGCGCTTAGGGTGAATATATCTTCACTTTGCATATGTGAGTATATACAGGCCTTCCCATGACTGGGAATTATTTGTAAGTTAAGGACTTGCACTAAGCACAATTTCTGCTTGCATCTCATACCTCCTTTCAAGTGCCACCATTCTTCTCCCTACCAGTGTGAACATAAAATACAGGTTTCCTAAGGACCAAAGTCGCTTTCGTCTCTTAGTTGTTTATTCAACACTGTGTTTGCGGTTTTGTTTTCCCTGGGTTTTTTTTTTTTTTTGGTAAAAATTCTGTTCTGAAGTTTCAATTTTATTTTTTAAGGAAGCTCACTGTCTAAAGAGACAAATAGTAAATACAAAAATTACAATACAGCATGGAAAGTGCTGTGATAGGTAGGAGTCAGTGAGTTGTGTCGTGGGATATGAGAGAGGTGTGCTTGCTTCAACCTGTGCACAGCGTAAGTGGTTAAAATGTGAGCTAATCTTAGTCCCTTCTTCCCTATAATAAACACAGGGAGGGCTAAGGACTAGACTTGAAACTGAAAGTCACTCCACTGAACCAGAAACTAGATTTTAATTTTGCTCTTTTTTTTTTTTTTTGGCATACGATTCAAATCTTCCATTCATCAAACTATTTGGGAATTTCCATTGAGAAGCTTTGCTTCATTCGCATTTCTCTCATTTATTCAATATAAAAACTGATTCCTTAGGCTGAGTGAATTGGCCTTTAAGTAGTTAAATATTCACACAGGTACACCCCTCTTTTTTTTTTTTTTAACTGTCATTGCATATCTATTTTGTTACTTTGTTTTGTTAGTAAGTAGTCCCAAGAGTGGCTAAGGCTATGAAATGAGTCATATTTTAAAGTTGCATTTAATTAATCTGGTGTATATGTTTTCTGAAGATACACTACACAGACAACTCTTAGCTTTTCCTTCCTACAGTTCTTTTACTTAGGTAATCTCCACCCGCTGCACCACCAGCTTAGCTTAGCTTAGCTTCCTACCTGAGGACTTCTCTTTAGTCATCTCCCAGCCTACTTTTCTAGTTCCAGTCACTCCATCAACTTAATTCAAAGCCAAATTTATCAAGTCACTTCCTTCCTCAAAGAATTTCCCTTTACTGCCTCTTTTTGGCTGATCTCCTCTCCTGGCTTTCTAGTCCTCCTTAAACTTTTACTCATCTAACTTCTTTATTCTCCATTAAAACAAACAAACAAAAACACTCTTCCTGCTAGTCCCTGTCCTCTGGTCTTCCTTCATAAACCTCACCTCGACCCTTTTTTTTGCACCTCTATCCATGCAGTTTTTACTCATCTTTCATGACTTTAATTCATATTCTTAAAATCTTCCTTATCAAAACAGGAGGCAGGAAGCCCGGCTGGAGTGTCATCCTCTGAATTCACGTTGTCCTTTCAATCAATTCCATGAAACTCACTGCTGAAATAAAAACATCCTGTTTTGTATGGAGGATTCTGCCTTGTGAATGTTGGTATGTCTTCTCAACTAGGTTATGCCGTCCTTGGGAACAAGAACTGTGTCCCATACCGTTCTTCATTCCACAGTATATTTTGCCTTCCTCTAAAGGCAGAGAGAAAACTCAGCAAATGTTGGTGTGACCAAAACGCTTTTCTTTTTTTTCATCCCTAAGCCTAATTAATGATGTCAAATTTCTGTTTTAGGTAATTTATGAAATAAGTCACCTTTTAAAGCTGGATTTAATCTGCTTTTATAATACACATAAATACAAATTAAACACATTTAAGATTTTCCTTGATTTACATTGCCTCTTGATTTCTAGAATTTCAATGATTTACTTTGGTCTTTTTACCATCCATGGTATCCATGCATATTTCCACATTTTAGTTTTGTTATATTTTTATGGCATCAGTAGTGGTCTTTATAAAATATTTAGAAGAAATTCTCTCTCATGAGACTGTTTGTGTGTAGATCTGTGTGTCTCGTATTATCTCGGTATTAAATACATCAGGCCTCACCAGTGTTTCCCAGGACTAGCTGGAGAGGATATTCTGAGATTGGAACTGCTCCGTGTTTTAACCCTTAGATTTGTTTGAACCATCATTATTCTTAATTTTCAATCAATAAGTTTACCACTGCAATTGGTCGTGTTTCTGATTTTTCCGGTTTTTATTTTGTTTTGTTTGGTTTTTTGGTTTTTTTGAATTTCTTTGTGTTCATTTGTTTGTTCATTTTTACGAAACACTTGGAACTTAACGAAAGGATTTCAAATGAACGATCTCAGTGCCTCGGTGGCCTGTTTTTTCTAGTGCAGCCAACAAATCTAGCCCACATTGTCACTTAGCTGATTGGCCATTGACATCAGTCTTTATGGTGGGGACACACCAATAAACTGCCAAAGAATGCAAAACCCTTTTAATAAGGAGTAAAATGGTACAGCAGAAATGATATAAATAAGACAGAATTTTGACTCAGGTAGGGTAGGCCACTTACTCTAGGGTGACATTACTAAAACTCTCTGCAAGTTTCCCACTTTATAAAGAAGACTGGACTTAGAATTTTGAGGATTCATCGAGAACATTTGTCAAAGTTAATAGCAGAATATCTTGCATGTAAGAGCTATTTGAAATTACATCTTAGTTAAGAGATACATCATAATGTTTAGAAGACATTGACTTCTGCTAAAGGCAAAACCTCTGAAATTTGGCAAACCTAGATTTCCAGCTGAATGAATTTTGGGAAGTTAAAGCCTTCTTGATGTTCAATTTCATCAGTAAATGAGGAATGCATACCTGTGTAAAAATGTTTTAGCTTAAAGTGAATACATTAAAAAATACTGAAGAAATGCTTGATATATGTAGGAGCTCAAAAAACATTAGTTAAAAGGAAAAAGAAGGCAGATTTCAAAAACATGATGGAGTAGCCAGATTAGGTGCTGCAGACATATATTTTATTTATCTATTTTTATTGAAAAATAAATAGATACAGGGCATTATTCAAGCATATGGTTAGACTTTTTAAAAGCAATTTGGTATATTTTGTCAATCTCTTTCTTTTTTTTTTCTTTTTTTTGTCTTTGTCCTTTTATGGCTGCACCCACGGCATATGGAGGTTCCCAGGCTAGGGGTCTAATCGCCAGAGCCACAGCAACACCAGATCCGAGCTGTGTCTGCAACCTACAACACAGCTCACAGCAACACTGGATCCTTAGCTCACAGCAAGGCTGGATCCTTAAGCCACTGAGCGAGGCCAGGGATCGAACCTGCAACCTCATGGTTCCTAGTCAGATTCGTTTCCGCTGTACCACGACGGGAACTCCTTGTCAATCTCTTTATTTTCTTACAACTTATCTGTGGAGGAACCTGGAATATTTGACCTTCAGAATTTTCCACAGACTGAATTTTGCTGTGTGTGTTACGTCAGTACACTTTGGTGTGGTTCTCTGTTCTCTCTTTCTCTGATAAAGTAATAACAGCTTGCAGAGACTTGACCAGACTCAGAGATGGTCCCTTTTGCGTGATGATAGATGGTGATTGCCAATACTTCATGTTTCTTTTCTTTTCTAGACGTTCTGAGAGCTGTTGATGTCATTATCTGTGTATTCAGTTCTATTTGAATAATGATGAGATTCTAGTTGTATTAGTCATTTGGTACTGGGAAATTAAAAAGAAAGCTATGTATTTTGTGATAACAGGTTTACATGCAGTTGTATGATATAAAGGTACCAAGTACCCTTCATCCACTTTCCCCACTGGAAACATCTTGCAAAAATATAGTACAATACTCAACCAGGATCCTAAAGTTTAGGATGGAAGAATATTTCCATCACCACACAAAGATTCCTCATATCATCCTTTTAAAATCATACTTACATTATTCCCACCCCTATATACAATTAAATCTCTGTTACCCGCCAATCTGTTCTCCATTTCTAGGTTCTATGATTTAAAAAATATCATCTAAAAGGACTCACAGTAACTAACCCTTTTGGATTGGCTCTTTTCACTAGAATAATCACCTGGAGGTTCATCTGTTTTGTTGCATGTGTCAATAGTCTGTTCCTTTCTATTGTTGAACAGTATTCTATGGTATGGATACAGTTTAACTGTTCACTCATTTAAGGATATCTATGTTATTTCCAGATTTTGGCCATTATGAATAGAGCTGCTATGAACATTTGTGTCTAAGTTTTTGTGTGAACATATGTTTTCACTTTTCTGGAAAAAAAAACATATAAGAATACAATTGCTGGGTCGTGAAGTAATAACCTATTTAATTTTTTAAAAAGAAACGACCAAATTGTTTTCCAGATTGACTGGGCCATTAAAATTTCCACCAGCAATATGTGAGTGATCCGGTTTCTCCACATGCTTCCTAAGATTTGGGTATTCCACTATTTTTAAATTTCAGCTCTTCTGACAGATGCATAATGATAGCTCATTGTGCTTTTACTCTATTTTTTATTAAAGCTATAATTTACAATATTGGGCCAATTTTGCTGTACAGCAAAGTGCCCCAGTCATACATATATATACATTCTTTTTCTCAGATTATCTTTCATCATGATCTGTCCTAAGAAAGTGGATATAGTTCCCTGTGCTATACAGTAGGACCTCATTGCTTATTCATTCTAGTTGTAATAGTTTGCATCTACCAATAGCAAACTCCCAGACTATACCACTTCCTCCCCGCTTCCCTCTGGTAACCACAAGTCTGTTCTCTATGTCTGTGAGTCTGTTTCTGTTTTGTAGATAGGTTCATTTGTGCCATATTTTATACTGCACATATTAGTGATACCATATAATATTTGTTTTTCTCTTTCTGACTTACTTCACTTAGTGTGAGAATCTCTAGTTCCATCCATGTTGCTGCAAATGGCTTTATTTCTTTCTTTTTATGGCTGAGTAGTATTCCATCCATATATACGTGCCACATCTTCTTAATCCATTCCTCTGTTGAAGGATATTTAGGTTGCTTCTGTGTCTTGGCTATTGTGAATAGCACTGCTATGAACATATGAGTACATTATCTTTTTGAATTGTAGCTTTATCTAAATATATGCCCAGGAATGGGATTGCTGGAGAGTATGGTAATTTTATATTTAGGCTTCGTTTTCATTTTCCTTCTCCTAAAGATTGATGATCGTGAACATATTTCCATGTGCTTATTTTCCAAGTGTCTATTCTCTCCAATGAAATCTCTCTTCCAGTTTTTTTTTAACTCTATTTATAACTGAATATTTATTTTATTTTTCAGCATTGTATTTTTAATCAAAGTATAGACAGTGTAAAATATTAGACAAGGGACAGGTGTAGATTATAGAGACTCACAATTTTTAAAGTAATACTCTATTTATAGCTTTTATAAAATGTTTGCTATATTTTCCTCACTTTACCATATATCTTTGTAGCTTATTTTACATCTGTTAGTTTGTACCTTCTAATCCTCTACCCTTATTTTGCCCCTCCTCCTTTTCCTCTCTCCACTGGTAACAGTTTTTTCTTTACATCTGTGAATCTTTCCTTCCCTCCTTCTCTCTCTCTTTTTCTTTTTAGAGCCACACCTGTGGCATATGGAATTTCCAGGCTAAGGGTCAAATAAGAACTGCAGCTGCCAGCCTACACCAGTGCCACATCAATGCAGGATCCAAACTGCATCTGCAACCTACACTATAGCTCACAGCAGTGCCAGACCCTTGACCCACTGAGTGAGGCCAGAGATCAAACCTTCATCCTCCTTGATACTAGTGAGGTTCCAAACCTGCTAAGCCACAACAAATTACTAGTTAAATTCACTAGTTACATATTTTTAGATTTCACATCTAAGCAAAATCATAAAGTATTTGCATTTCTCTGTCTGACTTATTTCACTTAGCATTATGCCCTCCAAGTCTATCCATATTTCTGCAAAAGGCAAAATTTCATTTTTCTTTATAGCTAAGTAGTATTCCATTGCGTGTGTGTGTGCGGCGTTGTGTATGTGTGTGTCACATCTTCTTCATCCAGTCATCTGTTGTTGGACACTAAGTTTGCTTCCATATCTTGGCAATTATAAATAATGCTGCTATGAACATTGAGGTACATACATCTATCCAAATTCACAGTTTTTGTTTTCTGATACATACTCAGGTACGGAATAACTCATTCATATGACAGTTCTATTTTAGTTTTTGAGAAACGTCTATATCGTTTTATACAGTGGCTACATCAATCTACATTCCCATCAAGAGTGTATGTTTCCTTTTTTGGCACATCTTCTTGGGCATTTGTTATTTGTGTCCTTTTTGATGATACCTGTTCTGAGTATCTCCTGCTACACAATAGCAAATTGTGGTTTTTATTTGTATTTCCCTAATTCTTAGCAATATTGATCATTGTTTCATGTGCCTGTTGACCATCAGCATTTCATCTTTGGAAATATGTCTACTCAGTTCTTCTGGCCATAGTTTTGAAAATTATTTATATAGCCTATACACTCATCCATTGTTAGAAATGTCCTTTGCAAATATATCCTCCCGTATCCTATCTTTCTTTTTCCTCCTCTTAACTGGGCCATTCACAAAGCAAAACTTCTATTTATTATTTTCTTTTCTCTCTCTCTCTTTAGTTTTACTGGCATGTAGTTGGCTTACAATGTAGTGCTAATTTCAGTGTACAGCAAATTGAATTAGCTATATATATATGTGTGTGAGTGTGTTTTATATATATATATATATATATATATATATATATACATATATATATATAGTGTTTATATATATAATGACCATTCTTTTTCAGATTATTTTCCCAAATAGGCCATCACAGAGTACTGGGTAGATTTCCCTGTGCTGCACAGTAGGTCCTTGATACTTAACAATTTTTTATGCAGTAATATGTATATGTCATTCCCAACCTTCTAATTTATCACCCCCTCCCCAAAGTTTCCCGTTTGGTGTCAACATTTTTGAATCTGTTTCTGTTTTGTGAATAAGTTATTTTGTATTATTTTTTATTAGATTCCACATATTAGTGGTCTCATATGATGTTCATCTTTCTCTGACTTACTTCACTTAGTATGGTAATTTCTAGGTCCATTCTTTTTGATTAAATGGAACTTAGCAATTTTTTATGGGTCAAACTTTGTTATCAAGCCTAAGACATCTTTATATAACTCTAGGTCCTAAAGATTCTCTATATTTTTGGCTAAAGTTTTACAATTTTATATTTAAGTTCACAAACTGTTTTAGGTTAATTTTGTATAAAACATGTGAATCAGGTCAAGATTATTTTTCTTTGCTTATGAATGTCCTTATGCTCCAGAGTCATTTCTTTAAAGAACTGTAATTATTCCATTAAATTGCTTTTGCATCTTGGTTAAATTTCAGTTGGGCATATTTGTGTGAATATCTTCTTATATTTTTAATTCTGTTTCAATAATCTACAGTCTACCCCGTCAGCAATACCAAAATCTTTATTGTTGTAGTTATATTGTAGTTACATAGTCAGTTTAAAATCAGGTGAATCAATTCCTCCCACTTTTATACTTCTTTTAAAAAACTGTTTAAGCTATCCTAATTTATTTGTCTCTTCATACACATTTTAGAATAGTTTGACTACATCTACAAAATATCTTCCTGGATTTTGATGGGAATTTTTTTACTTATACATCAGTTTGAGGAGAATTGAGATCTTTACTATTTTGAGTTTCTAATCCATGAATACAGTGTCTTTCTGTTTGTTCATGTCTTTTTTGATTTCTTCATCAACATCTTGTAGTTATTAGCATAAACAATTCCTGTACATTGTTTGTTATGTTTACATGTAACTATTTAATTGTTGAGCAATTGTATTGGTACTGTGTTTTTAATTTTGATATCTACAAGTTCATTGCTAGAATATAGAAATATGACTCATTGAAATTCAATGTAGTATGATTCATTATTTTTGAAGATTTATTTGAATGAGACTTGAGAATTTTAAACAACTTTTGTAAATGTCTCTGACATTAAAACGCACATACACGCTGTATTGTTAATGCAGAAGAGCATGAGGTAAGAACCACGGGGATCACATAAAAGTAGATCAGCATAGTATCCAAACAAAGGTAACTATCTTAATCTTTTCATATTACTAAGCTTAGCTAATAAATGACTAGTATAGATATGAAGTAATCATTGGAAACACAAACTATATCACTTATAGCTTTCAGAGTGCAAATACAGTTAAGACATTGTAAATGCATGCGATATGGTCATTTTAGAAATTCAGAAGTAATCCATTCCAATAATGTTTGTGTGGCTTCAACATTTAAAAGAAAATATGAGTATCTAATAAATTATATAGACATATGACTATTTTAATTAAAATTATTGTCCCCAGATTGGAAGAGCAATTAAAAATAGGGTTGCATCCGTGATGGAGTGATTTATTAATAGTTCCAGTGCTTCCACTGCTCTTGGCACTGTTGTTTCTGCCATGTAAGTTTTACTCCTCTCTAGTTCCACTTCTGGGCTCAACACATGATTTTTTTTTTTTATTGCCAATGAGAGCTCATGGTATGGGAAAACATGGAAATTTAAAGAGAAACTGTGACATTAGGCTTGCTCACTATTGCTTCTCTGACTTGGCCAGGAGAATATTCCTGGGTTAGGCTGCAAGGAATAAAGCTGAGTCGCTCCAGTCGTTTTTATCAATGCCATCCTAGACCAGCCAATTATCAGCCAACCCTTGGACATATGCATGAGCATAAGAAGATCTGTAGAACCTTATAGCCAGTCTCTCACTAACCACAGACATGTAAGAAAGCCCAGGAAAGATGAGCTTGCCCAAACTTATCAACTTTATCCTGCCAATTTATCTGTATGGCACGGAAAAATTTGGGCCACTTTATATACAGTTTTTTTTTGGTGATACAACATCACATACTTAATAATTTGTCATTTGAAACAAGACACATTGACAAGTGAAAGGGCATGCTACATCCTACACAAATATGGGTGTATGTTTAGTTTACTTACAACCGATCTCTGAGTGTCCTGAAAATGGGTATTTCAATGAAAGCCAAAAATCTACATCTCAATAAATGATTTTCTAGGGAATGGACATAATAAATAAGTATAGTCCACATATGGTGTTTGTTGGTGACATAAGTGTTACACATTGATAGTAGAACAAGAATCAGATAATTATATAATTTCACAAAATGACCAATAGTATTATTAATAATAATAACAATAATAATAATAATAATAATAATAATAAATTACTTGGGGAATGATAAGTGACACTGATATTTGGCCTCAGTGTGAATGGAAGATAATAGGAAGACACTTGTCCTGAGCTAAATTGAGAACAGCTACCTAGCTTCTGCTGCTTGTTTTCAGGTAGAACATAAACACAGTATTGCTCAATGTTTCATCACAATTCAGAAATTCAGATTTTATATGAATACTGCAAAGGACTTTTTTAATGCAAAATGATCCTGTTATTATTATTATTATCATTATTATTATTTAATCTGTGTAGTCTACACAATCAGCATGCCTACAAGTCTAATTTGGCTTATTGGTTACTATTTTGTGACAACATACCTATTACCTACAGAAATGGATAAACAGAATAGTCCAATTATGAACTTAAAACCTGCAGATTTCACTTTGGTCTTCGTTAGAGTAATATGGTACTAAGTTAAAACTAGTATCTTCTAGTTGATTCTGTCATGTGACTATCCTGGGTTTTTGGTTAATATCAGTGCTTAAGAGTATAGATACTGTCTATGTAGATACAAGAAATGGCTCCTTCCATTACCGCCTATTACTGTGTGACAATATTAACACAAATTTTGTGGTTTAAAACAACACATATTGGAATTCCCACCATGGCTCAGAGGAAATGAATCTGACTAGCATCCATGAAGATGCAGGTTTGATCCCTGACCTCTCTCAGTGGGTTAAAGGATCTGGCATTGCCTTGAGCTGTGGTGTAGGTTGCAGATGTGGCTCGGTTCCAGCATTGCTGTGGCTGTAGCATAGGCCAATGGCTATAGCTCTGATTTGCACACTAGCCTGGGAACTTTCATATGCCAAAGGTGTAGCTCTAAAAAGACCAAAAAAAAAAAAAAAATCGTGTTTATGATACCACAGTTTCTATGAATCAGGAGTCCTGTCACAGTTTAGCAGTGTTCTCTAAAGTTTTAAAATCAAGATATTGTCCAGGGCATTAATGTAATCCAATGTTTGTCTGGGGAAGAATTCACTTTTAAGTTCACTCAGATCCTTGGCAGAATTCAGTTCTTCGAGATAGAGGACTCTTGGCTCCAGATTCCCGCTGGCTGTCAGTTGGAGGCAGCCCTGACTCTAAAGACTGCTCACAGTTCCTCGACAAATAGGGTTTCCCAAGATGACCACATTCTTCTTCAAATCCAGCAAAATAGAAAGGGACTTCAAGAAGACAGAGTCTACAGGATTATGGAAAAATCATATACGCTTAATTGCATGCATCCTGCTACTTTTGCTGTATTCACTTGATTAGAGACAAGCCACAGATCATGTCCATACTCAAGGTGAAGGGACCAAAGAAGGGCTTGGACATCAGAGGGTGAGGAGCTTGGGTGTTATCCTGGAGTTTATCTACCACACTCCCTCAAACAAGAGTGAGGCTTGTAATGGTAATCTATTCTTTTTAAAAACTATCGAACCAAGCTTTCATTTAATTAATGGCACCAGAGTTCAGAGAAAATGATGGCATGGTGATGGGAAAGCTGCTTCAAAATGTGCTCATTCATACAAACAGCCCACTGTTCTCTATGTATTACCTTGTTCAGCTTTCCTATATGGAGCTTTGGGTAATATTTCTCAAACATTCTAGACTGTATGATTTGACTTACACAAAGTTACCCATATTTTATATGAATTTTGCTACCTTCATAATGCCCATAATTTTTTTCTCTTATAGGCCTTCTGAAAAAATATAATATTCGCTATGGCAACTGAAGACCAAAAAGTTACCTAGCTTTGTCCTATCTACCAAGTGATCACACAAAACATATTGAGTGGCAGGGAACTCTGAGAATCCAATGTCTACATTATTGACCAGCTGCCATTATTTCGAAGACTGGATGTAAAACATATTAAATAGCAGTTTACATCTCAGAACATATTGAAATTGCATCCCCTGCTAATTGACCACTGATGGAAGACCACTTGGCTCCTACTGGGCAAACACAGCAAATTGTTGTCTGCTGGAATGAAAAACAAATGTGGTCTATTGGTTCCTGTAACTTCTTCCATTGCAAAATTAACCTTCCATCCTATTTTTCATTTATAAGGTGGAAACTCATTATTTTTAAAAATTCAGTGGAAACATACAAACCTCTGTGGGAATTATCTGACTCTTAAAAATTAAACCAAAATACGTAGGTAATAAAAGAAAGCCTTGTTGCTATAGAAAATTTCTTGAATAAGAATTTTGGTGTATTATTGTTTTTTAGCAAACCAATTATGGAGGTTAAAATTGGAACCTAAGTGAATAGCTATTTCACGTTGTTGTAAGTGAACTGCAAGAGTTCTCCATTTCAAAGTCACTTAACATAAAACTTACACATTCCAGACTTCTAAAACTTTCCACGTACTTATATCGCTGCCACTTACACATATCGTTAATCCATCAATAACTCTCAGGGTTGCAACAGCTGAATGGAAAAATGGCTAAGGTTCCCCCATTTCATAAATCTCAAAGTGCTTGTGATTCTTAAAAATACTGCACATATTTTTATTTGGTGTTTCAGAACGATTGAAATAATTTAGAAACAGATACTCTTAACTGGTGAGTGATTTAGTCTAGAGTTAGAATTAATATTCCACATTTTCTCATTTTTGGACAGAGAACTATTTACTAAGAGCATTTCAAGCAAGAGGAATTAATACCCTTTTATGTTGACTTTCCACCTTAATATTTAAAAGGAGAGCATTTATTGGGGAAAATATGATTTCACATTTACTCTAGATAGTTTTATATATTGAAAGTTTCAGAGAAGAAAATATTGAAGTTTTAAAGTTACAGTGGCTTATTTTATGCTAGTACATATTAGTAGTTTATATCCCAAAGATTGGATTATTAATTTTTCAGTAAGCCCGCCCCAAAGAGAATTTATGCAAGTTCCTTTAGACTGACAATATCAAAATGAAAATTTATTTAAGAATCAGAATTAATGTTAAATTATACAAATTCATAGTTTCGAAGGTATACCATATAACACTATTTGAACATTTAAAGAATAAGTATTATGTGGCTAGAGAAAACCATAGGGAGAAGAAAAATACAGAGAAAACTTAGAGGAAAAACTGCATTTCTGCAGTTCTATTATCACATTTTTGAAAGGATGAGCAAATAAATAGAGAACTGAATAAAAACTCAGAAAAGGAAACAATTACAAATCATGTGAATTGAAATGATTCCATTACAATTTGAAGAGGATGGCAAATGAAAAGAAAGTAGAGAGACTAAGATGTCTAGGAAAGTGTCTAGTATGAGTTGCTATTTTAAAAGTAAAATAAGTACCAGAGAAAGTAAAGAAATGTAGCCCAGGGTGTGGGCCTTGCTAATAAAGGCATTTTCCCCAGGGAACTTTCAAGGACCTCTTGCTTTAACTATAACTGTACTAATTACAAGCCTTTCCTCCTATGTCGTTGTCTCCAAGTTCCTTAACCTTTGCCATAGCACTGAGATAGCTTGTTCAATCTTATTGTCTGGAGTCCAAGTTGGCATAAAAGCTCTTTTTCTTGCTCCACTCAAATATCTTTAACATATTCTTCTCTAGTGTGACACTCTGAACAATTCACCTGGCAAATGGAAGATCTTGAAAGCCTTACCTCTGAAAATAAGCAAAAATTGACAGGAATAGACTTATTAGGATCCTCTGTACAGTGATTTATTCAGGGGCTTTGTTCATAAAAGGGAAAATAATATACTCAATAAATAAATTTGCAGAGATTTTTAAATTAAGTGAAGAATTTATTGGCATTGTCAAATTGGCCTGGCAATAAAATGCCTGTAGTTTTCAAACCGTCTACCATCAGGATTGACATTTGGAAATCTTTCCATTTGGCACTTACCTCATTTCCAAAAGACTTCCTTTCACAACATGCATTTTTGTACCATGGTTTTAATAATAAACCATATACAAGGCATGTTTCCATGTCATTCCTATAGCCATCATTGAGCTGTGTTAAGTATTTCAAACTCAACCTGAGATTTTTTTTTTTTTAATGGGATAGTCTTAACACATTTACACTTCTCACATCAGATATAGTTGGTCTTAATTTGTCATTTTTTCTTATTTGCTTTAGGCTTCCTTTATGTCCTATACATTTTTTCTCACTTGCTCTTCCTTTGTTTAACTCTAAAGATTTGAAATATTTGAATCCTATGCCCTTTTATACAAATGCTATCTCAATTTTCTTTTGTTTGCACATATACTAAAATAGCTGATTTGTAGTAAGCCCTTTCTGCTTGCTTGATACTAGAGTAAATTTTAGTGCACAGTAAATTCTCTCCATTAATCCTATGTAATAGGTGTATCTTCTTCCTCTGCTTTACAAATATGGGGCCACTGATGCTAACTAATCTATCCAAATTCAGAAAATCTAAAGAATGGCAGTAGAGGTGAAATTCAAGTCTGTTAGACCTAAGAGCTTATGTTCTTTTATTTAAATTTATTTTGTGTAAGGGTATAGTTGATTTACAGTGTTGAGTCAGTTTCTACTGTACAGCATAGTGACCCAACCATTCATATATATATGTATACATATATATATATACATATATATATATATATATGAATATGACTTATTTTTTCTCATATTATCTTCCATTATTGTCTATCCCAAGAGACTGGATATAGTTCCCTGTGCTATACAGTAAGACCTCATTGCTTATGCATCTTAACCTTATAATGCAAGATGTCTCTTTAGTTACCAATGTAGAGTGAATGCAAGGCTAGCGGAGAAGATAGAGAACCCACAACTGGGGATGCAGAAGAAAACAGCCTGGTGACTGGATGCTGTCTTTTCTCTATTAATTTGAAATAATGTTATGTATATTTTTTACATATATATTTTAACTATTTCTCCATTTTTATTTGTTTTACTTCATTATTGTTTGCTTCATTACAATTGTAGTAATTCTAAACCACTTCATTTTAAATTTCAACCTTGGGTAATGTTTTCAAATAATATTCCATACTACACTGCTTTTTTAAAATATTCACCTATAACTTCTTTTCTAATATTTATTTTTCTAGTTTTAAGCGAAATATTGAAAACCCTTAGCATTTGCTTTCTATATGATGTAAGATAAAGGTTAACAATATAAATCAGTATGTGACTCTTTCAAGTAATTTGTAAATTAATGACATATATGACGTTATATATACATAGATATACAAATATGTGTATGTATATAAGTACACACATATACATATACATATGGATCTGCTTCTTACATCTACAAACAGTAGACTAATAACCCTCTACCTTTGGAGCATAGAGATGAGACCTCAGGACCACTCAAAGTAGAGCCAGAAAAATGAACAAAATATGAAAAGTGAATATGAAGAAGTAGCCAAAGAATTAGGAGAGATACCATCGGTTTGTCAAAAAAGCAGTCTGGCATGGTGTTAAGAAGTATATATGTAGGGATGTTTTACACACACTAGAGATGTTTGGCTTAAACAATAAGAATTTATTTTGGGTATTATACTATGGTTGACTGACACAGCATCTCAACAAGGATATAAAAGAATATGATGTTTCTACAGTTTTGCTCTGCTGTCACAGTGTAAATTTTATTTTAAGGCTGTCTTGACTCTTGCCAGTGGAAGACAGTTATATGAACTCATATCCCTTGAAAGAGATCTTTCCCTTTTCTAAGATCTTTCCCAGAAGTCTTCCACAAACATTTTTGCATGCTCCATTAGCTGTGATCGGGTCACCTGTGCATCTCTGCATGAGCAAAAGAAATTGTAATACTTTTAGACCAATCACAATGGTACTGAGAATAGGACAGGTATCTTCTAGGGCATGTGGCCAAGTGGTGAAGGATTATGTGCCTAGAATATCTGATTATGTTAGAAAGGAAGATGAAAATTACAGAAGCTTTATAGGAAACTGTCAATGTGTACAAAAGCTAATGTAAAATTGAAGACTGAAAGTGTGTACTTGATTTAGCATTCAGAATATCCGTAAACATAGAAAGTTTCGGTAGATAGGAAGCCAGACTGGAATGGGTGGAAGAGAAAATGGGAAGTGAGAACTAGAGTTCAAGAATTAACTCAGTATATTTTGTGAAATGTACAATAATGAGATAGAAGTAGAAGAAGGGCAGCTAATAATGCCAGAAAGACAGGTGGAGATGGTATCTAGACCAAATGTTGAAGATCTAGCCACCAGGACTCATGAATACCTCCATTGCGATGTAGCCATAAGAGTACGGATTAAGATGATGGATTATTTTAAATATGTGTGAAAACATGCCATTATTCTTATGTGGTGTGAAAATGTTATTCTATGAAGTTTAAGATAAGGTCATTAACAGAGAAAGAAAAAGGCAATGAAGGTCATAGATTTGAGGAAAGCTGAGAAAGGATCAAATGGTCAATGAGGAGGTAGGAAAGAAAAATCTTACCAAGGAAAGCAGATAAGGGATCCAGATAGTATTGTATGTATAGTTGAAATTTTATGCTATGGTTCTCCATTTTATAAGCATTTATTTTTGTATTTGTGTCATTTTTCCTTTCAGTGATTAAAGAGTCTATTATCAAGAAAACGTGTGTGGAGGTGTGATGTTCTTAATAAGTATACATGTGTATAACACTGTGTAGTTTCTAAATCCCAGAAAATACATTTTTATTTTCTTAGATATGATAGCCAAATAGGCTAGGCATACATATTTCTTCCCTCAATTTTTTCTTCTAGAAACTGTAGTTTGAAGAGTAAAATTTTGAAACAACATAGTTTTTTTTCTTTTGGGAGTATTTGTATTACTAATAAGTTAATATGATTTTTTTTAATTTTTATAGTATAGATCTCTATTTGCTCATATTACCTTATCTTTCACTTTGCTTATATTGCTTTATTTCTATTTAATTTGGGAAAGCTCTAATCTACCATATTGCTGTGTTTCAATTTATTGTCTTGTGTTGGTCATTAACATGACTTACCTAATATATGCTGTTATGGAACAAGTTTTGATAGATTGAGGATAAATGCAGTTATTAAACTGTATTTCGAGCCCCAGCATTCTTCTTTTTATATGTCTTAAAGCACTGATTCACAAAATATGATGTCTATCACAATCACTTAAAGAGCTCCTTAACAGACAAGGGCTGAAGGAAGGTTTCCTTTCTCCACACTCTCTCCAGCTTTTGTTATTTGTTAACTTGTTAATGATGGCCATTCTGACCCATGCGAAGCGGTACCTCACTGTAATTTTGATTTGCATTTCTCTAATAATTAGTGATGTTGAGCCATTTTTCAGGTGCCTCCGGGTTAACTGTATGTCTTCTTTGGAGAAATGTCTCAGTCTTCTGCCCATGTTTCGATTCGATTGTTTTTATTTTTTTGTTGTTGCTGTTAAATTGTATGAGCTGTTTAGATAGGACAAAACAATGCCCTTTGCAGCAACATGGATGCAAATAAAGATTCTCATACTAAGTGAAGTCAGAAAGAGAAAGACAAATACTATATGAGATCACTTAGATATGGAATCTAAAATTCAGCATGAAGGATCCTATCTACAAAACAGAAACAGATCATGGATATGGAGAGCAGACTTGTTGTTGCCATGGGGGAGAGGGGAGGGAGTGGGATGGATGGGGAGTTGGAGGTTGGTAGTGCAAACTACTACATTTAGAATGGATAAGCAATGGGGTCCTACTGTATAGCATAGGGAACTATGTCCAATCTCCTGGGTTAGAACATGATGGAAAATAGTATGAGAAAAAGAATGCATATATGTATGACTGGGTCACTTCGCTGTAGAGCAGAAATTGACAGAATATTGTAAATCAACTATAATTTTTTTTTTTTTTGTCTTTTTAGGGCCTCACCTGTGGCATATGGATGTTCCCAGGCTAGGAGTCTAATTGGAGCTGTTGCTGCCGGCCTTCGCCAGAACCACAGCAATGCCAGATCGGAGCCATGTCTTCAACCTACACCACAGCTCACGGCAATGCCAGATCGTTAACCCACTGGGCGAGGCCAGGGATTGAACCTGCAACCCCATGGTTCCTAGTCGAATTCGTTTCTGCTGTGCCACGACAGGAACTCCTAATTTTTTTATTTAAGAAAAAAAGGCAATGGCTGGATCCCAACCACACTTTCTGATTCAGTAGTCTTCTGGTTGAGGCTAAGAGTTCATATTTATAAACTCCCAGAAGGCACTGATTCTGCAGACTTGAGGACCACACTTTGAGAACAAGGACTCTAAACCATAAAATTGCCATGCCTTGTCACAGAGTAAAGTGACAAGGAGAGGAAAGAACTGTGCTGGCAGTATTAACAATAATTGTACTGTGCAAATTCCAATGGGTTTATCATTTTTTCTGCATTTGGTCATTTGAAGGAAGCTTTATAGAGGGGCTGAGACTTGAACTAAGCTTTGAAGATTATGAATGGCTTTCTAGTATTGCAAAATTATTCAAAATAGGAATGCACCACCTTGGAAGGCAGGAAGATACCTCTCTATGATGATATGGAAGAAGAGATGTGATGAGCCACCGGTCCACGTTATTGGTAGATTATAGCCAGGTATCAGATGCGTTGAACCAAACGTCTCTTGAAGCTCTTTCAATGTTGCTATGCACTTGTTTGAGGAAACAAAAGACATAAGAGTTAAGTAAATGAACTAGAAGCAGATAGCTTGGGTCCAATTCCCAACTTCACAACTGACTGGCTCTTTAAGGTTGGGAAAAGCATTTATTTGCTAACCATCTCCTTCTGTTAATTTGCTAAGGCCGCCATGACAAGTACCACAAACTGAAAACTTACATAACAGAAATGTATTGTCTCATAGTTCTGGAGGCTAGAATTCTGAGATCAAGGCTACGCTTCCTTTGAAATAAAGGAAGGATTTGTTCTAGGCTTCCCTCCTAACTGCTGGTATTTTCTCAGCTTGTGGCAACCGACACAGTCTTCTCCTTCTGTGTGTCTATATCCAATTTTCCCAATCATAACTCGACATATTAACTAATCATATCTGCAATGACCTTATTTTCAAATAAGGTTACATTCTGTGCAGGGTTAAGGATTCAACATGTGAATTTTGGGGGACGCAATTTAACATATAACATGCCCCTTCTTCTCTTGTGAAATAAGTTTAAATGTATATAAATAATTGCATCATTGTGCAAAGTAAATGACAACGCAAAGTTTTACCGTAGTAGCTTTTTAATCCTAATATTTTTATTTTAAAATGAATCTATTCTTGTGTAATATTATCTTTTTCTGGCCTAAAGTCACAGATCATCTATAATTCCTCTTAATGTGTTAAGGATATAGTCATTTCTTTCTTTCCCTTTATTTTTTCTTTTTTGGTTGCCATGGGGCATATGGAGTTCCCGACCAGGGACTTAGTCTAAGCCAGAGCTGCAACCTATGCCACAGTGGTGGCAACGCCTGATCCTTTACCCATTGTATAGGACGGGTGGGGGAGGGAACCCTTGTCCTGCTGCAGAAACACCATCAGTCCCTTTGCACCCCAGTGGGAACTCCAGGATATGGACATCCCAAAAAGATATACTGGAAAAACAATAGTTGTTTATCTTGTGTTAATTTTTGCTGTATTCGCTCCTGCTTGTGGGAGAGAGTGGATATGTCTAAGTCATTTTCCACTGAAGCAGAGAAGTATTGCCTTGTGGTGGCCTCATTCGGAGAGATCTTCTCCAGGGCAAAGGGCTACTCTCTCTTTATACTAGACAAGCTCTTGCTTCTTTCCCCCCTCCCTCTTTTTTTTTTTACCTATTTAATTTTTGTCCTCTTTGCTGCCAAAGGGGTCCTGAATGATGAGCCCCTGCCCTGGGCCTGTGGCCAGCGGGAAGAGAATCAATACTGAGAACACATTCTCACAGTTGAATGGACAGCTTGCAGGTGGTAATGACTTTCAGTCATGATTTTTGCAAAGTCTAATGCCATGCTTCAGCCTGCTTGTCCATTACCAGTTTTTCTTGCTCTCTCAGTCTATTACTGATCTAACTCCCCAAAGTTCCCTTTCACTCTCTCTCTTGCTATTGTTCTTTTTTATTCAATTACAGTAATTTTGGTCAAGGCCTGAGTGGAAGGTTGATGCAGCACAAGGCAAAATTAAATTGCTGTTCCAATACTCCCTATATCTGCAGGCTGTTCCAATATGACTTGTATCTGAATTGAAAAGGGGTTTGACCATGCCACGGTCATTTCATTTGACCATTTTTATCATACAAATGTGACATTTTGGTCTGTTTTCTAAGGTTCCTGGTCTGATATTTCTTGCTCAACAAAGGAACAGACAAAGGGAGCATATAGGGAACACTGTTTGTTTCTTAGAGTTGTACTGAACACCCCCTCCCCTTACCCACCGGTTTTATGAGGAGGGGGAAAGTAAGATGACTCTAAAAGGAAAAAAATGTACAAATCAAGACAGAGGCATGTTTTTACATACATATACTTTTATTACTGTTAGGGAAAAATCATTCAAATATTTCTCAAGAAAACAGTTAGCACTTCTGTATCCACACTGTATATATCCACACTTCTATACCCACACTAAGGGCTAAACTCTCCAAACACTGCAAGTTTATGCATTATTCACATTTATCAGATAGGACAACAGAGAATTAATGAATTTAAGTTACTAACATACATCCCTGTTAAATAAAAGGGTTGAAATTTTATCTTGAACTCCAGATGGGTTCCCTGGAACCTTTCTCTGTCCTAGGCAGAGTTGGCTGATACAACCAATCATCTGGCCACATGGCAGAACATATGGCATTTTAACTTTACCTAGTCATAGGGCCATCCTGGCAGGGCAAAGATGCTGTCAGTAAGAACCTCCAGTGCTTCCTTTGGTATCCTCTCCTTTCATTCACCCTCTGAGATCACTGGATTCTGTGTCACTGTACAAACAAGCTAAGAGGCAAGCATCCATTACAGCTTCCATTTTTGCACTAACAGAGCCCAGAATATACAGGTTGATTTTAACCTGTTTCCATTTCAGCTACCTTGCTCCTACCTCCTAGATTTAACTGGAACAAATTTACATGTGTGTGTGTACAAATATATGCAATTAAATATATATAAATTTTATATATTTAGTTATAGTGCTTCCATAATAGATTGATTTTTTTTTTTTTTTGCCACCCTGTCTTTTAGTCAGATTCTATCCACATTCTTTCCCAAATCTGGGCATTTTGAGGGACCCGCTACTTGGTCATCTGAAGTTTTTATACTTTATTTTGAAAATTGCTATCAAATAATATACATGATGACTTTTAATTGTGTCCTATCCTCTTCTATTGCTTCTAAACACATTGTAATTGAAATTATTGGGTAAATAATGATCTGGGTGATGAGCCAAAATGAAATGTTTACAATTGTCCTTGTCCTTGTGAAATTAGCACAGTTATACGCTGGTAAAATGTATCCAATATGAACTGATGTATAAACATTACTCCCATGACTCAATGCTTCCTCATACTGCTTGGTATGTGCTTTTACTACTTAGTGCTGCAACAAGGCTAGAGCAGACTATGGATGATATCGGAGGCCGTGAATGATGAGGGGCTATAGGCAATAGCTGCAGTGGAGTTGAAGCATCTTAGGAAGGCTGAGACCATTACGGGCTCCAGTGAATGAGGAAAGGCCAAGTACACAGTTGCGTCTTTCTAAACAGAAGACTCCATGAAAGAATTAAGCCTTGAAGCTGAGACATCTAGTTTACCTAACTTCCTCCCTGTTCATCTAGTAGCATACCACCTAAGTATCATCTTTGAAGTAACTGAGATAATAGTCACTGGGATCATTTTCCGGATCATGCAGATTATTTATTTATTTATTGGCCACATTCATGGCATATGGAAGTTCCCAGGCCAGAGATCAAATCTAAGCCACAGCTGTGGCCTATGCAATGCCACAAATATACTGCAATGCCTTATCTCTAACACACTGTGCCACAGTGGGAACTCCTGGATTATGCAATTTAGATGAATAATACAAGTTGAGGAGCTGAGGAAAGTCATGGACATTCTATTACTCTTTCACAAAAATGAAAAAAAAAGTGTGGGAAAGGGATCCTTTGAGCAGCAAACCCTGACTTCCAATTTATGGCCAAGTGGAGAACAGCACACATGAGAATTCATTTCTTCCGGCCTGGGCTAGGCCTTTGAGAATCCTTCTCCCACGGAAGCTGTTTAATAGGCCATCCTATTCCCCAAAAGATCTTTTCTCACCATGAAGAAATGTCCATGCAGATACACAGTCATATAAATTTGGACAATGAAGATGGCATGTTAGATCCCATTGGTCACTGTCTGTGATGCTGGGATTGCTGCAAAAAAATATAAGTATATATAAAAATAAAAGGGAATTTGCCAAGACTTTCAACAGACAATCTTCATAAAACAACATCAACTTTGTTTTAGAAGTATAGATTAAGATGTCCCCAGGACAAGCTGTTTTAAAGCACTCTCATTCTGAGAGAAGGTCACCATTGTGATAGTCCCTTCTTTTGTCACAGCGAAATTGCAGAATTTATTAGGTTAAATGTGATGAATAGTGAAACAATAGAAATAACTGATCTAGATAGGGAGAAACTAGGCAAAACTTCATTTCTAGTGTCTAAATCATTTTTATTAGCCATGTGGTCTTGGACAAGTTCCTCACTTTCCTTTTCTGTTTCCAGCGCTGTAAAATACTAACCCTCAATCTCAAGGGTTATGGTGAAACTCAAGAGGTGACATATAAACAAATCCTATGCATGCTCTGAAGAAACAATTATGAAGTCCACTAAGATTTGCTGATTAAAGTAGGGATATTTTCATTTATTTGTATTATGTGCTTTATAGACAATTTATCCATTTCTCATAACACTACCATGAACTAAGCCAAGGAACATTACATTACATTGCCCGAGGTCAGAAAACAAATACATAGCTGAGCCTAGACTCCTCTGGTCTGTCTGATTCTCAAGTCCAGTTTTCGTAGTCTCTACATTATACAGTTTCCTTAGTTGTATAACTTTTCAAACTCCTCCATTGATTTACTTTTGCAAATCATTTGCATCATGCAGCAGGCTGTGAGGGTCACCATTTGAAATGCAGAATGAGGAATAAAGGCAGAATCTTGGAACCAGAAAGTTCTGTCAAAGGCATCTAGGTGAACTCTTTGCCTTATGTAAAGCTCACCAAACCATTCCAGACACATTGTCAGGAATGGAATTAACTGCTCTGCTAACTCCTCTGCTTAACCATGCTTGCTCCCCCCAGAGTTCCTCCTTACATCATTTGAATTCCCTCCAGCTGCAATTTATGCCCTTCTTCTCTTATTCTTGCCTCATCAGAGAGGGAGAACAGCTGGTCACCATCCTCCATATAATCATACTTGGGATAATAAAGGCTGTTATTGAGTCACTCTTCCACAATTCCAGTTCAGGTCTTGCTACACAGACCTATTTACTGGGGAACTGACAAAGATGGCAAGTAGAAGAAAATACATTTAAAACATATTCACACCTAGTAAAATGCTGAATAGGGAAACGGTTTTAGGAGTGAATACTGTTCCTCATTATTATACTGCAGCTCATGATCTGCAATTGTTTTAAATCTGAAGCCCATTCCATAATGTCTTGTGATATGATTTTTCAAAAATTTGGATCTGGCTTTATCTGAGTTTGAGATAATTAAGTCAGGAAATCCAAGGTGAAAAGAGAAAAAAAAAAAAAAAAAGGTTTTGAACAGCAGCCAGCAGGATATTTGATCCAAGGCACATGTGTCTGAAATTGAATTTGGGAGTTAGACTGTGCTGTCTTTAAATCACAACAGCAAATGAAGGGGAACCTTCTGTGTGCTAAGAAAAGGGAAATATGTAGGCTGCTGTCTTTTGGGAATTGCAAGGAACAGGGATAATTCCTAGAAACAACCCAGATTGACTGAATGACTGTTTGGCACACTAAAGTGAGTGGGGGACTCTGGAAGTCTCCCCGTAATTACTTTATCTGGGTTCCTGAGAGATCACCAGTAGATTTGGGCAGGTATAGTTGCTGGAGTGTACAGGAAATAAGACATTGCATAAATGGACTGATTTTTAAGGTCACCAAGCCCTCCATTTAGAAATCAATTCTATGTATATTGTTTCATTCATCATCGTTTTATTTTTGATACTTTTTAAAAAGTTTTGTACCTCTCAGACTCCCTTATTTGAGAAGTAATATCTTTCATTACCAAGTCAGCTAATGGTGCATCCTGAAAGCATGATAAAAGGTGATAATAACTATTTAGTGCTGGTTAAAATTCATCAGAAATATTCTGTTTTTCTAGACATAATGCTTCAAAATAATATTGATTCAT
Organism: Catagonus wagneri; assembly: GCA_004024745.2. NCBI lineage: Eukaryota > Metazoa > Chordata > Mammalia > Artiodactyla > Tayassuidae > Catagonus > Catagonus wagneri. The sequence continues at coordinate 6,854,891 of PVHT021183710.1, read as the reverse complement.
TTCATTGTATCCCTGGGAAGCAACCAAACAGAAAAACGCTTTCAAACTAACTTGGTTGGGAAAAAATTTGAGAGAATTTGTGTTTAATTTAGAGAAGAGTTAGGCTCAGATTTGATCGTGTTCTTGCATGACTGTCTATGGAATATGAAATTTGGACCACGAGGAATAGAAGTCACAAGAAAATTTTAATTCATTAAATGAAATGTTTTCTAAGAATGGAATGCAATCAATATATAATTAAATTGTCTTAAGTAGTATATGAGTTACTAATATTATAGAGGATATACACAGGTTGAAGAGCATATTTGGAGACTGGTGTTATAAACCAATCCAGGTCCTTTTAAACATCAAAATTTTATAATTTGGATTTCCTGTCGTGGCTCAGTGGTTAACAAATCTGACTAGCATCCATAAGGATGCAGGCTCGATCCCTTGCCTCACTCAAGGATCTGGCGTTGCCCTGAGCCATGGTATAGGCTGCAGACATGGCTCATATCCTGTGTTGCTGTGGCTGTGGCATAGGCTGGCAACCCCTAGACTGGAAATCACCATATGCTGTGGGTATGGCCCTAAAAAGCAAAAAAAAAAAAAAAAAAAAAAATATATATATATATATATATATATATATACATATATATACACTTTGATACTTTGATTAAGAGAATTCTTAACCTAGACATTAATAATTAACAGTGATTCAAAGACCAAACGGATGGAAGACACGCTCACTAAAACAATTTTATGCAAGTTTCTCTGAAAAGAAGTAAAATGTTTTACCAAAATCAAATTATAAAAATGAAAAATAAACACCATCTTTCTTTATTTTTTTTTTTTTGTCTTTTTGCCTTTATCTAGAGCCGCACCCGCGGCATATGGAGGTTCCCAGGCTAGGGGTCTAATCGGAGCTGTAGCCGCCGGGCAAAGCCACGGCCACAGCAATGCGGGATCCGAGCCGCATCTGCGACCTACACCACAGCTCACGGCAACGCCGGATCCTTAACCCACTGAGCAAGGCCAGTGATCGAACCCACAACCTCACGGTTCTCAGTCAGATTCGTTAACCACTGAGCCACTAAGGGAACTCCAACACCATCTTTCTGTGATTGTCTATTTTAAATATTAGGCAAACAACTGCTCTTTAATTCACCAGTGGAGTTCCAGACATTACCCTGCAAAGGCCCCCTAGCATTGTAACCAGATATTAAAGTCAGCAGGGAAGGTACACTTCTTACAGAGGCATGTTGTTGACTGCAAGGGACGCATCTAGGGCTTCTAGGGCAAGAGTAGCTAGGACAACACTTTTTAAAACAACTATTTATAAAGACATTGGATGCACTTATGAGCCTGGTCATCTGTACCCAACATCTCTTTAAGAAGAATGTAATTCATAACTGAACAATGCAGTTGGGTAAAAATCCAAATTTCTGAGCATTGTGTGTAATGGCCCTGAGCTTGCTTATTTATAGTCACATCTCCTAATATTTTCTATTTCATCATGTTCTAGACGTCAGTGCTGTCTCTCGATCAAGTCAAGGTCATTACTAGCTATGTCTGGACAATTTTCTCTGTCCCTTCTTCCCCCAGGTCTTTTCATGGTTGTTGCTTCATGATCATTCTGATCTCAATTTGATATTCTTCTGTGACCGTGGAGATAAGTGTACTATCCTAATCCCTTCCATCTTTAATCATTATTCTTCATCCTATCACTCCATTTTTTTTCATACAATTTGTTAGGTATCTTTTTTTAACTTCGACAATACAAGTACCTAGAACAGTGTTTGGCACATATATGCATTCATTATTTCAAATATCTATTTATGTATTTATTACCTTTTCCTTCTCCCCACTAAAATATTCAATTCATGGCAGCAGGGACTCCTTTATTTTTCATGTTCATTGAGGATTTCCTGATGCTTGAACAGCTCAATATTTTTTTTAAAGGAAGGAGTCGTGTTTGTGGTCAGCAATCACATGTGAAGAACTGAAAGTTACTTTAGGAGGGTGTATGGTGTAATGTTGCTTTTGCTTAAGTGGTTTTTATCCTGTGTATCTAAGAAGCAAAACCCTGAGCTTAACAGACATGAAAGTATATTCATTATGTGATGCTTATGATGATGACAAACCAACTATTCAGGTCAGTCTTAACTATTCTAGCCCAGCTGTTGTCTTTCTTCTTTGAACTATTTCAGCCCCAATATTCTAAATAAGACCAAGTCCTCTGAAGTTAAAACTAGTGCTAGTAGAACAGTTAAAAATATTAAAAAAAAAAAAACTCCTGAAATGCTAGGGAGGACTCTCAAGAGGATGTGGGTAAAGGGAATAATGCTGCAGGCAAGTAAATGCTACTAGCAATGACTTTGGTGAGGTATAATAAAACCCCTCTGAGACCTGAAGCTATAGGAGGCAAGTAGAACTCAAAGAAATAAAAGGAGAGAACAAATTGGTTTTGGCAGATAAGGGCTTCTGGAATATAATCCCTCCTGAAGATCTAGAAACTGTTCATCAGTCTCTCTTTGTCTACCTAAAAGGAGCCAGATGTTTCTGACATATAGACTGTATCATCTAATTAGAGGTGATCATTTATTTCATGAAAATTACTCTTCTGAATATTCAATAAGTAAAAAAAGTGAGACAAAAATAGTTAATGAAAATAAAAATTATAGATAGCATGCATATCTTTAATTATATACCATCTTTCATATTATTATCACAGGTTATTAAGATCTGGAAAATTGTTCTTGCATGCCCAGTGCCACCATTAGACTGTAATAAGATGAAGGACATATTTTAATCACCATTTATTATTTGATTAATTATTTAAAGTTAATTCAGCAAATATTTATTGAACATCTTCTATGACGGGATCCACGACAGGTTCTGGGTAAATATGGTTTCTGCCTTACGAAGTTTATGTTCCTGCAGAAGGCGCAGACATTAAAATATATAATTTGATACTGAATTTTAAGTGCCTCATAGAAAATAAAAAGTCCTGAAGTAGTAATGAGTGAGGATGAGAGGATGGGGCTACTTAAGAAAGGATGGAGATTAAGTCTTAATGGAATTTAAGCTAAGATTTGAAGGCTGAAAAGAAACCAGAAAGGATGTTTCAGTCATAGAGAAATCAAATATAAGGCATAAATGAGCTTGGCCTGGTCAAGCATCTGCCAGGAAAACCCCTGGGCTGCAGACCAGTAAGAAGAAAGCAGTAGCAAAAGTGGATCAATGAAAAACCATGTTAAGTTTATGAACTATCATTGGGAAGTTCAGAATTTATGCTAAGTCGAATGGCAGCTTTAGAGCAAAGGAGAAATTTGATCTGATTTACATTTTTCAAAAGATTAGTCTAGTTAAGACTGAATAGATTATAGGAAGGAAAGATGGAAAGACCAGCCTGGGAGACCACGTGGGAGGTTGAACAGGTGAGAAATGACAGTGATTTTGGCTACAGATATGCTGGGAAGATGGACAGTAATTGTAGAATATGTGTAGCATTTAGATAAAGGGGATACAGAGACAGGGCTAACTATTAGATTTTGGCTTAAACATCTGGTTTGATGGTGAAATCATTCATTTATATGGAACAGACTGAGCTGAGAGAGGAAGCTGTTAGAATGGTGAGAGTAGCCATTAATAACATTCTTGATAGTTTCAGAGGTCATTCTGTGTAGCAGATCTGTCATGTGTGTATGAAGTTCAGAGCCAATTTGGGCCAGAATATATAATTGGGAATTATAAGAATTTAGTCAATATTTAAAGCCACTGACATGGAGGTGATCACTCAAAGAGAACGTACTCCAACAATCACACTGGGGAAGCTGAAGGAAATACCCTCCCACTGTCTTTATATTAGGATTCTCAAAAGAATAACCCTGTTTCTTGCTGCCTTTTTTCCCCTCAATTGCTAATGCTTACAAAAGTTTATTCATTTCCCTCTTTCATTTTTAATGGGCCTGCAAGGGCCTTAAGGGCTGGTTGGGAAGAAAATTTGGGGCAGCATTAAATATCCCCCACCTTGTTGTGAGACAAATGTGAACACTGCCGTGTTTATTCTAGCTGGAAAACAAGCAGCATACACAAGCTAGACATTTTATAGATACTCAAGGATGCAATTTTGTGTGTAGTTATAGTGCAGTACCTTACAGATGTGAAGACTTAAAGACATTCAGGAAATAGGGCTGTGTGTGGTGATAAAGTCTTCATCAGGTGTGCTCAAGGTATTGCCTCCAAGCTACTTTATAAAAAAAAAAAAAAAAAAACCTGTATAAATATCATCAACTTTTTTTTCAAATAGAAATTTCTAGGCTGTGATTTGCCAAAGATACAGATTAAATCCATCTGAGGTAGAGTTCATAAACTGATATTTTTAAAAGTCTCCCCATGTCATTCCTAAGTAGAATATACTTGAGTACAGCTGATCTGGATGATAACGTTTTCCTTATAGGCCGTAATGGTATTAGAAACTCTTGCGTGACATGCTGTATACCAGGAATTATTCTCAGTGTTTGAAAAGAATCAGGTAAATCCAGGCAGGCTATGTCCAGAGTCTGCTTTTAATCACTATATTTTCTCTATCCTCATATAAAATGCCTAAATTTATCAGATATTTGCAACAAAAAAAAGCCAGAGAATTGAAATGTGTCCTCCTGAATTCTCTCTCTTAGTATTTTGAATCAAACCATCAGCAAGCTTCCCTGAGTTGAATCTCAAGCACTCAAATATATATTGATTAACCAATCACCTGGAATTGTGCAGGATCTTTCCAAATGATTTCAAAAAAAATCACTTATGGGGATATTTAATAACAGAGGCGGGGAAACAGTCTCAAGAGCCAGGGCCCATCATGTTGCAGAGCTAACCTCACAGATACCGGTAGGAAGTGTTGTGACCTATCTGGTGACTTTGGGACCCAGGAGGGAGAAGTTAATTGGGGCTATGATGAACCTTCCCAAATTTCTAGGTCTCCAATGGAGAGATACATGAACCACTTCACCCCCAGCTGAGTTCAAGATAATGGAGACGCAGCAGTTCTTCCAAGAAAGAACACTTCTACAAAAATGAAAGAATCTTGAAATGTCAAACTGCTCTTGGGATGTGAACTGAAGGTAAAATTTAAAGTTGAGGATTTCGGCTGTGGCTCAGCAATAAGGAACCCAACTAATATCCAAGAGGATGCAGGTTCAATCCCTGGCCTTTCTCAGTGGGTTAAGGATCCAGCCTTGCCATGAGCTGTGGTATAGGTCGCAGATGTGGCTCGGATCCCACATTGCTGTGGCTGTGGTGTAGGCCGGCAGCTGCAGCTCCGATTCAGCCCCTAGCCTGGAAACTTCCATATGCCATGGGTGAGGCTCTTAAAAAAATTTTTTTGAAAGTCAAGCAATTTTGTCTGATAAACGAAACAACTGCTTTCCTTGAAGTATTTATTTAGGAGATACTTATAAATATGGTCAGTCTCTACCCTTCTCCTTTCACAAGCACTCTGCTATTCTCATAGGTTAATAGTAAAATTATAGTTGGCTCAAGAAGCCTGATTATTTTAGGGCCCATCACTCCCATTTTCTAACCTGCATTATATTCTAATATAGTATTATGTCATTGAGTTATGGGGCTCAGGGCAAGCTCGGATGACTGATAAGCTTCTTCATGAGCATTCAGAGATTAATTGTCTTCAAACAGAATTCCACAACTATTCTATTAAATAGGTGGAAATATTTGTGTAGTTATGATTAAAAATAAAGCATTTTAATTATGACTGAAGATAGTAAGGATGGCACCATTTATACCAAAACTGCAAGCTAAGGTTACTCTATCAAAGTACAAATTCTGGAAACTGATCATGGTAGTTTATGTCCAGTCTCAACAACCTATTAAACATGTGGCTTTGAAGAAGTTACCTAACTTTCATGTGTTTCAGTTTCCTCATCTGTAAAATGTAAATAAAATACTGCCTACCTCATGGGGTTATGGTGAGGATTAAATGAACTGATACATGTTAAACTCTTAAAGAGTGCTTGAAATATAGCAATAATGCATGATGGTTACAATTGTATTATTGCTCATCAGAAAGATCTTCACATCGCCATCAAAGATGGAGGTTAAAATGGTACAGGCTGCACGTTCTTTAAGGCTTCATAAGAGGGAGCACTCACTGCAGGCCTCAGTAATAACAGCTTCCATTTTAAATTTTAGTGCCTCCATCTATAAAATGAAAATCGAAGTGTTTGCTTTTCCAGCATCAGAGCTCTGCTGATAATTGAATGAAGTAGTATTTAGGAGGAGTTTTATGAATTGCTGAAGAGCAATAGCTTTGCAATTTAGCAGTGTTGTCATCATTTTGTGAGAAGCCTGAAGACAAGAACAGACTTTGAAGGAAGAGCTAGAATAAGAATTTCCTACTGCAGGTGGAGGCTAGGTCCTTAAACATAGCCTAGCCATGTCTGCACTATATCAATGAAGAAACCAAAATTCAACATTGTGAGGTTTTTCTTTGTAAGTCATTCTTTTTTTTTTTTTAAAAATAAAAATCAAGGTGAAGAGTTCCCGCCGTCATGGCTCAGTAGTTAACAAATCCAGCTAGAAACCATGAGGTTGTGGGTTCGATCCCTGGCCTCACTCAGTGGGTTAAGGATCTGGCATTGCCGTGAGCTGTGGAGTAGGTCACAGACACAGCTTGGATCCTGCATTGCTGTGGCTGTGCCATAGGCCAACAGCTACAGCATCAATTTGAGCCCTAGCCTTGGAATCGCCATATGCCGTGGGTGCAGACTTAGAAAAGACAAAAAGACAAAAAATAAAAGAAACAAACCCAGGTGAGAATGATTTAAAGAGAGAGAGAGAGAGTGAGAGCAAGAGAGAGAGAGAGACTCACCTACCCAAATATGAACTGAAAATTCTTTTCACTTGCTCTACTATCAGCATCAAGGATATGAAAATATCGTGGGCTGAATTACTGAGCAGCCTATCAGCTCCCTTAGGATTGTGGGAGTCAGTCCTTTGACTTCTCAGTATTGTAGTGTAATAGGTTGTCCTTGTAATAACACAGTACTAGTCCCTGTATTCTTCCATGAAATATCTCAATTGTCAAAGGAAAATAATATTTTAATATAATTATCCCTAATTTTATAAATATGTAGAGACATATATAGATATATAAATATATGTCTCACATGATACACAATTTCCATCAATATCTTCATTACCATCTTCATTAAAATTTTCCTTTTGATGAAAATTTAACTCCCATTGTTTTCTTTGTGTAAGATTTTATTTGTCATAAAATTTCTGCAGTTGGATATTGGGTTCCCTTGTCTTTTTCTTTTCTGATTTTTGTTTGTTTGCTTTGTTCTTAAAACAGGCTTCTGATTAAAGCATTAGATTCTTTTATTAAATAAAAATTTTAAACACAGATTTTAGAATTGTTACTGCAAAGCCCTTTTCAGACTCTTAAATGGTCCAGTGTGTTTGAAAAAGAGAAAGGAGTTGGTATGAAATTTCAGACAGAGCTGTTCTTGAATTGAAAATTTTGGAACTCCCCTGGTCCTGATTTTTGAACTATCCACATGGACATGACTTAAGTATGCTGTGTTTAATAACCTCAACAGCTATTTTAAAGAATGTTACCTTACTGTTCTGAGAAGAGGGTTTAGAATGACATGTGGGTATCACTGCTTTCTGCTGCTCTGTTCTGTACTCAATTCCTAAATTAAGTCATCAGAAAATAAATAAATAGGGAGTTCCCACTGTGGCTCAGAACCCAAATAGTATCCATGAGGAAGTGGGTTTGATCCCTGGCCTCATTCAGTGGGTTAAGTATCTGGGGTTGCCATGAGTTGTGGTGTAGGTCACAGACACGGCTCAAATCTTGTGTTGCTGTTGCTGTGGTTGTGGTGTAGGCCGGCAGCTGCAGCTCCAATTGGACCTCTAGCCTGGGAATTCCATATGATGCACGTGCAGCACTAAAATAATTAATTAATTATTTAATTAAGCCATTGTACATTTTGTTAAGGCTTTACACAATCTTTTAGACAGAGAATCAAAATTTTCCAGAGCAAGAACTACTCCACAGTTGCAGGCTGGATGATTTCGGAGGTACCCATTAACAGACTGTCTTTAGACAATTTTGGACAGCAAGCAGACTTTGGACTCAGAAAAACTAGGGTTCATTCCAAACTTTCAGTCCTGGTTCTCACTGACCATGGGTTTTCTTATCTCTTAAGCAGGGTAAGAAAAGATTCTGAACACCATAGAACAGTTTTGAGGTTAAATGAGGTAATATACGTCTAAAGATCTTCTAAACTCTAAAAAAAATTTTAAAAAAAATCAATCTTTTTTCTTCCTGGGTACAAAGGCATCAGGAAACCTAACCGCACAGCTTCTGGAGACTATGAAATCGTTTGTGGCATTTCTTCAGCGATGAGGCACTGGATGTCTATACCTAATGGTTGAGAGTTCCATCTCTGGAGTTTTAAAAGACAGATAGAGCACTTTGGAGATTCCAGTTTTCCGCTAAAGTTTCCTAGTAGAAACCCCAGCTGCTTTTGGAGATCACTTTCTAGAGTTTCGGCTTTTGCTTTACTTTCATCTCCAGTGATTTGTTTTCCTACCGTGCCTGCTGAGTTATGCAGTAAGTAATATTGAAAAATATATTTTATTTTCGAACACTTCATTAGTTTTATTGGGATGGTCATTCAATGTGGAGACCATCAGAGTCCTACAAATAGACGACTGCCATTTAAGTCAGACTCAAGAACAGAATATCTATTTATGTAGAGAGCTATAAAAATTGACATCTATATCATTTTATAGAAGGTCAGTATTTCACTGTTCAGATAATTGCACTTTACTGAATGTCACCCGTGTTCAAGGAAATATACTGTCCCTTACTGTCTTACTGTTAGGCTCTGAACTGTGATCACTGCTCTCTTTGTGTTTCTTTCACTCCTTTATTCCAAAATCTTCAAGTCTTCAAATACAATTTTGGCTTCAAGCCGAAAATGTATTTATCTTCTAACTATTCTCAAAAATTCATTGATTTATTTTACCACGGAATATGCACAATTGAATGGTTGCATAAAAAACTGGGGGTGCAAAGAGGGGAGAAAGGGTTCAGAATGAGTTTGTTACATTTGGTTAAATTCTTATGATTGCTTTTCCTCTTTGTATAAGCTACTTTACTAAATTTAGGAATGACTTTATATACTTTATGTCTTTGAGCATCTTTATGTATATTTTATCTGAATTTCATTATCTCTGTTTTAAATATTGGTACAAAAATGAATGCTACATTTGAAAGTTTGGTTTGTATTATAACAGAGGCTAAAACTAAAATTCTGGAAAATTATTTTTCAAATGTTTATAGTTGATATTCAAAATAATATTAAAAAATTGCAACATCTTTTAGTAACCTCATCTCCTTCTAGCAAATAGAGTTAGAAATACCTTTAAAGACTACCAAAAAGATGGTAACTTTTTCATCTCACGCTTCACCTTCCTGTCATATTCTTCACACGGAGAACGACAGCAGACATGTGCAAATGAAAAAAATCGGAAACACATTCACTTTTCTATTTTACAGTGAAATTAATGGACACTGAATGACAATTTTCCTTGTCCCTTATCTTTACCATACCAAGAGTTAAGACATGTCATTGTCACTGGCACTTTTTTAATCTCTCTCTCTCTCTCTTTTTTTAATGGGCAGATATGTTGGCTGATGATGGCAACAAAGGTGATTTCCAACAAATGAGATGCCTGTTGGAGGGGAATAGATGTCCTGGACAGGCAGGTCCTGAGGGTCTCTGGGAAAAAGCTGTTAGCTGACTTCCAAAAATTATCTCTGCATTTTTACAGTTACTCAGCAAATCTCTCTCGCAATAAATAGATCCCCTGTGCTGCTTTAAAAGGCCATGGCATTCATTTCATTTCATTTCACGGAACAGGAGCAGCTTGTTGATTAGATGAAAGAGAAGTTAGCCCTGCAATCGGTTGCTTTTTACCCTCCATTTATAAGGTGATTGGAAATTTCATAGTAATGATCTCTGCATTTTTTTCTGGTATTATTTTTAAAGTCTGCCAGGTAGCAACTTTTTTTTTCCCCTGGAGGGAATCAATTCAGGGTAGTTGTTTATGATACATCATATACACATGCTTTATTTGAAATTTAAACAATTTACTCTCACTAGATTTTCCTTTTTTTCTCTCCTTTTGGTGGTTTGCCTATAATAAATGACTTTCGATTCCCTAATGGATTTTTTTTTCTAGTCTACTACCCCTAGAGTTTTCTGTCTTCCTAAAGCGATCAGGAAAACCGAAAGTAGAAACCTATCATATTTTATCCAACCTGTCATAGCCTCTGTTTCTGGACCCAGGGGATTTTTTTTTTTTTTTCCTGAGTGTGTATATAGGACTTTAACTCCATTATGAATGGAAATCCAAGACCAAGCTTCTGAAGAAATCACTGACAAATGTTCCTGGTTGAGAGAATTGATAGTTTGCCTTTAACAAGAAGTTTACTTCCAGATCTTTTTAAGATGCTATCTTGTCACAGTGAAGTAGTCATGACAGAGTGGTAAAGAATACTGACCCTAAACCAATAACCGCTTGACGTGGCTCATTCCTCTGCTCACCTGCTGTGGCTGCTAATAGCCTAACTGCCCCTACCCCTGTGAAGGATTAAACCATGAAAACAGAAAAAAATCTAACACTCATGATCCCTTCATTTAAAAACTATCAGGAATGGGATTGAACCAAATTTCCTAAGACTACTTTGTAAAAATAATTAACCTTGTTAATTTAAGAGTCATATGTTATGTTTGTTGTGTTATATTACATTCTATTTTGTTATACATGAGAATAATTGCTTTAAGATTAGTTCTGATTTGGACTTTCTTAGTGTCAACGTACTTCCTTTCCTTTACACATAATACTTAATCAACTAATAGAAAAAATAGTTCAGTGTCCTTTAAACCCAAGAAATGGGCTTGTCATCTATGTTTTTTACATACATATGACATTTTATATCCCCCCACAAAACTAAAGGCAATCTGATGTTCAACGAAGTATTGCTAGTCATTTAAACTATAAAATGTACTACAAAGATTTTGAGCGATTGGATGAAAATACAAATATTCTCCTTTTTTTTCATAAATACTTTGTCATTTTCCCAAATTACAGATTGTATTACATCAGTTAAATTATTGGTTTATCAGAATTTAACATTTTATGATATAGTCTTATATGCTGCACCCTAATTTTGAGTATGATTGTCTCTTTTAGGCTCACTACTTCTCTTTCATTAGAATCTAGTAGTTCGGTTTTATGTGTTTTGGGAGCCACTCCCATGACATGTGGAAATTCTAGGGCCATGAATCTGACCTTCCCACAGCAGTGACCCCAACCAAGCAACGAACACCAGATCCTTAACCCACTGCACCACCTGGGAACTCCAGGTTTTAAGTTTTGCTTTGTTTGTTTGTTTGTTTGTGTGTGTGTGAAAGCCTGAATGGTCACAATGGGTGCAGATATTTTAAACTTATTATTCTTCTTTGGCTAAAAAATATATTGAGTTCCAACAGTCATTATACATTTTCATACATATGTGCACATAGTTTAATGCATTTGTCTGATCATATTTATCGAAAGCCAGAGAGGAAAAAATCCTAAATGTTTAGGAAGAAAATTAAACAATTATCAATTAAAATTTTCCAATTACATACATCATTCATTCTCAACCCCTTCCCCTACAACTGATGGGCTCCAAGTAGAAATGCTGCCACCCTTACCTGCAGGAATGCTGCCGACAGTAGTGTTTTCCTACTCTGCTCAAAGAAAGCTTGGAATGCATATTCCTCCTCCCAAATCACTGTAACTTGCAGAGCACTTAGTGTGTCTGAAAGGCCTATTTTGGTCGCTGCCAGGAAGATTCCATCAACTTATATCTGTGTCACTTACCCTCTTCTGTTGACTTAGCGTTTCCTGAAATACAGTCTTCACTGACCTAGTACTCCAGGAAACACCAATTTAGCATGGTAAATTACCATTTTCACTGCTGCCTCAGCGTTTCAGGCAAACACTTTTTTTTCCCCCAAGTCCCTTCTGTCAGAGAGCTTTGGTTTTGAGATGGATTTAGAAGTTCAGGACTCTCCCAGAACGTAATGACAGGATGCCCTCAAGTGGTAACATTCACTCTACCCAGAAATCTCTAAGTAGTTTACAACACAAAAGCACAATCCATCCTGTGGTCTCCTTAACAGAGGAGGCTAGCATCCCAGATGGATGAACAAGTGGGGTAGCATGAGAAAGCTGAGTGAGAGAAATGGAACAGGTATTAGATGGACTTGGAAGAAGATAACCTGTATTTAACCAGAAGGATTTCTCTGCATGTCTCAAATTACCACTTCTTAAAATATTTAATGGAACTCTTCCTGTCTACCAATGAGTATTAACAGTATCCCACTGGTTATGGGATTGTTTAGATATATTCACTAGGATCACTGGCCTCAAACAAATGGCTTATTTTACAAAATTCCTAGTTTCTCCTAATTAATCACTCTGAGTTTCATTGATCTCATCCTCAAAATCACAGTAGAATAGATGTTCCAGGTTAAGACAAATATATGACTATCATGTAGAATGGTGTCTGATACAAAATAGGAGCTCAAGGAAGGATAATTTTAATTCAATTTCATCTCATACATTTCTCATTATCAACGCTATCCCAGTGGAGAAATCTAGGTCAGCAGTCAGAAGAAGAAAATGATATTTGCAAAAAGTCAGAAAAACTGAAATGGTAAATAGACACTAATGTGATAAGATATGATAAATCCCTGAGACTCTCAAGCTAATTTTTTTTTTGGAGGGGGGCGCCGCACCCACGGCATGTGGAAGTTCCCAGGCTAGGCGTCAAATTGGAGCTATAGTTGCCGCCATACACCACAGCAACAGCAGCACCAAATCCGAGCCATGTCTGTGACCTACACCCCAGCTCACATCAATCCCGGATCCTTAACCCACTGACTGGAGGCCAGGGATCGAATCCACAACCTCATGGTTCCTAGCCAGATTCGTTTCCGCTGTGCCGCGACGGGAACTCCAAGCTAAATATTTTAAATGAAACTCAACTTTCCATTTTTTTTAGGTCCCAAATCTGTGCCTTTTATTCCAACATCTTCCATATTTTATTCTGGTAAATATGTCTATTTTGGTTAAAACTTTTAGTTACTCAGGTCTGCAAACCCAGGGCCATCCTCGAATCATCCTTTTTATGTCCCACTTGGATGACTTGGTTTTCTGAAGACTTCTTCACTCTGTCACTTCCTTTCTACCATCACAGCAGCTTTGATTCAGGTCCTCAGCATTCTTCACCTAACTACTGGTCTTTCCAGTATCAATCTCTTCTTATTATAATTGCTGCAAGTTACCCTTCCAAAATAAAATTATGACCATAATTCTCCATTAAGTCCAGTCAATTTTTTGATAGTTTTTATTGAGGTATAGTTGATGCAAAATATTATGTAAGTTACACGTGTGTGACCTAGTGATTTACCAAATTTAAAGGCAATCCCAGGCCCTGTGTAGCCTGAAGGACAAACATCTGTTCTGAACAACAAAGATTTGATGATAACCCAAATGAGCACTTTGGGACTTAGCACTGTTTCTGGTCTTGCATCAGTTTGTGAGCCTGGGTCCAGTTATAATACCTGGTCAGATTGTGTCCCCTGGTACAAGAAACTGGTTAAGTCCTTTTCATCTTCTAAGTCCCTCTGTGAATGAAATTCCATCTTCACACATTAATTCCTATTCCATTGATAAAGAGAAAGGAAATTGACCCAGAAGTCCCATTTGAGTAAGTAAAGATAGTTGCTTTCATATTTCCTCAATATTCATTATCTATTTTATCTAACTACTATCATAGTCACTCTGCTTCTAAGACTACTTATTCTGGTTTGGACTTACCTGATGCTTGGGATTTTATTGAATGGCACAGGAACAGAATTGATCAATGTATGCTTGGAATACTGTACCTTTATTTTACTCTTTGAACTGAATTCCTTGCATCATTGTATTCATTGGTCTCTTCCATTTCAGTTCCTGAAGGTGGCCCTGGGGCTTGGGAATTATCTCAGTAATTGCACCCGGGGGGGAATTCCTTTCTTAGACCACATCTGTTTCCTAATTCCACCTTTCCTTCCATAAATCCATCCAGAACAAAGTCGTACATAACAAATATAAAGTACCCAGACTAGTTATTTTTTGCCTTTTTAGAGCCTCACCCATAGCATATGAAAGTTCCCTGGCTAGGAATCGAATCAGAGCTGTAGCTGCTGGCCTACACCACAGCCCCAGTAATGCAAGATCCGAGCCATATCTGTGACCTACACCACAGCTCACAGCAATGCCCACTGAGCAAGGCCAAGGATCAAACCCACATCCTCATGGATACTAGTTGGGTTTGTTACCGCTGAGCCACTAAAGGAACTCGCTGTACCAGGCTAATTTTTACTAAGTAAGGCTATACACGGATACATAAAGCTTAGGGGGAAATAATAAATATGAAGAACAAAGTGGCATATGCTGCAAAGACATGGGACATGGCACATTTTAGGTGGTCTGGAATGTACATTTAATGGCTATGGAATTATTGTACACATGGTCAGGAAATCATTAAGTTTCCACTAAAATATTAAATCATATTTGTTGATATGGCTGCTGGCAATCCTGTGTTGGGCTCCACAGAATGGTTCCATTAGTAAGATCTGCCAGGATGTGGAAGACCTGGTTACACAGGTGTTTCACTTTTGCACTTTACCTTTTCCTATTCCAACTTCTATTCAGTGCACTAAAAGAATAGTAGGATGCTTTTGATATAAATGTGAGTAAATGACCTTCAAGATACTGATTCTATTGTATGTTCCTCTATTTATCCATGACACGTATTAAAGTGAACAATACAAAATCTACTGTTCATTGATGCTTACTCTATGCCAGGCACTGAGTTAGACATACGAGTAACTTTTATTTACATTTGTGTAATATCCTTATAAATTATTATTAAACCAATGTCACACAGGGTGATAATGGGGTACAAAAAGTTAAAAAATGTCTTCAGGCTTTCAAGCAATTAATGAAGAAATTGGATCCTAAATCAAATGAGACCACTTTGCTTTTTACTCACGTGGTGTGATGCTTAATTCTGTGTGCCAACTTGGCTAGGCCATGTTGCCCAGATATTTGGTGAAACATTATTCTGGATATAAGCACAATTCTTGGGTGAGATTTATATTTCAATACATGTATATTGAGTAAAGCAGATTGCTCTCCAGAATGTGACTGGGCCCCATCAAATAAAAGTCTGACTAAAACAAAAGCCTGACCTCCCCTGAACATGAAGGAATTATGGTAACAGACCCCCTTTAGTCTTTTTCTACATCATTAACTAACTCTCTCTGGTTCACCAGCAAAATGCCTCTGGATTCAAACCGCAACACTTTCCTAGATCTCTAACTTGCCTCCTCTCCAATCAGATTTGGAAACGCCTAGCCTCCACACTTCACATTATGTAAGACAGTTGCTTAAAATAAACCTCTCTGTCCCTCTCTGTCTCTTTGTGTGTGTGTGTGTGTGTGTGTGTGTGTGTGTGTATACATATACACATATATATGTATGTGTATCCACACACACACATATGCATGCACACACGCACATCCTATTGGGTTTTTTTCCTCTGCAGAACACAGCATTAGTGAATACAGGTGGGTATTTTTCTGGTTAGTGTATACTTAATGAGACTTCAACTCCACACTCATTTCAGACACTGTGTATAACCACACATCATTAAATTTGAGATCCTATGAGGAAAAAGAAGAAAAACAAGCAAGAGGCACACTTCCTCTGGTTATTGCTGTGTAACAACTCATTAGTGGCTTAAAACAACAGTCATCATGATGTTATCTTTTATGCTGTCTTGGACTCTGGTTTAGGCTGTGGGGAAGGACTCGGATGGTCAGTTTTGGTTGGGTTCTCTCATGCAGTTACAGCCAGACTGTGGCTGCAGCTGGGACATCAGGTGATTGGAACAACTAGGGCTTTCTGTGCATGTGTGTAGGGAGAGTGGAGCATGTGTTCATACATGTGCATGTGTGTGCGTACATCTGTACATGCTTGCACCTGTCTGTGTCTGTGTGGTCTCACAGACTCTATATGCAGTCATTCCATTTGGGCTACTTTCAGCTTCTTCAGAGCTTCACGCCCCATGCTGTCATAGTGTTTACATGACATCTAAAGATTAAAAATGTGAGTATTCAGTGATTGAATCTGAAGATACATCATATTTTATGACCTAGATTTATATGCCAACGATATTATTTCTTATTGAAGTTATTGGTTGAAACAATCACAAATGTACACCCAGTTTTAAGGAGAAGGAATTTAGGAACTTATCACAGTGAGAAGGGTGTCAAAAGAGTTTGCAGGCATATTTTTAAATGCCAATGCTATTTCTTTTATCACTTCCTTCACTCCCTTTTAAGAAATATAGCCAAGTACTGTCTCAAAGCCAGTAAGGAAACCACAATTCTGTACCTAATTAGTACTGGTTACTGGATTAGTACAAACTAGTTACAGTATATACTAATCAAGAAGCTATGGCATTCTTAGCACATTGTAGGTAATGCCAATGCAGAGAATAGCAAAGAGTAT
Source organism: Catagonus wagneri (assembly GCA_004024745.2). Classification (NCBI taxonomy): domain Eukaryota; kingdom Metazoa; phylum Chordata; class Mammalia; order Artiodactyla; family Tayassuidae; genus Catagonus; species Catagonus wagneri. Next base: position 6,838,199 of record PVHT021183710.1, on the reverse strand, counting down.
AAAACTAATTCCCTGAGCTCAAAAGCTTAGTATTTAATTATAAATTATGTGGTCTCCCTCTTCTTTCTAAACCCTCATCTATTTTTTTTAATCTTAGAAGCTGTGGGTGGCCTAGTGATTATTTGGTGACCATGTTCATGCACTAAATCCATTTTCTCCGAACAGAATTCCAAAAATTTTCTATGTCTACAGTTTTATTAACTTTTCCTCACTGGGAAAGAATGAGGTGGTATTATCTTCAAGATATCAAGCAATTATTTGGTTTCCCACTCAATGGCACATTCCAGAAGGCAACTTCAGCAACTGTAAACTTCCACCCCAAAGTTAAATGACAAAACAGATTATGAGGATTTAAATAGTAATGTCAACCTAAATAAACTACATTTGTGGTGATATGAAGAGAGTCAGTTATTCAAAGACTAAAAAAATAATCAGTGCATTTGGTCCCTGAGAATAAAGGATGTCATGCTAGTCATATTACTTGGAAATCAGTGTATCAGTATGTTTCCTTTCTTCTGTTTGCCATAAACCAGAGGTCCAATAAATGCTTAAGGAATCAATGTCACTCCTATGTTAAAGAATCACTATAAGGCTTTAAGGACATTGATGGTAAAATGGCCTTAAACAACTAAACATCAAGAAAGAGAAAGAGAGAGAGAGAGGAAGGAAGGAGGGAGGGAAGGAAGGAAGAAATGAGAGAGGAAGGAAGGTTGGAAGGGTGCAAGGGAAAGAGAAAGGAAGGAAAGGAGGAAGGGAGGGAGGAGGAAAGGAGGGAAGGAGGGAGGGAAGGGAGGAAGGAAGGAAAGAAGGAAAGAAATGAATGACTAAGTAAATGAAGTTAAATCAAGGGAAGGCAAAACAGAAAAGAGAAAGAATCACAAATAAAAAAGGAAAGATTGGGGAATTGAGAGAAGGAAAAAAAGGAACTGAGTGAGTTAAGGGTGACAAGATACAGTGTTACCAAACTCTCTATGTTTTCACTTGAAATCTTGAGTTGTATAATAGTTATAAGAAAACTACGGTAATATTGCCGGCATGTGTACTAGGTCATTACATGATGTTATTTTCTGAGTTTTGTTTAGAATTATGTTTTTTGTAAACACAATGATTGGATTTATTCAAAATAAACAAACACAAAATTGTTAAATATTATCTAGGATACCACTTGATCAATAAGAACTGCAAATCACAACCACATAAGTATATAGAAACTTTAGAAGATAAGTCTCCTCCAAAAGAATGACCTAGAGCCAGACAAGGCACTTTTGTAAAATTCAGTTTAACTGCTTGATGGGAGAGTTCATTTATTGGAAAATCTGAACATATTTCACAGAGGTATCTCAGTGGAGAATGTCCCTTTCTTCCATATTAAAAAAAAGTATTTGTGTTTTAGACTGAGGACCCCTATAACATAAGGATGAGGGATCCCCAAAAAACATTTATCTCAAAAGCCCAATTGAAATATTTCTTTATACAGCTCTGACAGTTAAAGAGCTTAGAAGCCATTGTTTCTGTCTTTACAAGAAACACTGACACTGAATACATTTGGGGAGATAGGAAAATCCAGGGAGTACAACCAAAATTAGCTTACCTGGAGTGGAAGATGCTGAAGTCAAACTTCTGAGTGCAGTAAAATGGTGACTGTTTATAGCAGATTACATGAGGCTGAGTGTCCACTAGCATGACAGTGAGAAACTTTTGGGGGCTACAGTCCTAGAGGTATGCTTATACTTACACCTCTCAACCTCCTCACTATCCTTCATGCAGCCATCTCTGGACCCCAGCCCTCTCATCAGCTCACCATGGAGCCCTACTGCTCCTGCACAGCTGGTGGGTCCTGCAGGTGCACTGGGTCCTGAAAATGCAAAGAGTGCAAATGAACATCTTGCAAGAAGAACTGCTGCTTCTACTGTCCTGTGTGTTGTGCCAAAGGTGCCCAGGGTTGCATCTGTAAAGGGGCCTCTGACAAGTGCAGCTGCTGTACCTGAAGTTGGGGTAAGCCTGCCCCCAGGTGAAAACAGAGAAACATGTACAAACCTGCATTTTCTTCTACTACCTGACCCATTTGCTGCAGTTTTTTCCTATAAAATACATGAATAACAAAAATGATTGACTTAAAAAAATCTGGCTTTGACCTCCAAGTATCCCCCAAGTTCTCACTGTAAAGAGTGAAGAAAGATTTCCCTCGGGTCTCTGGAAGGAGTGAGGGAAAAAGTCGGATTATGAAGAACTCTCACCACTTTCTCCAAAACAAAGGGGGAAAAACTTTATTTCAGCCTTATGTCATCTAAGAAAAGGCAGCACTCCCACTCTAGACCTCTCTTGCCTTCCTGTATCACAAAAGGTGGAGGGTACATATCAATGGAAAAACATCTGTGAAAGTCATAGTGCTTTGACACAGGTCCAGTAAAAGAATGTGATTTAATCATAAGATTATAGATAATTCTCCTGCCCCACACCTTACCACAATACCAACAGCCTTTAATAAATAGTGAATTACTAGTGAGCATGCTTCCAGATACAAATTCTACTTAAGAAGGAGTCCATAGTGAAGCCTGAAAACAAGAGAGGGAAAAAAAAAGAAAAGAGAGAGAGAGAAATAAGGATACTGGAAGGAAGTGAATGCACTCTTTGCATTTTCAGGAGCCAATACACCTGCAGGACCCACCTCTGGCAGCTACGGGTACAAGAAACCTTAAATACAGCCCAACTCCTACACAAATTAAACACGTGTCCACTCACTGAAGGCCAAAATGCCTCATTTCCTATAACATTTACAACATGTCTAGCCCTCGACAAAAGATCACAAGACATTTCAAGCCCCTCTTGGGAGCTTTTAGAGATATAAAAACATCCCAAATATGACAGAGATGTTGAAATTAGCAAATAAGGAACCTAAAGTTGCTATAATTAATATGTTAAGGGATATAAAGAAAAAAGTAGATGCTCTGCAAGGACAGATAAGTAGAGGATAGAAATTAGAAGATTCAAAAGGAATAGTAGAATTTTTTTTTAATGACCTAAATGACTTTGATGGGTCCATCAGGATACCAGATGTAGTTAAGAAAAAGACCAATGACTTTGAAGAAAGGTTGATTGAAATTTCATGAACTCAAATGGGAAAAAAAATGAAAACCATTCATGAACCATAAGACAGATGCCAAAGATGTAACATATGCATACTTGGACTATCAGAAAGAGCAAAGCAAAATCCAGGAATCTCAGAGAACATCAAGCGGGATAAATTTTACCATTATAAAGACAAATAAATAGAAATGCCAAGCTAAAATAGTAACAAACAAGATAACCAAATAAATCTATACCTAAACATATATTCAACCTGCAGAAAATGAAAGACAGAGAAAATAATGAAGGAAGTCATGGGGTAGGGAGAAAACAGTTTGGCTATGGTAAAGAAGGGTAAAAATTATAGCTGACTTCTTGTCAGAAACAGCAGAAGAAAGTAAAGAATAGAGTGCTACGCAATGTGATAAATGAAAAAACAACCTTGAATTTTACACCCAGGGAGATTATTCATCAAAAGAGAGGAGAAACAAAGACATTCTTTTAAGAACAAAAAAACAGATATCAGACATGCTACCAGCCGATCTATCCTGCAAGAAGTGTTAAAAGAAGTTCTTCAGCCAGAAGGAAAAATTTTATTCATCAGAATCTTTCTTTCTTACAAAAAGAAAAGAAGATCATCAGTGAAGGAATCAAAGAGGGTAAAATTAAATATTGTTTTTCTTAATTGATCAATATTGAATGACTGCATCATATGGATAACTGAAGTGGAGGACAATGATGTCATAAGATATAGGAAGAAAGAATTGGAAATACTCTCTTATAAAGTACCTGCAATACATGTGAAGCAATATAGTTTTATTTGAAGGTAAAAATATTTACAAATAGATATGATTGATATGCTGAAAGAGAAAGTAGAACAATATAAAGTTTTCAATTAATACCAGAGAAGACAGAAGAATAAGGAAGACATTCCTTTGATATCAGTAGGGACTCTGTTGCCATGCCACCTATTTTTATAAATAAAATTTATTTTGAACACAGTTAAACTCATTCATTTACATAATATCCATGTTGTCTTGTTACAACACAGAGTTAAGTAGTTACTATAGAGACCTATATGGCTTCCAAAGCCTAAAATATTCATTTATCAGAACTTATACAAAGAGAGGTGGTAGATCTTGTATAAAACTCCATTTTCCATATTTATATTTCAGCAATTGCCCCGATATTATTCTTTATAGCTACTTATTCCCAGGTTCAATGCAAAATCTTTCACTAATTTAGTCACCTTAATTCCTTTGTCTCTTTCAATATAGTTCTTATTCTTGACAGTTCCTAAGGGTACAAACCAGACATTTTATAAAATTCTATTCTATCTGGGTTTAGATTTATTTGTGCATTTGGGGAGGAATATCAGAAGTGATATGTCCTTTTTAGTGCATCACATTACATGATGTTGATTTTTCCCAAAATTGAAAATTTTAACTCTTTTCCACCATGAAGTTTCTTTTGTACCAAATAAGTTATTTGTGGGAAGATATCATATTAGGTAATATCTTCTAACTCATCAAAAGTTCACCCATTAGTTTTAGCACCCGGTAATAATTTTGTTACTCCATCCTTCCAAGTTTTTTTGTAATTTTATATTCTATTGTGAGGAAGAGCTTCATTCTCTCTGTACTGATTGATATGTATAACTATAGACAAGAGGATTTTTATATTATTCAATGAGCTTTAATACATTATTACCATTATTCATACTGGTTCTCAAAATATCCCAGCTTTAGACAGGAAGAGATTCCTCAAGTTAGCTCTTCCGTCCTTTTGATAAATTTCCATCATGCTTGAGTAATTTTCTTAATATGTCAGCTTTTAATGCTCCAGATACTCTGTCTCAATCCTGGATTTAAATTTTCTCTAAGAATCTGTAGTTTCTATTAGTGGAGAGTGGGATTTGGAAACAATTTTCTCATTGTTAATAGGTTGCCAATATAGTTCTAACCCCTCTCAACATACAGAGCAGGGGAACACCCAGACACACACACACACTCCTAAGCATATGTATATGTGCACATATATAAACATAGTTACATATTTCTTTCCTTTCTCTGTGTATATTTGTTTGTGTTGTATGCAGAAATACAAGTTTATTTGCCGATCTCTCTCTCTTCTATCTATCTATCTATCTATCTATCTATCTATCTATCTATCTACATGTGTATTTGTATATGTATTCACATACATATGTGTGCATTTATAGGCATTTATGTGTATGTGTATGTGTGTGTATATGTGTGTGTTTATGAAACAAGAATACCTTCTGAGATTTTAATTGCCTTTCCAGCCCTGCAGGATATATTCATTCTTATTTTTTTTATATTAAGAACTTATTTAACCAATATACATACCACTGTCAGGATATAAAACCTTTCTATCCCTGAAGAAAGTTCCATTGTGTTTCTTGGCAGTTGACAAATATAAAGCAAGTTCTTTTTTGATCTGTATTCATCATTGATTATTTTTGCCTGTTTCAGAACTTCATATACATGGATACATTCAGTATTTATTCTCTGGTTTCATTTGCTATTTATAACGTTTGAGATTCATCCCTATTGTAGTATGTGTCAACAGTTTGCTCCTTTGTATCATTCAGTATTATCCTATGTATACACTACGTTATTTTTTCTGTTGGAATAACAGGCAATTGTATGGCTTTCATTAGAAGTTCTCTATCTGTGCAAACTCAAAGATAAGATCCTGTCAGCCCAGTTATTGCACTACTGATCTTAGTTTTTATTGTGGCATCCGTAAAAATATGAAGAAGGGGCAAGGAAAGACTATCTGTATTTCATTTTTATTTGACAACACGTGCTACTTGGCTTGCTCCATATTCCAGTCCAAAACCCAGAATCTATTTAAAAAGAAATTTGTAGAGTTCCCTTCATGGCTTAGTGGTAACGAACCGACTAGTATCCATAAGGACGCAGGTTCGATCCCTGGCCTTGTTCAGTGGGTTAAGGATCTGGCATTGCCGTGAGCTGTGGTGTAGGTCACAGAAACGGCATGGATCCTGCATTGCTGTGGCTGTGGTGTAGCCCAGCAGCTAAAGCTCTGATTCAACCCCTAGCCTGGAAGCTTCCATATGCAGTGGGTGTGGCCCTAAAAAAAAAAGAGATTGTTATTCCCCCCACCAAAACACACTCAAAGTGGATGTTTCCAGAAAATACAATTTACTGTTCAGAAAAATCACAAGAATTCAATTAACTCAGTATAGGCTTAAATCTTTGAAGAGTCTCTTCTAGGCTTGCCCTGTCAACATAACCAGTTTCCAATTTTTATCACACTTTCATGGAACAATAAACTACGTCCCATGAAGAGGTTTTCAAACTGTGTTAAATAAAGGTAGCTAGGTTTAAAATATTTATTTTTTTCAATGCACAGTTTTTCCAGAATTTTAGTGTGCTGATATGAAGTATGAATCTCCATGGAGGAATCTGACAGTGTTCTATAGCACGTTCCAATCTGATTTGAATATAGAACAACCTTTCTCTTAGAGGGAGAAGGGCAAACATTTTCAAAGGTGAGTGTTCTATAGAATCCCCTTATACAATGTGTTCCTTCATCCAGGCATGTGGTGGCACTTGATTATTTCCATTCCTTCTAGAGTAAGAGTTTGTTTGGACTGTGCCCTGACGACCTCTCTTGGCCCCTATTTTTTTTTTAATTCTTCTGAAAGCCTCAAGCTTTACAAACTCAAGCACTATTAACATTTTAAGCTCTGCTTATAGAAAATCATTTGCTCATCTGTGTCATAGCCATAGATAATTTCCTCTTTATTTGGCAGAATCTTTCTGTACCAAGCTTTTTTATCCTCTACCCTCCATCCAGGTTCTCAACCACATCTTCACAGCTTCTTTGTTCTTTTCCCTCTCAAACCTACTGACTGTTTTCTTCAGCTTTCTACTTAGTAATCCAGATGTCCACGGATGTTATTTTACTTTCAGAGAGTTAGATAAAATTAGATTGGATATCAATTCAGGAAATGTTAAAAAATCTCATTTTCTTCCCCAATATTTCTTTGACTATCTAGTGACTCTGAATGCCCTGTTTGTGCGAAGCTCCAAATCCCATTTCAGCCTCATTTAAAAAATTATTTTTCTCTTTGTTCTAAAAGACAGACATAAATATGTGATGAAAGCCTTTGCTTGATTTTACCAATCCACTGGAAAAGGCTCAAGTTTGAGTTCCATCATTTTCCAATTGAACCATTTTTCTTTATTGTATTTTGTTTTGGAATTCACCCACGTATTATATTTTCTGTAACTCGGTAATATTTTAAATACAAGTAAAACGAAATGAAGTGAAATGCAATATAAACAAGCTGTCTCCTAAAATTTCAAGCACATTAGAGCTAGGGTCCATGGTTTCTCATACATTATTTTCATGGTAATAAGATAATTGCTTCCTCTAAAATTGAAATTTCCACAGTTTCTTTTTCCTTTTCATCTTCCCATTGTTTTTTAATGCCTGCACCCATGGCATATGGAAGTTCCCAGGCCAAGGACAGAACCTGAGCCTCAGGTGCAACTCAAGCGGCTGCAGTTGGGTTCTTCACTCACTGAGGCTGTTGCAGTGCCAAATCCTTGAACCCACTGCACCAGACCAGGGATCAAACCTGCACCTCTGCAGTGACCTAAATGGCTGTATCTGGATTCTTAATTCACTGTACTACAGTGGGAACTCCAAAATGTCCACAGTTTCTTTTATTTGATTTAAGAAATGTAAATTGATTTAATCTGTTATTATTAATAATACATATTATATAATTTATTAATAAATAATGTCATTAATTATTAAGATTAGAATGATCAAATCATTAAAGCAATTATTTCTTCTCAGTCATATTAAGAAGAAAAGTAGCTACCAATTGGTAAATATTTGTCCTTTTTTTAGCACCTATTTGCCTCATGCATTTTCTTTGTGCTCTCGAAGCATGAAAGAGTCATTTGATAGAGTATCATGGTTAAATTATGATTCAGGAAAGCTCTTACACAGTGGATTTTTATGAGTATCTTAATTGTGGAGCTAATGCAAGCTATAGATTTATGCTGATTAACTCCAGATGGCTCTTGCTCTTGATCCTTAAAAGTTTAAATTGTCAGTTACTGATTCTTCTTTTCCTACTGTGTATTCTTAGTAACACTATCTTTCTTCCTTATTTAGAAAAGATATTCCACTCTTTGTTTCACATTTGGTTTAAATTTTCTTCACGGTAATATCTGAGTTAATGATTTTTTTAAATGCAGAAAAGCTAAATAAAGTGTATTCTAAATACTCAAAATCTCCCTGAATATGAAAAGCTCTCATATTTACAAATAGTTCAACTGTCTTCCTTTTGTGGTTCAAACTAATCTCATAATCTGAAGAATAAAAAAAAAATCCACTTGCTGAACAATCCAACTTTATCTGCTTTTGTGTTAGCAACATTGAACAAAGTTGTTTGGAAATGCAGTCTTACTACTTGAGCCAAGTTTAGTTTTGAAAGGTATATATGTTCAGATGGATCCCTGACCCTTAGCCATGCAAGGAAACAAATAACTATCAAAGAAAAAGAAAATTGCCAGTCTGAAATGGATTTTCTAACTGTATCTAAATGATTACTGAGTAATCATTGATATTGCAACTCTGAGAATGACATAATAATTAGATTTATCATAACTGTTTCTCAAAGACTAGTCACTAGTGTCTTAGTGCCCACTAACATACGAAAGCAATAAAATGGGAGGCTTTCTTGGCAGTTTAAATTATACACAAAATGGAAAATGTCAAAAAAATACCAGTGAATAAGGAATTAGGTAGGAAAAAAAATTGTTATTACCTATCTTCAGCTCAGGCGAATATAGAACCAAGATTTTGCTATGTTCTATATGAGGAATTACATCCACACATGGTTTGCTTTTCTTTGATCTGGCCCTACTTTAATGAGTCAATGTCATCTCCTAAAATTGTTCCCTTGAATCAGACTGGCCTGATCACCTACTCATTCTGATTTTTGCCTTGGAGGCCAGTGAAAGAAATTTGAATTTTCTTTTACGAAGAATGAATGTGGATTAGAGATATTTTAGCCAGTGAACAAGATAAAAATAGAGATTGTTGTCTATCCTACCTATTTTGAAAAAAAAATTAAATTCAGATATTACTGTATGCTACAATGAGAAACCTCAAATGCTGACTATAAAACTCAAACACTTTATAACAGTAATGCATTCTAATTATGGTTTAACCAAAAAAATGGAAAAAATATGAAAAAATTGAAATCACACATAAATATATCAGATAGGAAAAACGTGTGAAAGTGACATTTTCTTGCTTTCACTTTTTTTAAATCTAATCAGCTACATGATCACACTGTTTGAGCTGTATCTGTCAACCTGCGCTGTAACTCAGGGCAACATCGGATTCTTAACCCACTGAAAGAGGCCATGGATAGAACCCGCATCCTCGTGGACACTAGTTGGGATCTTAATCAGCTGAACCACAATAGGAACTCCCTGTATGTTTCACTTAATATTGTATGCGGTTAATTTCAGGTACTGTAACTAATGGTTGAAAATATATATTCTGATGCCTATTAACACCATTTCATAAAAAGGATGTATTGATTCTACAGTTTTGGAATATTTAGAGAGTTTCTATTTTCACATGTTTAATACTTTAACTCTATAAAATACTTTTAAAAGACAGTCTATATATGAAGAGTTCCTTAGTAATTGTATCATCATGGTTAAGGGTGTAGGTTAGGAGTCTCTGAATTCAAACTTCAGTTTCATGACATATGAGCCACTGGCAAATTATTGACATACGACCTGTGATCTTAGGCAAATTATTAAGCAATCTGTATCTGAAGTTTTTATTTATAGATGAGTATAATAAGAATTTTATTTATAAGGGCATTAATGGGTTTAAATGAAACAATAGATATAAAAAGATCTTGGCACACTGCTTAGCACTGTTGTTGAAAAATCATCAACATTATCATCATTATTATTAGCCTTTAGATACTATCATTTATAGTATAACTCTCTTAACAAGGCAGGTCAATAAAATGAAGGCTTTGAAAGATCTTAGAAACAAGTATTTTATTATCTACTCAACACTTTTCTCCAGAGAGTTCTTATAGGTACAACTCTTTTTAATTAGAATTTTGTAAAACAGATGTGTAATAATTTTACCCTAAATAAAAAATTCTGTAGCATTTTTTTTCCTGGACCTTTGTGTCTGCCGTCCAGTGAGATATCAGTGTTAATATTTGCCACCCTAATGGTACCGTGATAAAAATTTCACAACAGTAATCTCTTAGCTGGGGCATTTAAGTGAGTTTCTAGCATCAAAATCTATCTTGAGAACTACTGACAGATTAATATTCCAATGTCCAGATTTTAATCACATCAGAGACCCATGGCAGTCTCCTTCAAAGGAGCTTTCACTCAGCACTCCTAATTCTTTATATACACCTAAGAATTTTCATTACCTAGTAATTTTCCGACTCTGTTACCATTGGTGAAGATATTTTCTGTGACCCTAAAAACCTAGGATAAAAGTCCTGTAATTTCTTGCCTGTCTTTATTGCCCAGGTTGCTCCTTATATTCAAAATATCTTATACTGTCTCTTCACAGGTTTTTATCCTGTCTTTCCATTTAGAACATGCCATGTTCTTCATTAAAAGCATCCTTATTATTTGTAGGAGGAACACATTTTCCTTATTTTGACTCCTATGGCTGCTAGTTTCTGATTTGTCTTCTCATATTGGGTTTGTTTAGGATGGGTTTATATTAGTTCTGGCTATGATGAGAGTTATATATGTACACATTTCATCTCCATTACAAAATGGTAATCTTCTAAGCAACATTTCTGATCCATGTGATATTTGTAACCATCACAGCACTGGAACAATGTTTTACAGATGTTAATTGCTAATGTATTTGTTAAATAGGTAATGGTCTAGCCCTTTATGAAGGTCACCATTACTTTTGCTAAAGATCTTACAGGTCACTCTCCTACCTCATGTGTACAGGTAATAAAGATGGCAAGGGGTTTTCATCTGGAATTCACTAATTGCCACCCCTAAAAGACAACACTCTATTAGCTTGCCTTAAGTGTCAAATATCTTTTCAAAGTAATTAAACTAATTGAGGAGCTAAAGAGTTTTTTTTTTAAGTCTGGATTTTTATGAAAGGACTAACAGCTCAATAAGAGCAGAATCAGAGTCACCTTATCAGCCAAGAAAACCAGAAAACTAGCTCAGCCTTCAGTGAAATTATTGGACTTAAAGAACATGAATGTGTCATTTCTAATGAGATTAAGAGGCTATACCAGGAATATTAGATATCATAATTGTCAGTAAACATGAGGTTCCAATTATTATTATCTCTGTTTTCATAAATTGCATCCTGGAGACTTTTCCATGAATTACTGAAGGTGATTCTAATTTTAGATATTTCTGATTTCCTGTGTTTAACTGTGTGGTACCTCATTTTGCTAACATATCTAATAAATATATATATATATTAAAATATTTTCGGGGATAATCATCACCAAACAAGACAAACTTGGAACTCTTGCTATTTCATACCCAAGTAAAGGAATCTGGGGAAGAAATGCTGTCACTCAAACCCCAGTACCTCATTCTGGAGCCCTGTGAGCCCCTTTGAGAACCACAGCCCTCCTCCAGTTTCTTTTGGCTGTTTTGTTTTGCTCCTATCTCTTTAGAAGCTCAGAACTCAGGAAAGCCAAAAATCCCTCCCTCGTTCCTGAAACAGAGAAAAGGAAGAGTGCCTGGAATTTGCCAAGTGGATCTCAAAATTAATATTATTGTACTTTTTGTTTTCAATCAACTTAAACCCTAATTCCAGTTTTCTTCCTAAAAAGAAAAAAGAAAAAGAAAAAAAAACCTTCCTTTGGAAAAGGAGAACCTCTTTGCTATTATGATTAGTGAAAATAAATTATCTCAAATTAAAAATGCATTTTATTCTTTTTCTTTATACTCTAACTCTGATCGTTGCTCTTAGGATTTCTTGTTTTGCACACAATTGCAAAAGTCAAAGGTCCATATTCTTCAAAGCTGATATGAAGAGGTCAGTTTACAGTCTAAGGTATAGAAGAGAGATTTGACTCTGGCTCTTTTTCAATGGAAGGCAGAACCTTCATGCATTTGCCAGATCTTCTCTATCAGAAGTCTCCTCTCCTCCTTCATTCTGCTATTCCCCACTCTGATCATTGCAACTGACTTTTAATGATGACTGTATAATTGTTCATTCCTCAATATTCTAAAATGTAAGATAATGTTTTTTTACTTTGGTTCATTACTGAGATGCTTCATGTGAATGTTGTCTGAGCTTGCTTCTGCCACTACTGCATTCCTGTTGCCTTCATTGAGTAACTTATAGAAAAAAAGTATAAATGTGTATATATATATATATATAAAACCCCTAACTTAACTCTCTTAGGATGAGCCATTCACAAACAGAGCCCTGCTTACTTAGACTGCATTCCTTTCCTTCCTCTGAGACTAGTGTTTCATGTGGGAGGCTCAGCTTGCATGAAATGCCCTGAAGTACTTGAATTTGCAAGAGAGACACAGGGAAATCTTACCAGAACTGTCTTTCCTTTTAATTTCCTGGTGCTTCCTGTTTTCTATCATTTTTCAGGCATGAATCCCACAAGTGTACAAATAAACTGTATTTGTTTAGTAAGCATTCTTCCTGTCCAACTTTCCTCAAGCATGATAAGAGAAATCTTAACCTGTTCACTCTTAAAAGCTCCTGCTTACTGGCCAGATGATGTTTTCTAAGATAACACAGCAAATTATTTCTTCCTCTTTCTTCATTTTGCTCAGAAAATCAACTTTTTAACTGCTAAATTAATTAAACAAGGTGGCCATCTCAGACTGAGGTGGATGTAATATAGTGGTGGCCTACATGAGCAAACCAAAATCTGTCTTTATATATCTCAAGATTACAAGATAGAACACTATGGACAACCAATGGCAAATAGCCAGCTGGGCTCTAAGCTAGAACCAAGCAGTAATTTCCTTACTTTAATTCTGCCTTTTCTATTTTAAAGTCTTTCCTCAGCTCCTGTATGTGGAGCACTCCTAGCTACTTCTGGTTTCATGCTGCCCTATTCCATTGGATTTTTGGTCAAATAAACTCTTCAAAATTTTAAGATAGCTCAGTTTATCTTTGAACACAAGCCATGTTCTTGAATTTCCTTGATCTCTTACAGAGAACTTTGAGTAAGTTGATATTTTTATTATCCCCCTCACTTCATCAAACCTCTTTGGTCCCACCCACTTTCTTACCAAGACCAGACTAATTCATCTTTAGATAGATGCATAATTTAGAAAACGTGAATCTTCAGTGAATCTTTCTCCTGAATATCACACATAAAGCATGAAATATAATTTGTAGTTGAGGTTATTTGTATACTCTTGTTATGATTGGGATATTTGTGCTAACTAGAAATTTCTTGGTGATGAAGTATACTTTTCATATTTAACTATAATGCATATGTCTTAGAAAATTTTCCACCAAAAAAAGGAAGCTAGGATCAGATAGCAGTGGGCTCAGTTATTTTCTCATTTTCTACTTTTAGTTCTCTGAGTGTGCGTTTTTTCCTTTTGTTTTTGTTTTTTGTTTTTATTTTTGTTTCTTTTGTGGGGGGAGGGGTTTGGTGATGTGATTTTCTTCCACAGTTCCCTTTATGTCCTATTACTTTTTCTCATAATGTGCTCAATGAATACACATTTATAAAGCAGACTCTGTGTTATTTGGTCTTCCTCTCATTCCTTCTACAGACAGTAATTATTTCATATGGGGCAAATGTTGTGATAGATTTAAGCACAGTGATAAATTAAGCAGACACCAACCCTGTCATCAGTGAACTTAAAAATCTAATGATGGAGATACTTATTAAACAAATAGACAAAAACATATGATTGATTACCTATAGGACGAGTGCTATGAGAAAAAAGGGGTGGGCACTAGGTGACAAACAAACATAAAAGCAGATTGTTTGATCAGGAAAGATCTCTATGAGAAGAAAAAATTTGAATAGAATCCTAAAGATGCAGGAGTTCCCATCATGGCTCAGCGGTAAAAAACCTGACTAGTATCCATGAGGAAACAGGTTTGTTCCCTGGCCTCACTCAGTGGGTTAAGTATCCGTCATTGCCCTGAGAGCTGTGGTGTAAGTCACAGATGCAGCTCGGCTCTTACTTTGCTGGGGCTGTGGTGTAGGATGGCAACTACAGCTCCTATTCAACCCCTAGCCTGGGAACTTCCATATGCTGCAGGTGCAGCCTGAAAAAGACAACAACAAATCCTGAAAGAGGCAAAGCAGTCAGCTAAGGAAAGTAAAGGTGATAAATACAACCAAGGACACTTTGACAGTTTTTCACCAAGTGCAGGGATGGTAAAAATGGAAAGATATTCTCCTTGCTTCGGGGTATGCAAAATTCTCCCTTCTATGTAGAGTACTCAAAGATCTATATTACCAAACTTGACTTTTCCCATGAGTTTTGCTACACACCAGAAAGTCCTAAATGGAAGATTTCAAGGTCTGTCTAGTCAAATCCATCTTCTACTCCCCCAAGCTCTTCCCTCACAACTCACAGGTAGACACATGGATAGATGGGTCTGCTGTGTCTCCTTGAAATCCTCTGTTGAGATATTCTCTAACATATGTAAATGAGCAAAAATTGACAACAGATCCGTCTAGTAAAAACTAGAACATATGTTCAGAACAGATAAACCTTCTATCAGTGCTGTGAATGTTAATAGACTTAGTAAAATAATTCTACAAATGGCATATGTTCCAATACAGTCCAGAATAGGATGCACTATCAAAGAACTCACGAAAAGATTTTGCCTTTTTTTTCTCCCCACTGTGTTTAATCACAGAAGATAGAGGAGGTATTTGATCAAAAATTTGTGTGACCTTGGAAGGTGAAGGAGTTCCCTTAACCTCGGTCCTCAGGAAGTTGAAAGAGTGCATTTGACTCTAGTTCAGACAAAAAACCTAATGGTGAGGGTAAGAAAGTACTCTCCCCCATGCAAGGAGCTACAGGACAATCAAGTATTTGTTGGGTAGCACTAATTCAATGAAAGCCTGTGCACATCAGCTTTGGTTTATATTTATGCTCCAGCTACACTGGCCTTTGGTTGTCTCTCCAACACACCCACCCTATTGTACCTCAGTGGTTTTGCACTGACTGTGCACAACTGCCTGGAATGTTCAATGTCCACTTGTACACAGGTAACATCCCTTTATTCATTCTTGTCTACTTGTACTCTCCTTCCACTCTACTCCCTGTAACTCTCCAGCTGCTCATCCTGATTTATTTTTCTCAGTACTAACATTATTTGATATATGCGTATATTGTTTGTCTTCTGTCTATCACATAAGCAGTAACCATTTCTGGCCTGTGCTTCTCTTGGCCCCATCACCTATAATAGTGTCTACAAGTTAGTAAGTACTCTGTATATATTTTCCTGATAATTGAATGAATATCTGATGGCTAAAAGAGTCTAATCATTGATTGAATGTAGAGTACTACAGACCCAATTATTCTGTGAACAAATGAAGAGTGTAAACATATATCACAAACTGAACATAGCTATTCTATTTATTTTTAAGGAAATGTTTGAAGGGTTTTCACTGTCCTAAACTTCAGAAAAACAAGATTCACTGGAAACAGTCATCAAAAAAAAACAAACAAACAAAAAAAAAAAAAACGGGAGTTCCCGTCGTGGCTCAGTGGTTAACAAATCCGACTAGGAACCATAAGGTTGCGGGTTCAATACCTGGCCTTGCTCATTGGGTTAAGGATCTGGCATTGCCGTGAGCTGTGGTGTAGGCTGCAGACGCAGTTCGGATCCTGTGTTGCTGTGGCTGTAGCATAGGCCTGCGGCTACAGCTCCAATTAGACCCCTAACCTGGGAACCTCCATCCATATGCCTCAAGTACAGCCCTAGAAAAGGCAAAAAGACAAAAAAAAAAAAAGTTTAGGAAGCATTGCCTAGGTATCATAAAATATTAGCAAGTTGTGTTTTTAACAAATCAAAAGTCAGATATCATATGGAGATATGATGAAATAATTTCAGAGATGCAAAATAATCAGATGAATGTGTAAAAATAATTAAGTATATATAAAATACAATAACAAATTTTGAAATATATTTGCAAATATATTTTCAAGCAATAAAGAAAAGAACTAGTATTGCTGAAGCAAAGCTGTAAAGACTTTCCAGAAAGCAGAAACAAAAGAAAAATAAAGAAAATGCTTACAGAGATATACAGAATGGAGAAATTATTATTTGAGAAGTAAGGAGCTAGAAATAAGAACAGCTGGCATTTCTCTAGTGCCAGGCGATATTCTTAGGTGTTTTACTTATTATGAACCATTTAACACATACAATAAACCAATTAGGTACATAGCTTTATAATTCCATTTTACAACGAGAATGCCGATGCAGAGACTATGGGAATGGTGGCTAACCTGGAATGGGAAGTCAGGCCATCTGTATCCATGTATCTAAGATGTGCTAATCCCACTACTTAGAGTTGTAATAAATATGGTTCAATTTTTTATCTATTCTTTGATCATTTTTATAGTTACTTAAAAGTATATTCTCTGTACCATTGCTATTATTCTTTATCTACTTCCATTGGCAAGTGAATGTAAAAAACAAAAAAAATCATATTTATAACTTGTAATACTGTGTTTCTCTTTGTAGTTTTTATATCATTTTCTATGTCTTTGCTCATCCTTTAATTTTAAACTTTTCAGAATCACATTGCTTCCAGTTTTTTTTGCTTTTACATAGAACGTACTTTTGCTATTTTGATTCAATATTTGCTCTAAAAGATATGTGTGATCTAGCCCTGCCATCTTGTTTTAAGACATATTTTCTTCCTTTCTTTTGGGGTTTCCTGGCAGCAGAATTTGACTAAATACATCTTCAGCTGTTTTACAAGAATCACTCAGCTATTCTCTTGACAGAAATTTTATTTCTATTTTCCTTAGATCTGAATTATTTAAAAGCCAAGGGTTGCTCACAACCAATAATTCAGCAGTCCGCCAGTAAAACGGAAAAGGCATTATTTTACAGTGGGGTGAATGGACATATTATTTGGTTTGTTGAATGTAACAGAAAGAAATCTAAAATAATTAAGAAATCAGCTCTACTGCAATAGGGAAAGAAAATCACTCCTTTTGAATACAAAGGGCATAGCTTCCTCTCTCCTGATGCTCCTTATTAATCTCAAGATAAGCATGCACCCTGCCAGAGGTGGTTTTTTTGTCTTCTCCCACTAGAAATCTGCTGCTAGAAAGACATCTAGATAGTCATTCAAATGTTAAGCAGGTTTTTGCATACATGTAGGAAGCTCTCAGAGATTAATTTGTTCCTTTAGACATTCATCTGCTAATTGGGGTGCTACTAGAATCCAGAGAGTTTTTTTTATTAATTCTGAAAGAAATTCTAAGGTTGCTCAGTAATTGATCATGAAAAGAAACCAGTGGTGCTAGTGACTTCTTTACTGTTTTATGGGAAATTCCTGGGAAATTGTAATGTTAGGAATGTCTTTAAAAATGCATGAATTCATTTATTTACACTAGTTTTTGAAGTTAAAAAAACATTTTAAGCATTAGAGAATTTAAATCATTATTCTGTCTTTGCCTACATTTTATAGTACCCAGTGTCAGAAAGCACGGTGGATCTTATCCAAGTTTTGAAATGTAGATTCTCCTATTTCTATACTATCAGTGTATGCTTGAAAATTGTGAGAACTGTCTGCATAATCAGAGCGATTCATCTACTTTACAAATCAATTTCTAAAAGAGAATGTAATTCACTACATGCTGAGAGACTGCTGCTACCTCTGCTGAACTGTCCACAGATGCTTTAAATCCTAGAAGATGTAAGGCAATATGGGCAGGAATTTTGTCTTTCCTGCATCCCCACTCCTAGGTTAGTGGGAGCACATGTTATTAAGCTAAATGTTGATGGTTCTTCTATTTCCAGTAGTTGATTGCACAACAATAAAATGCTCACATGTGTGTTTTGTGTGTATGGTTGTTTTATTTTGTTTTTTATATTTTTATCAAAACATTTTAATATAATAGCTATTCAAGCATGTGTTTATTCAACAAGTTGATACCACCTGAAGAACAAAGATACAGAAAATAAATTTAACATTTTTGATGTTCTTAAAAAATTTACAAAACTGTAAAAGATATGTAATATAGAATATTCAAGATGTCAGATGAGTTGCTATTTATTAAATCTGTGCTCCATGCTTATGAGTTGGACAGGAAAAGCATCCTGGTTTCATAGCAGAAGTAACTAATGCTCAAGCAGTTCAATACTTGACCTTGGTCATAGAGCTAGTGAGTGGAAAAGGAAGGATTTGGAGCTGGTTCTTCTGAACACAAGCCCAGCAGAGTTTGATGTACACAAAATTAACTCAAGGTGGGGGCTGTTTTTTTGATTATTGGAAGTAAATTGAGAGCTATATCTTCCTGAAGGTGTATATAAGAAAATATTTTCTCGTTGCAAAACAACATTAATTATTTAAACAACAAAAAAATAATTGTTTTGATCATAGATTTTTAGAGGAAAAAATAATTATCATGGCCTAAAATGAATTCATCAAGTTTAAGACACACCATTTTTCAGAAATGTTGAGAATGTGAGAAAAATGCATGGGGTATAGTTTTTAATTTTAAAGACTGTACCTTCTGCTAGCACCTTC
The DNA here is from genome assembly GCA_004024745.2 of Catagonus wagneri. NCBI lineage: Eukaryota > Metazoa > Chordata > Mammalia > Artiodactyla > Tayassuidae > Catagonus > Catagonus wagneri. The sequence continues at coordinate 6,819,355 of PVHT021183710.1, read as the reverse complement.
TGCTACCTTGGCTGATCAAAGTCTTCTAGGCCTTTTAAGATGCAATATAAATTTAAAGGTAGGCCTTTTGGAAACCATACACAACCACAGAAATCGAATGGATCCTCTAAAGGAAACTATATCTTGGCTTCTTTTGTTATGTCCCTCCTATTGTTATTTAATCTTGCATTTCATTTTCATACTGAATCGCACATTATGTTCAATGACTAAGCTTCAGTTTCCTCATCTATAAAGCAAATTAATGTAAATAATACTCCCTGCACAGCGTTTTTGTGAAGAGATTCATAAGGTATTTACCGTCTGCTTGATACAAATAAGTTATCAATAAATATAGGTAAGATAAGGTTAGCAGTTATTATTAATGTCCATAACAGTGCTGTTATTTTTAAAAACAATAAGATCTTGCCCACTTTCCAAACTTTTGCCTTCACCATAAAGTAACTTGAAGGAACAGTGTTGATTAGTATGAATAGCTTGCATTTACTGATCACCCTGTACTCTGTACCAGGCCCTACCCTAAGCACCTGCTCTGTGATTACCCATTGATTGTTCAGTCCCATTTACGGATAAGGAAACTGAGGCTCAACTAGTGGGCGATAAGGTGAATTTCAGCCTTGGATATTCCTACCATAGAAACCTATACTCATAAGTATTTGTTCCTGTTTGTCCCAGAGGATCAATGATTATCAAATAAATGGGGTGATCAATAGATTAGATGGTATAATTTGAGAGGATTATTAAGACCTCATTTAAAAAAAAAATTACCATTGTAAGTCCTTAGACAGAAACAAAGCATTCTTCACGTTGCCTTTGTCCATTTATAGAATGCCTTCCTGGAAACTTACTCTTCAAAATTCTGGTGGAAGTCCTTGACCCTGTGTGGTGCCTGACAAAGACAACACCTTGGGAAAGGAGAGGAAAGAATGAAGGAGAGAACAGTATTCTTTGGGACATGTTACTTCTCCCACATCCTGAAATATAATTTACTTCCTTTGGTATACATTCCATCTCTGAGGCCCATACTCATATACAAGTTTACTGATGACAGAATCTGCTTTATTCTGCTTTATCCCAAGTGCCTAGAGTAACAAATAGTTCAGTAGTTCACAGCAGGTATTTATTAAATAGTTGCTGATTGAATGGGCTAGCCTCAGACTTCAAGGGATCTGAGATTTAGAGCTACCAATCACCATTCATTCAATTGTGTGGTCCTGGGTTATTTATTTGATGTCTCAGGGCCTTGTTAAATGAGAATGAAGAAGCTTCTGCTCAGAGCAGCATAGTGATTAAAGCAACGGATTATCCAGGGCCTAATTCTGTCCCTGACAGGACTCTGGACTTCTTAGTTGCTGCTTACACTGAAAGGGCCTGCACTGGACCTTAACATACATTATGTTAGAAGATAATTAGCATCCCATTCACAGCCAACTCTGAGCAAGTGGTTTGTCACTTAGAGCCTGGCTCCTCTAGAGAGTTTATATTCCCAAGGGCTTGGCTAAATTCTTAGATCACCTTAGTCGAGCATTATCTCAATCGCTAATTTTCATGCCTAATATATTTTTTTTCAAATTATCTGAGGAACTAAATGCTGGCTGGAGAAAGCTTTCTGCTCTCATCCAGAGGGAATTAAGCTAGTCACAATCAAATCTTCTCCCATCAATAACCAATTTAAACCATTATCTCAATTAAATATCATTCTGAAAGCAATCTTAATCAATCTAGACTTGATAGGCTTCCTGAAAGAATTGCCTAATTAAACTCTCTATAGAATAAAATGATTCTGCCTAGTCAACCCAACAGTGACAGGAAACCAAGAGACTGAGGAGAATATTTCAAAGTTAATCTTAGAGCCTCCAACAGAATTCAGAGGCAACGGGGTTAACTTCTCCCTCGTGGGGTATTGTGAGGGCACAGAAATAAATCACACAAAGCATTTATGAGATGTACTCTGAAGTGAGTGTTAGAATCATTATTTTCAGAGCGTGACCTCCATGCTACCTGACTCTTAGCGCTATACTGGTTCTTTTAGAGTTCTGACTTTCTGTAAATCCAGAATCGCTTTCTCGTCCACTCTTAGGACTGTGGTGCAAGTTGTTCACTCCACAAATGTACCTTCTGAGGAACAGAGTGGATGCTAAAATCGAGCCCAGGTATCTCCTCTCTGTGCTGGTTGTCTATGGAATTCTGTGCATTCAGAGAGTGCAGTCCTTTCATTAATTTGCACAGAACACGTTCTAACCTGACTGTGCCCCTCCTGGGTTACAATCCCAGGGCTGCTGGAACCAGTGACCATGAGCTTTAGTGGCTTACATCAATGTCACTGTGTTTTCTAACAGTCCTAGAGGCTAGAAGTCTGAAATAAAGCTGTCAGCCGAGCAGACCACCCTCTACAGACTCTCGGGTAGTATCCATTGCTCATCTCTTCCAGCTCCTGGCAGCTGTGGGCACTCCTCAACTGTGGCTGCCTCTCTCTCTGTTCCATCTAGCATCACATTCTCTTCTGCATTATCTCCTTTGGTCTCTCCCTTATAAGGATGGTTGTGATAGCACTTAGAGCCCAACTGCCTAATCGAAGGTCATCTCCAGATCTTAGAATCCTGAATTATGTCTGCAAAAGCCCTTTTCCCAAATAAGGTAAGGTTTACAAGTTTCAAGGATCATGACTTGATATCTTTAGATGGACCTTATCCAGCCTACTGGCCTCTATCTCTCAAACTGCTTACAGGTAACAGTCTAATCTTAAGGGGACAGCATGATTAATCGAGCATAGTTTTCATCAGACAGAGGCAAGTCCAAGCACACCCAGGTCTTTGTGCCATTTAGAATGAAGACTTTAAACTTTACCATCCTGTTGTAAAACTTGGGGAGAATGACATACCAAGGCTATTCAATGGAACATTCTGAGATGATGGAGATGGGGAAGATGCTCCAAAATTCAGTATTCTTTGTGCTATTGTTTTTATACCACATTACTTTGAGCAGCTGGGAGTAGACAAGGCTGAGACTCACATCAAGTGGCTCACTCCTTCTTAGGCACCAACATAGTCTTGGGTGCTGAAATATAAACTGCAGCCTGTTTCTGGGATCTCTTCCCCACTGCTGTCTTGTGGCTCTGTTAAGTTTTTGGGTCTTTTGATTTCCTACCAATAAGTATGAAACACTAATTCTGGATAGATCCATGTGACAGAGAAACCATTAGAACTAATGAAGCAGCTTTTCATTATGAAACCATAAGCTCTTTAGGAAAGAAGGTAGAAAAGAATGCATAAGTGCTTCACCTGGTAAAAATTATTCTTCTCAGTAAATGAATATAACTTTAATAAGAAAAGTAGTAGTGCCCTGTGTTTGGGGAGAATATCTGCTTTGTGATCCCTTATTAAAAGTACATTTCTCTGACATTAAAAGTGAGAAATTCTTATTGAATATAACTGGAAAAACATTTAAAAAACTATAAGGAAGACAAAAAGGCAGAAAGATAGTCTAGAAATGTATCAGCTTCTGTTTAACCCCAAATCTCGCTCACCTGATCCAAATCATTGTTATCTCTTACCTAGATTATTACAACCAAATCCCAGATGGGCCCCAGGCTCCAGTTTTCTTCCTGTCTACAGCCTGTAAAATATTTACACAATTGAGAAAAATATTTTTCTTCAATGACTTCCCAATGTCTCATATAAAGCCATGTTCTTTCACAAATCCCTTTGCAACCTAAGGAGAATTTTATATTTTTCAACTATTTCCTTCCCATCATGGCCCCACAAACTTTGGCTGGGCCTGTGGAGGCACTTTTAATCCCTGTCAAGGTTATGTTACTCTCTGCATGGCACCCCTGTACATCATTGATTCCATCTCCTACAGCGCTTAACCCCCCTGATTCCTTAGCTCATTTCTCACGCTCCTTCTCCCTTCCTACCCATCCTTCTGGCTATAGCTTTCATGTCACATTTTCTTAGAAGTCTCCATTGATTATGCAATTATAGATTAGGCAGCAATCTTCTGGACTTCCACAGCACCCCACACTTTGTTAGTGTGGTCTTTATACAGGACTGCATTTGCTGTGCACCTGGGTATGTCATCTCCCCACCAGATTTTTGAGGACAAAGAACATATCTATTCTCCTACAGTATTTCTAGTGTTTATCATAGTGCATAACACATTGGAGGCACTCAATTTACCTATTGAATGTATACTGAATTTTAGAAAAGATTAAGAGCAATGATCCTAGATCCATATTGCTTGAGTTCAAATTCCTAACTTTTCCCAGTATTAACTTGTAACCAAGTTAGTAGCTACTTAATCTCTCTAATATCAATTCTCTCATACATGAAATAATAACAAAAGTAGTACGTGGCTGATGAAAATTATTTGCCTCCAGAGCGTCATGTCCTTGTATGATTTCCTCCTCTTGAGTGCATGTAGAATCTATGACTTGCTTCTAAATAATAGAAAGAGTTCCCGTCGTGGCTCAGTGGTTAATGATCCCGATTAGCATCCATGAGGACTTGGGTTCAATCCCTGGCCTTGGTCAGTAGGTTAAGGATCCGGCATTACTGTGAGCTGTGGTGTAGGTCAAAGGCACAGCTCAGATGCCACGTTGCTGTGGCTGTGGTGTAGGTCGGCAGCTACAGCTCTAATTGGACCCCTAGCCTGGGAACCTCAATATGCCACAGGTGCAGTCCTAAAAAGACAGAAAAAAAAAGTAGAATATGTCAAAATTGGAGTTCCTGTTGTGGTTCAGTGGTAATGAACTTGACCAGTATCCATGAAAACGCAGGTTCCATCCCTGGCTTCACTCAGTGAGTTAAGGATCTAGCATTGCTGTGAGCTGCAGTGTAGGTCGCAGACATGGTTGGATTCCACATTGCTGTTGGCTGTGGTGTGGGCCAGCTGCTGCAGCTTCGATTCAACCCCTGTCCTGGGAACTTCCATATACTGCAGGTACAGCCCTAAAAAGCAAAATAAAATTAAATTAAGTATAGAATATGTCAAAATAATGGGATGTTACTCCATTGATCAGGCTACACAGTACAGTAACCAGTATGGAATGTCACTCTCATGACTCCATTATGTTACATAAGACACTTCCTAGCAGACTGTAGCTAGGAATATCCCCTGACAACAGTGAGAACATAAACAACCATGTCTTGAATGTCCTATAAGGGACACGTGGCAGGGAAGTTTAGGTGGCTTCTAAAAAACTGAGAATATTTTGCAACTGACAAGCCAGAAGCCAGGGTCTTTACTCATAAAGCCATAGAAAATGAATCTGTACACAATGTGAATAAGCTCAGAAGCAGATTCTTTCCTAGTTGAGCTTCCAGATGAAAATGTATTCTTGCTGACGTGCAGCTACAGCTTTAACGTAATCTAAGCAGAAGACACAGCTAAGCCACTCCTGGCTCCTGACCAAAAGAAGCTGCACCTTAAAAAATTAAGTTGCTAAATCGGTGGTATTTTTTTACACAGCACTAGAAAACTAATGCATAGACCTTTCCCCATACAGTTATTTAGAAGGTTAAATAAATATTCACGATTCTAAGAGCCGTTCTTGTCACCTAGTATTATATTACTATTTGTTAAATAAAAGGAAATTTAAATGCTTTTATCACTCAAATACATCTACAGTTTTCTTTCTTTCCACTATTTCACTATATTTCATACTTGGACTGGCACTATTCCCATATGTTGTATGTACATTTTACTGATAACTTCCTAATGCTGAATTTTTTAAGTGTGTCAAAATTTGGGTGACTTTTTTTTGTTTTCGGACATTTAGGATCTTTCCAATTTTTAATAATTATAAACAATGCTGACTTTATCATCATTGTTTGAAAGCACAACATCAACCATTTTATGAATTTGGAATATATAATTAAAAATTTGGGGAATTTCCTTCGTGACTCAGCAGAAACAAACCCGACTAGTATCTATGAGGATGCGGGTTCAATCCCTGGCCTCGCTCAGTGGGTCAGGGATCCAGAACTGCCATGAGCTATGATGTAGGTCTCAGATGCAACTCAGATCCCGCATTGCTGTGGCTGTGGTGTAGGCCAGCAGCTGTAGCTCTGATTCGACTCCTAGCCTGAGAACTTCCATGTGCCACAGGTGCAGCCCTAAAAAGACAAAAAAAAATTGTCTTCCTCCTTTCATATATTTGTTCCTCAATATGAGCCTATCAGTAAATACGACAGTTTGATAAAGTGTCATAACGCAAAGAATATAGATTCCAAAATGTTGTCAACTGCATAATCGGTTAAGGCTGTTTGTTCACCATACACACCATATTTTCTAGTAGACAGAATCTACTCTTTTGCCCAACTGCCTTTGGGTTTGGACATAGGACTTCCTTTGGATAATTAAATGTGAGCTAATATACCACATACCATGTATGAGTCAAAATTTTCAATGTACTTTTGCCTGTTTCTGTCTCTTTATGGCCTCTATTATAAGAAAATTATGTCATTGAGAGGAGCTGCAATCTTAGCCTTGTTTCTAAAATGAGAAGATAGCGAACCAAGCCCAGTTGAGTCCAGAAGCCTAGAGCAGCCTAAATCAGCCTGATCTAACTGCAGGCTGCTGTTCTTATGCACTTGAATAACAAATATATGTTTAAAACAACTGAAATATCGGGTTTGTTTGATACTATAGTAAAAACTGATGGATAGATAGAGAGAGAGATAGGGAAGCATGTGGGTATAGATAGATTTATCTACCTGTTTATCTGTCATCTATATATATCTCCATTTATCTATCTATATCTGTATATCTATAGATATATACAAAGTCTCAAAGTTTACAGATTTACCCATTCACATCTCAAGAAAACCTCTGTAGCAACAACTAGACTGATGTGTGACCAAAAAACTGGGTACCATAGCAAATTTAACATATAAAATTAGCCATTATACTTACTATCAACTTGACTTTGAATTCTGTGTCTCAGTTTTTTTATCTATTAAAATGAGACTACCTCATATAATTCTAGTGAAGAATTATGCAAAGTATTTGGCACAGTCATGGCATATATGGCCCTAAATATTGGCTTTTATTAATCCTCACACTTCCAGATCTACCTTAAGGTATTTTCTGTGTCTTCCTCTTTCACAGATAAGATTATCAAACCATTTAGTATCTATGTGTCTTAGTCTCTTCAACCAAAAATGCATAAAATGAAAGCCATTTGCAGAATTTTTGTGATTATTGAAAATTATTCATGCAAAATATTCACCACAGTATATGGCACAGAGTAAGAACTTAGAAAATAAATAAACGTTATCTTTTGAAGCTGGTGTTTTAGCATGACAATCCAAAGTATTTTTTTTCTCTTCTTTTCACGTATCTGCATCCTCCCATGGAAGGGAAATATAGGAAACTCTTTTTGACAGGAAGCATTAAATTTAAAGCCCAGGGGAAAGATTTACTGGAAAACAGACAGAAGCAGAAATGGTCTCAAGAATAAAAGAAAGGAAAAAGTATACAAACCCCAGATCTTCAGCATTTGCTCTTGGTAGAATTGTGCATTTTAACGTGGAGCACTTTTATCTCACCAACCCTCTATCACATAATGACTTAAGAGACAAGAGAGGCAGAAAGTAGGAGAGTCACTCATATGTGCTATTTGCCCTTCACCCTCCCTGCTCTTTCTCCACCTTCTGCTCCTGTCTCTCAGTCATCTCTTAGTATTTATCCAAATCCCCAGCCACACATTCCAGAGAGCGTTATTTTGGCTGGATCTCCACGGTCACAGGTGGTAAAGCCACCTGCAAGCGTGTTAACCCTCCAGAGACAGAAATCAGCTCTTGGCTGGGTTTGAGATTTGAGGTGAAGAGAATAAAAAAGGTGGTGGCACAAAGAGAACAGATGGCAGCCTTGCCAGTCCTGTAACTTCTCTGGCTTCTTCAAGCTGGAGGCCAGAGGCCTGATTGGAGGAATTCATATCCTGAGAAATTTTGCTCAGCCAACCATGATGTTAAGAGTGCCCTGTGGACTGCAGAGGAGTTACAAGGGAGTGTTTGCTTTGGCCCACTTTTTCTATTGTGAGTGTCCCATTTTTGTTATGTTTGGACCTGACTCGTTGCTGGGTTTCATATACAATTAGTATCAAAGTCTGTTTTCTTTGTACAATCTTGAGTTACCTCTAAAAAGCTTACACAAAGCTAGAGTGCAGCTCCAAGAAGAAGAAAAAGGGATTTTTTTGTTTGTTTTCTGGGTCATGCCTGTGGCATGTGGAAATTACTGAGCCAGGGATCAAACCTGTGCCATAGCTGTGACTGGAGCCACAGCAGTGAAAATGCTTCGTCCTTAACCCACTGAGCCATATGGGAACTCTAAGAAGGAACTTTTTGATGAGCCCAATATCTCTATCCTTCAAAATGACTTAGCTTGCTCTGTTCTCTTCTGAATTAACAAACAAAGGTAGCCTTTAAGAATCCATCAGCTTTGAAGTTCTTCATGTTTTCTTTGTGTGCATGTGTGTGTGTGTGTGTGTGGGTGTGGGTGCACGCATTTGAGTGAGAAGTGAAAATCTGAATTTCCTAGGACAATAATCTATCTTTGGAAGACAGTATTATTCTTTTTTACATTTTTTAAAGATTTATTGAGGTATAGTTGATTTGCAAAGTTGTGATACTTTCTGTACAACTAAGTGATTTATATGTATAATATATAAACACATCCATTCTGGACATTTAGGTTGTTTCCTTGCCTCGGCTATTGTAAATAGTGCTGCAGTGAACATTGGGGTGCATGTATCTTTTTGAATTATTGTTTTCTTCATACAGATGCCCAGGACTGGGATTGCTGAGTCACATGGTAATTCTATTTTTAGTTTTTTTAGGAACCTCCACACTGTTGTACCAATTTACATTCCATATTGGTTGTACCAATTTACATTCCTACCAACAGCATGAGGGTTCCCTTTTCTCCACATTCTCTCTAGCATTTATTATTTGGAGACATTTTTGTCATTCTGGCTGGTGTAAAGTGGTACCTCGTTGTAGTTGTGATTTGCATTTCTCTAATAATTAGCAATGTTGAGCATATCTTCATGGTTTCTTTTTGCCATCTATATTGGAAGACAATGCTATTCTCAAAAGCAGAGATTCAAGACTTTTCAAGAGCTAATGAGAGCACTTCAGAAAAGGAGGAAATTTGGTTATTAAACTCTGAAATACCTTGATTATCTATGCACATGTATATTTCTTCCTAAGGCAAGGTCCATAAATTTCTCATATACTTACAGGAGCAGATATTCAGCAAGAATGAAAGAGTCAATGATTTTAAAATTAATTATATTACAGTCTCAAGAAAGAATGCCAGATCTAGAAATTTTATGAAGAAAATCTTCCCTCAAAGCAATTACCTGACACCGTTTTATAACTGAAGAATTTGTTGAGTTTTTCTTTGGACATAAAATTTTCACAATATTTTCTCAAGCAAATTACAAGCCATTTTGATCCCTAATAAAATTATTACAATGTTTATTATAAAATTTAGCTTGAGCAAAGAGCTCACCATTGATGTTGCGCATCTAAGCTTCTTTATTTTTAGGAATTAATTTTTTTATATTCTTTCAAGCTTCCTTATAATCTTTTTTTTTGTTAATGGATTTTATTTCAATTATAGGTGTACATAAATCATCACAAGCTTCCTTATAATCTTGATTCCCATTTCTTTCTCTATAAAAGAAAGAAAAAATGAATGCATATGATGCTATAACGAGATGCTAATTTCTTTTTCTACTCTTCTTGCTCTATGTTTTTTTCTCCACGAAAGACATGGGCAGGACCATGTTAAAAGCAAGATGAGTACACTGTCTAAATATCTCCAAATGAGGTCAAATTACACCAATCGTGAGATTAGCTTCTATCTGCCTCTGCTGGGTTCCTGAGATGTCTCACCAACTAGAAATCAATAAGGAAGAGCAACCAGGAGATTGAAATATTAAATTGGGCATCATATTTCTCTTACATGAGAGGTGACAGGAGAGACAGAGACAGGAGAGAGAAACAGAGACAGTGGGGGACAGAGAAAGGCAGAAAGAGAGGGAGAGAATGTGTGTATTATTAAAGAGTTTTCAGTATACAAGGCCATCTGTATATTTCGTAGGGACTTGAATTCGTTAACATCATCAAGCTGCAAAGCTTTGTAAATGGAAAAAGGTTTACTATTATCCCTTAATATTAAAGATAATTATAACAGACAGAAGAGAATACATGAGACATTCAACTGAGGAATCAATTCTAAGTGCTTAGTATATAATGGTAATAAGAACATGATTGATCTCTTTCCATAGGCTGAGGGCTATGCAAAGCACCTCATATACCTAATGGCCTTCATTCTCAAAACTACTCTAGAAGTAGGTAATATATTGTTATCCTCACTTTATGAATAAAGAAGCTTCAGCTGAGAAAGATGAAAAAAGGAAAAGTCACTGTGAATAGTTTTTAACCATTTAGCTTTGCTTTTTCCAGATAGATATTAACAGAAATGTAAATGAGAAATGTAAATGTAAATGTAAATGAGAATGTAGGGATGGAAGGCAGAGGGACTGATGAATGGTTGTATCATATAGAGAGAATGAGAAATACAAGAAGAGAACAGGAAATCCCATAGATGTTAATTATATGAGATCATTCTTAGTTCTTATGGTTATTCAAAATATCCCTATAATCAAGGGGAGATTTCTAATATACCAATTCAGTGTCCTTTTTGTTTTTTTTTTTTTTTGTGCCAAATGATTGCTACCTTCCCCTATTTTATTTTAAACTCATTCTGTAATTATTCATTTGCTTCTACCAAACAAAAATATTCGTCCTGAAAAAAAGAAATACCTATGAACATTCCTTCACTGTAACTTTAAATGTAAATAATGAGCTGATTCAATTGCTGGTTTACTTTTGAAATAGCTAGTTCATGACCAAACATTTTAATTCACCACGAAAACTGCCTCCTAGTATTCATACACTTCAATAATTTCTTTTGCTTCTAAATTACAACTACGACTCTTGGCCATCCAAATACTACTAGGGACCTTTCCAGAACCACCATTTGAAAGTATGAAGACATTAATACTCTATGCTCAGACCCACCCTGTTCTCCAAAGTTGTCACTTAACTTCTGGAGCGTTTGCTCATCCACTGCAACTGGATTCCTAATTTGTTTTCTTATTAGTATTCCATTTGTTCACAGAATTATTCATTCACCAAGAACTTGGAAATTAAAATCAAACAAAGAAGTCTAGCTCAAAACAGTCCTAAATAACTTAAGGATCAAAGATACAGTAAAACTGCAATTGCAATGAACTCCCACATGCTGCAATAGCTCCCATATATATATTCGTCACTTCTATAGAAATAATGATACCACATTGCAATTGCCTGTCATTTTGTTTGTCCCTCTTACTAGACTTGAAGATTTTTGAGGTCAGGGATTACATCTATCCATTATGTATTCCAAACTCCTGAGACTAGAGGAGGTACTCACTAAACAGTAAAAAAGATTGACTGAATCGATGGCAAAATCAAAAACGAAAACAAACAAACAAAAGAAACACTTCAAGGCGTATAATATTCTCTTAAAGTGATATGCAAAATATTCCGCTCGTGGTTGCATACGCATTCTCCACAAAGCTGCATAACTACAAACATCTGCTCCCATCTATTGTGATAAGTTTCTAATATGACTTTTATTCCCATTTTTCTTTAATTTCCCCATACTCACCTCTTATATGAATAATCTAAATCCACTGCTTTACATGTCACCCCCTGTGCAGCATCTTCAAGGCTCATCTCTATCTTCAGGGTTCTCCTAAGCCTAATTTACCAGAGTTTTCTACCTCCTAACCCCCACTATCTCTCCAGTCATAGAATCAACTGTCACAGAATTACAGATGGAATAGATCTAGGCTTTGTTGATCCAACAATACATTTCTCTGCTCACACTAGAGTATTTATCCCCCTTACCACTTCTACATTTATTATCTTTCTTTCTCCTTGCCTTAATAGAACGCTCTTTTAAAGCTCATTTCAAATTTTACTTCTTCCACAAAGATTTCCTAGAATGCTTTCCGGATCTCATACTAAGAACCAAAAATAAAGCTAGATATCATAAACTAATTGGAGTTCCGCATCTGAACCTTCATAGACTTTCTTATATAATGTACACAGGCTGGGAGTCAGATTCATTTTTGGGCACTGGCTTTCAGAAACACCATCTGGGTACCACTGGAAAAAAATCAGCTCCCTTATCTGAAACTTAGTTTCCTCATCTGTAAACTAGGTGTAATGAACCTCCTTCATAGAAATACCATGGGAATGATGTTGAAAGACATTTAAAGTGCTTTGTATGACCAGTTTTATTTTTCAGAGCTTAGTTATCTTTAATATATATCTTGAGTCCTCCGATATTTAAGCATCCCTAGTACAGGAAATTTAAATTAAAGCATTAGTGTTCTGTTATTAGAAAATGTGAAGATTTTCTTAGTATATAGTGGCACATCAAATTTATCAATGGAATAACCAGGTTTTATGATTTAAAGAGACTTTAAAACCAAACATTCAAATAATAATTTTCAGCTTATGAAATCAAATATTCATATCATAAAATGATACATCCAATGGTTGGCTCTGAAGTGTTTATAAAACTGGAATGGTAACTCAATATGTTTGGCCCCTTTCCAAATTTTCTGTTTCAATCCCTTAGATCTCCTAATGGTATGACCCCACAAGTAAAGGGAGTAATAGCAAAAAAAAAAAAAAAAAGTCCAATTGCAGAAAGAAAAACAGGATTGGATGTGATCGTGTTGTCGGTTATTTATGTAACCTTTTAAGAATTAGATATGATTGAATAAAGCACCATCACTTGCTTTCCTATGATGGTTTCATTAAAAAGCCTTTCCGCTGAAACCTGGAATGCATTGCTTGGATAAGCAGGTCAGAGTTCACAATTGGAACTGCTCATGCAAAGCATGTTCAAAACTACTAGAAAAAAATTAAAAATGATAGAATCTTCCTCTGTGTGTGTATGTGTGTGTTTATGCATGCTGTACATCAAGTAAAAAAATGTGAGAGTGAGTGTGAAAAAGAGGAGCCAGAGGAAGATAGGGATGCTGGGATGGGATTCAAATGAGCATTTCACATATTTCTACACTGCCCTTGCAGCTCTAATCTGGTACAACCTACAGACCTTTACAGCATTTTGGAGGGAGGTAATCTGTGACCAGAGACAGAAAAACAAACCACATTTATCTCTGATGATTTATCAGATTCATAACCATAAATCTTAAACCAGAATACCCAGGACCTTCTTTTATCTTTTGAAGCTGCAAAACAGAGCTTCACTACCTGTCTTGCGTCTCCAAACTGAAATGGAGGGCCTGTCATTTGCAGGCTAGGATACTTGGGGCTGATAGGAGGCATGACGGAGGGTCAGTGCTGGGAGAGCTGTTTGTCAGCCAGAAGGGCTGCCTTCCTCCTCTCCCTGCAGTGGAATGCTGACCGTGATGAATGTGCTCTGAGTAACTGCATTGTTAGCAGCCGGCATCTGAAAAGGGTGGTCAGGACATCTTACCCAGGGAATTCCAGGGAAACAGATTTCTTCCATATTTTCTTTCTTTTCTTCCTCCATTTTCTTTTCCAATCATGGAACGTATGTCCAGAGATGAAGTAGAATTCTATGTCACTTGTTCATTAAATGATATATTCAGTCAATTTTTACTGGGATCACCCACTTCAATGAATAAAGTATGTGAAATAACTGCTGTCATGAGCCTTACATTTTGTACAGAAACTAAATATCTCAGATGTACTAAAGAAATGACATATACACTAATTCCCATGTATAAAAAACTGGAGGAAGAGGATAGAGAAAGAAGGAGGAAGTATGTGGTTAGTTTTTTTTTGTTTTGTTTTGTTTTGTCTTTTTGCCTTATCTAGGGCCACACCCGCGGCATAAGGAGATTCCCAGGCTAGGGGTCTAATTGGAGCTGTAGCCGCTGGCCTACACCAAAGCCACAGCAACCCAGGATCCAAGCCGTGTCTGCAACCTACACTACAGCTCACAGCAATGCCAGATCCTTATCCCACTGAGCAAGGCCAGGTATCGAACCCGCAACCTCATGGTTCTTAGATTCGTTAACCACCGAGCCACGACGGGAACTCCCTTGTAGTTAGTTGTTTTAGATAAGGTGGTCAGTATAGGGCTTTATGGTATGGAGACATTCGAGCCAAGCTAAGAACAAAAGAAGGGAGTCAGCAGAAACTGGCACAACATTGTAAATCAACTATACTTTAATTTAAAAAATTAAAATTAAATTAAATTAAATAAAGGAATCAAGATGTCATTTGGAATAAAAATATTTTGAATAGAGGAAACAGCAAGGGAAAAGTCAAAGCATATACTGATAAACTAAGAAAAAAGTGATAAGATGTAAGTTTGATAGCAGTGGACCAGGCCATTAAAAGATTTTTTTTTTCCCCAAATAAAGGCTATGCATCATAGTATGCATGGGATGGGAAGACCTCAGTGGGTTTTAGAGCAAAGGAGTGAACTGACTCCCATCTATAGGAAGAATGAGACAGGAGTCAAGATCCAGAATGAGGGTTAAGAAAAGGAGCCTATTGCAATTATCTAGGAAAAAAAAACAGATGGTGTTTGGAGCAGGCGAGGCTGGAGAGAATGGTGTGGGCACTGCATGTATTTTGACCAAAAGAGGACAGATTTTGATGGACTGGATGTGAACTGGGATAGAAACTGAGGGCAGAAGTCTGACTTCAAGGTTTGGAGTCTAAACAACTGGAAGAACAAATACAACATTAGCTGAACTGCTGATCTTTTTTTTTTCTAGTACCAAAATCTGCATGCAGAAATTAAAGTCATCTTTCAAGTGACTTTTCTTAGAATATCTACTTGATTCCGTCCTGCTGTTCAGCTCAGTCCAGTTGATGTTCTTCTTGGGAATTTTCATTTGATTTACACGGAATATTCAATGTCATTTCATTTTATTTTTACAACCAAAAAGTGGAGTATATTTACCTTAATTTTGTCTCTTTCTAAAATGTGACTTCCAGTGTATTAGGCATGAGATAGTGCAGGCATTGAAGATAGTAAGAACGAAGGTAGCAAAAAGAAAAATACGAAAATCTCGTAATCTTACACATGCAAGTAACTAGTAATTCCCAGAAAGAGACTTAAACTCTCCAGACATAGCCACAGAGGTGGTACTAGTTGGTTTCTTTAATCCTGTCTATAAAATATTTTAACTTTGCACAATTTGGGCAGAAGAGTAAATAATAGATTTTCTCGAGAAACACTGGAAAGGAGAGTTGGGATTAAAGTTGGCTGCATGTGAAAAAAAATAAAAGAAAAAATGAAAGAGAGAGAAAAGAGAGAACAATATAAAAATCTAAGACTTTGCACCGTAAATACAGAATGATATGTTTTTATCAAATAACAAAAAAGTTCTGGAGGTCACAATCCAGGACAGACGCCCTTGCTAAAAGAGGTCACGACCCAGGCTCCTTCTAGCTTCCTACTTCCTACTTACTGTGTTAGCATCTGGCTTTTATGCTTATTATTACAAGAGGTATGTATGACCTAACTCCAGCTTCACGCCTGAATCCCAGGAAGGAGAAAAGAAAAAGGGAATAGAGAGGATGAAAAAGCGAAAGTTATAGTCAACATGAGCCTTCCCCTTCTAGCAGGCAAACAATAATCTCACCACCAGCCCCATCCTGTAGAATTCTGCTTATATCTTAAGACACAGAACTGCTCACGTAGACACCATTAGTCTTGGATTTAAGTGATTTACGTTGTAGCTGTAACTGCTTAGTTCTTTTCTTTTCTCTCCACTTTTAACTTTACATTGAACAATAATTCACATAACAAAAAGTGTTTAAATGGGAAGGACATGGTTTGATAAATTTTTACAAATGGACCATATCAGTCTAGTCTGTGCCCAGATCAAGGCACAGGACATTAGCAGTACCCACTCACTCAGTTCAGACTCTCAGTCACTGAGAAATAAGAAATTCAGTCTTAGTGCAGGGGCGAGGAAAACAGCTGATGTTCAAAACACAGTATCCACCATAGGACTTATTCTGTTCTCTATGATTAATAGTTATAATGATAATGATAACAGTAATAATTATAGTAATAGTAATTAATACATTGAAAGATTTCTGAGACGAGGCACTTCTAATTTACTCCTCATGGCAACACTAACACTGAGAACGATTATTATCCATATTTTATAGATGAGAAAACTTAGGCTCAGAAGAAGTCAGGTAAGTTAGGGAAACATGTCTATCTGGTAAAAGAGCATATCTGTGGTTTTGACCTAGAGAGCAAGGTTAACTTTTAATCACCCTGCTATGATTCCAGCAATGATCACTTCATTACACAGCGGCCACAGCCTCCCTAGGGAACTGCAGGTAGAAGTACAGGTATCTGGGCATGTACCTGCTGGTAAGTGTCTAAAAAATCAAATTGCATGAGCTTCAAAGACTTGCTAATAACACGGTTAGTTCACCAAGCATCAAACTAACTTATTTACAGAAAATAAATATTTAGAGCCAAAGTCCTTTTCCGAACATTGGATAATGAACCACTTAGAGCTGATGAGCAGGCATTGTTGCTTTGACTAACTTAGGATAAAGATGGTTTCACCTCAGGTAGAGAAGGGACACCTTCATTAATAATACAAAAGTTATAACCACATTGGACTAAGAAGCTGGCTTCTCCCATTCAGCTCTAGAAGATATAACAGAAAACCATGGTCAAATTCAGCAGGAGACGAAAGGCCAAAGCACATACATATGAAAGCTGTATGGTCAAAGGGTCTTTGGAATGACCTAAAGAACTGGACCATATTTTCTCTGAGATCCTTAGACAATCCCCAGTTGCTGTCAATCACCCACAGCTTTGTGAGTTATTTCTTATGACTCTCTTCATTCTCTCTTCTTATCTCAAATTGGTAGTGATTGTTGACATTGAAAAAATAATATTGAAGTACATGTAGGTAGAAAAAATTTTTCTGAATGGGGTCCTGTGTCTTTTTAAAATAACTTTTATTCATCAAACACCTATTTATAACCATTAGTGCCAGAGACTGAACATGCAGAACTGTGAGAGTAATGACTTTACAAGTGAGAGTTGTCATGAAAATAATTTTTTTTTCCAAGGATAAAACATAAAATGGAAGTCCAAGTATGGAAAACTGCTAATTCATATCTATCACTAATTGAGTAATTCTAAGAGGGCAGAGAGAATCTATTTTAACAGTGAGAATACCGAGGCCCCTAGAAATGTATCATGTTGGCCAAAATAACGCAGCCAGTAGACAGAGGTTGAATCCAGGGCACTATGAATCTAAAGCCTATGATCCTAACTACTCTCTAAAAACTTGGAGTAACCAATTCAATGCTTTAATAATATGGGTAACATCCTACTGTGAACTGGAAAAGTCATACAACAAACCTCTTCGGGAATTGATAATTAGGAATGCTGAATTGTAAATTAGAAGTCACTGAGTTCTGTAAGACATTGGATATCAGACATCTTGGGTGATTTATTTAGATTTTTTGGGAATTATTTATCTCTAAATTCTGTTTTATAATAATCTATGGGTCTGCGAAGTGGTTGGCATACATAAACTCATGTCCTCTTTGAGCCTCCTTTGGTTTTTTTCCCCATGGAACAGAGACATATGATCACTGATAAATATTTTTTAAAAGTTGCAGCAACATGTAATTCAGGAAAAATCCTGCCTTTGAAGTAGAAAACTCTAAGCTCCTTAAAGAACAGAAACAGTAAATTTTATTTAGCACTGTATCCTTGGGACCAAAAATAGTTACAGGGGCTTTGTAAATGTGAACTAATTTTTTAATAAGAACTATAAAATGAGAAGAAAGTCACTCTTAAAATAGAAATTTTCCTCACAAAATTTTTCAATTAATTTTAGAGGCCAATCTTTAATGAAAACATGTCATCGAGGTACTTGGGATTTCAAACTGGAGCCCCTTAGGACGGGTGGATGATTTCTATAATTCAAGTCACAGCAGGGAGGTGGGCAATAACTCATGCCACACACTTTTTAAAGTAGAATAGAATACCAAGTCAGTTGATCATACTAAAGCCCTCAGTTCAAACAGGAAATCTCCCCAGGTCAGTCTATTCCACTTTATTAGATGTGGGCATGTGATAAGACATAGAGCTCATTTTTTTTTCCCTCATGAACTAAGTAAATTCTGAACAACTGCATCTCCAAATTCTAGTCTGGACCACTGAAGACCCATACGGTTTCATCCTGGGGTGGCATCTTCATAACTAGGAGTCTAGTAAATTACCTGTACTGAGACTGCCCAAATCATTCAGGAACACTGACCATCTGTATAACACAGCTGCTTCCAGTTGACTCCAGAACTTTGTACTTGCTGAAAGATAGCGTGAAACTTGATTGATATTTCTCTCGAAAAATAGAAGTGCCCTGAAACAACCTATTTTCCAAAATATCTGTAAAGCATCACATGCAAAGCATTGTTTTCTAAGAATCAGTTTTCATAAACAATGTGAGAAAAAGAATGTTGAGTGTGAATGTGGTAGGGGGATATACTGTGATCCAGTAAGTTAGAGAAATTTCACACTGACATGTCATACTTTAGCACCATTTATTTTATCTCACAATCTGTGGGTCAACTGGGGCTCAGCTGGGTTATTTCTCTTCGGGCCTCACAGACATGTCTCCTGTGTTTTAGTCAGATGGCAGCTATGGCAGAGTCTGGATGTCTGCTCTCTCATGTTCCTCCCTTCGCCCTCTCTCTCCACATGGCAGGTTCCCTCCATCATCTTTTCAGGTGGTCATCCTCTCTGGCAGTCTAACCTGGGCATCTTTGGTGGCTCAGGATTTCAGGAGAAAGAAAGCAGAGACCAGCATTCAGAAGCCCTGGAATGTTGCATCCTCTACGTTCCATTGGTAAGTTAATCATAGATTTGAGAGGATGTAAGTTCGTATTCTTGAAAGAGATTAGTTTAAATAGGTATGATTCATTTAAACTACAAATGTAGGTACAGTTGGTTGTTATTACTATTCTGTGAGAATCACAGGTTCTCTCCAAGAGATTTGCCATCTAGATAACAGCTTGTAAGTATTTGTACCGAGGAAGCTGTTAGTACTTCAGCGTGGCAGCCACCACAGTGGTGAGATGGGGGACAGTGAGTCTGCAGCTGAAATGAGATGTATTGGCTCATGTCCTATGAGCAGAAGACAGTAGCTCTGGTTTAAGGAAAAGTGGAGGTTAGCACCTAGCTTTGGCACTTGTTAGTTTCATGACAGCAAATGCCAAAGTGTTATGAGGATCAGTTAGGTCCAATGGTTGTGACTCTAACAAAGGACTCCAAAACTGAACTACTTAAAGTAAAAAAAGATTTGTTCCTGGATCTGCAATTTGGTCAGGAAGAGAGAAACCTCCCCCCCCCCACACACACACACACTTCTTACTATCAGTTGGGATGGCTCAAAAATCGGAGGTTGGAATATCTGAAGTGTTTCTCACTCACATGCTGGGTCTTGAATAGCTGGGGCTCCGAGGTAGTCACTCTATGTCCTTATGGTGACTGAAGCACATTATTCATGGTGTGTTGGGCTCCAAAGACCTGGGGGAAACAGAGAGAGGAGGAGGAGGAAGAGAGCGAGAGAAACACCAGTTGGAAGCTATATAGAATTTATATAGCATTCTATTCATAAGAAGTCGTCATTTAACATTGATGCAAATTCAAAAGGTGGTGAAGGAGATCCCATTTTTGTTGGGAAACATGTCAAAGAACTTGCAGATGTGTTTAGAAACTCAACAGCTCCGATAGGAAGTTATTGACCTTAAATTATCTGCTGATTCAATGAACATCAGTAGATGCTCAATATATATTCTGCTCCTTTTTCTCCTGGTCTGGCCCATATCCAGCTGTTATATGGGTACTTCACTTCCCAAAATGTCATTTGAAAAGATTCAGATAGAGCATCCTTTTAAGATCCTTTTTATTAGAGATTTCTCCAGGATCTTCAGGTCATGTACAAGAGATTCTTCTGTGCTGGGTTAGGAATCTGCCTTATATCAGTCTTCTCAGAAGGTTTACGTAATCTCTTCGAAGAGCTAGTTTGAGGCAACATGAACCAGATGCCGGCTTGCTTTCTGAGAAGTCAGCCTCTCCCTTAACACCTGGCAGGACATCAACATGCTGAGGGGTAGTGCTTTGGCTACACTGTAGCGCCAACATTGAAACAAAGCCCAGAAAGAGTACAATCTCTGAAGTCTAGAGCAAGCACAGGGTGTGTCTACAAGGGACTCTGTTTTTAATGCTGCTGTTATTTAACTATTATACAAACTAAGTCAGATTCTTCCTCCCTGAGACTTGGCCTTTTTTTTATTATTATTTTTTCCTAATTCCACCACCTTGGCTTCATAATCAGCAACACACCTTTCATGAATCAACCAAAATATCATCACCTCTATTTTAATTAGATTCTTTCAAGGTAGAATAATCCTTCTCTTTTTGTGCTTCCACAAACAATATATAGTCTTCTTTTTTTCTTTTCTTCTTAGGGCCACACCCATGGCATATGGAAGTTCCCAGGCTGAGTGTCGAATTGGAGCTACAGCTGCTGGCCTACACCACAGCTACAGCAATGCAGGATCCAAGCCACGTTCTGCAACCTACACCACAGCTCACAGCAATGTTGGATCCTTAGCCCACTGAGCAAGGTCAGAGATCGAACCCACATACTCATGGATATTAGACGGATTTGTTTCCATTGTGCCACAATGGGAACTCCAGTCTGCTATTAAAAAATTGATATTACTTTTTCAATTCCTGTTTATTTTCCTTATCTATTTTCTCTTTTTAGGCTTTAAACTTCCTATGGAAAAAAATAGACACCTTAGGTATCACTTTATCTTTACTAATTGGTTCATCACTCCTCACAAAGTATATGCTACATAAATACTTACTGAATGGATGGGGAAATGACTACGCTAACAGCACCTGTCTTTTCCTATCCTTAGTGTTGCTGTAATATTGCCAAATAAGAACACATGGACCAATATGCTTTTACAGAGTTTGCCTCTCAATGCAAAGCGATTTTATTTGAATTAACTTTATGAAGTGAATGTCAAGAAAAGAGCAGCAAGATCATCAGGTAAAAATATAAATAAATAAATAAGGAGTAGATGTTTATTAAATTTCCTGTTTTCGGTGGAGCCTAGATAAAATGGTCATGGTGCTTAAGGTAAGAGTGACCAATATATTGACAAGATTTGGGACAGTTCCATATGTGTCAGTACTGAGGAGCCTAAGGTTTTTTGTTTGTTTGCTTTCCATTTTAATTTTTCAGCCTGGAGAAACAGAGACTCAAGACAATAACATCCAACGATGATTGATTTGAGTTGTCTAGAAAGAGATATTTAAGATGTTTGTTTAGATTTAAAGGGAGAATACTGATCAATAGATAGATGTTGAAAGGAGGCATCCTAAAAAATGATTATGAACCTGGGCTGTGGAATCAGAAAAGAGGTTAAACTCTCTGCTCTGCTATTCACTAGCTATGGTTTTTGAAGTAAGTGACTGAAACTTTCTGAGCCTCATTTTTCTGATTTCTACAATGGAAATGATAATAACACTAACCTTATAGAGATATTTTAAGGATTAAATGAAGCAGATGTATTATGCTAACCAGGTGCCGGGGCCACAGAAAAAGCTCAATCAGTGGGAGGCTGGACTTGATTACATTTATAGTTGGGTATAATTTTTATTTTCCAGACCTGGGAATGTAAAAGTCTACGAGAACAAGAGCACAGACTTCTCAGATTTGCGAGCCATTTTCTCTACGGGAGCACAGTGCAGATGACGTCATGCAGATGGGAGACTGCTCTCAGAAAGGCAAAGAGTATAACCAGGAAATACAGAGACCAGGAAACGTATCTAGGAAGGCAGGCATAGAACTGAGACAAGAGGAGAGAATGATATCTTTTAAGGATTATAAACCATGTATCAGAATCTTAGCTCACAATTTTGTCATCATTTATTATCACAGCAGCCCTGCAAGTGGTGATTTCTTTTTCATTTCAAAAATAGGAAAGCTGAGGTTATGTATTTGGCACAAGAGATATAAGGACAAATGAAACTTAGCAATTCACCTGATGGAATTCTCATTGTAGTTGAGAAGAAAAAAAAAATAGTACACCCACATATGTCCACATTCTTTACAAAGACTTGTGATAAACAGAACTGAAGATTTAACTTAGAAATGGACTGATGATAAAGAAAGGATTGGAAATAGTACTTCTGCCCTTTCAGACACATATCTCCATTAATATGCCCATTGCTACCTTAGCCTTGTTTGGCAATTATGCCATACTAGTGAGTCACACTGAGTTTACTAAGAATAAGAATAGTAGGAATCATTTGTGACAGTTATTATATGCTCTATCTAGACACAATTTTGAGTTTGGTAAATTTTCTTTTGAGAGATGTGGGTATTCAGTCCAAGGAAATGTATTTAGCATTCTCCAATTCATATGACTCTGAATGGGGGAATGATGGAGTTGGTATGAAAATGTGATCATCAAACTCTAACACCCATATTTTACTCCCATGCAAGGGAAGAAGCTGCCGTGGTCAATCCTGAGCAATCCAGAGAGCCACAAAAAAGTCCCTAAGTGTGGGAAAAGGAAAAGATGATTGAGGGTCCATTTGATCTAACTACTCCTGTTATTTGGGGCTGGTAGAAAGACAGGCCTCAGGTGGATGGGATAATTTCACTGTGGGGTATCAGAGCACCAACTATCTACATGAAGGCACATGAATGGTGACCCAGAATTGCACGGTGTGATAAAAGAAAGAGTTCTGGACTAGCAAGCAGGACATTTGAACTTGGACCCTGGTTGCTGTGTAACATCTGGGAACCAGTGAGCATCTCTGGATCTTGTTTTAGAAATCTCCACAATGAAGAGCTAGGGTGAGAAAATTTTAAATATACTTTTCATCTGAAAAATGTATTGCTATTTCTTAAACAGCAAAACCGAGTCCAGTGTGGCATTTGAATTATGTGTTTTTTTTCCCACAAATGTGGGTACTTTGGAATCTCAGACAATGGAACATCAACAAACAGAAACATTTGCAATTCTCATATGGATTCGGTTAAAGCTCTTTCAGTCTGTGTACTTGGGTGATAATTTTAACTAATTACTGTATTTTTATTGAATATTTTGGCAAGAACTTTTAAATACAGTATAATTTGGAGAGTTTGGGTATTAGAATCAGGTGACACGATATTATCACTTCTTGAAATAATTTTGATAGGTATTTGGGCACAACTTGCTCAAGAAATTGGCTTTAACATGAGAGCAAGGAAATGTGTTCAGTTGCTACCAGAAATGTGTCCTGTGGGAGTTATATAAAATAAACTCAGGCTTAACAATGTTCGAAGAGAAAATTATTTTTGAGTGTGCTTCTTTTAAATGTAAATGGAATTTGAAATTGTACATTGGCAATTTCTAGCCCAGAGGAGTTTTATAACCACTTATTATTTTATCATTCCTCTTCTCTATCATGTATCCAGAGCACCCAGGCAACCAAACGCCTAGAATTATTCCTCTTTATCTTTCAATGTCTAAAACATGGCAGTCTTTTTATAAGAGATAAGGTAAATCATTACGGTAGAGCATTTTTGAAATCCATTCTGAATTGTTGATGTTTACACATAAAAAGATTTTGGACAATAAAATACCATTATTGTCTTCTAAAATGTATCCATGTGACTTGGAAAGCAAGTCTATAGGCTCTTTATCTCCTCTTAGGAGCTTTCATTAGAAAGATATTTTTAGTTGAATTTACAGGCACTCACATACCACACACACTAATTTGTCTGTCATGTTAATTTATATTTACTTATATAGCTCATAATCTAAAAGGAAAACAAGCTGGAATGTTTGATCTCTGACCATAAAAAAAAAGGTAGCATTGATTTATTGATAAATAAATTAATCGTGTGATAATATTTTATTTTTAGGAGTCAAATTTAACCATATGTAAACAAACTTTTAAATTCCCTTAGATATTTTCACTTTTTAAATAGTTATTTTTACATCAATTGGTAGATTAATTCCTTCTATGTAAGTCTGATAGTATTTTATTACTTTAATGAATCTATAGAACATTATAATGAATTAGGCAATAATTATATTTCTTAATTTGTGTAATCTCTATAATGATACTGTGGACACAAGGTGCATTATTTTCATTCTGTCTTTAAGCAATTTGTTATTTGATGTGGGGGCTGAGGCTGAAGGCAGGATTTGTACCTAAATTCACATGGTGAATATTCAATAATTATTTGCTAAATGAAAGAAAACTGATAGATGAGACATAACTTAAGAATTGTGACTGGAATTCCTACCATTGTGCAACTGGATTGGTGGCATCTTGGAAGCACTGGGTCACAGGTTCAATCTCTGGCCTGACACAGTGAGTTAAGAATTCAGCATTGCCACAACTGTGGCTTGCTCATGACTATGGCTTGGATCTGGATCTGGATCTGCTCCCTGGCCCATATCATATGCTGTGGGGTGGCCAAAAGTGCAAAAAAAAAAAAAAAAAAAAAAGAAAAGAAATTGTGACTAATCCATAAAGTATTAAGTCTTTAGAGTTAAGGAAAACTCTGTGAGTGAATTTTGAAAAGTGAAAAGGTTATTAAAAGAAGTAAACCTTAAACCGACGTCTTTAAAAGAAGCATAGACTATAGATTAGGGAAAGAGAGGTGAGCAGACACCGTGTAAAATTAGCCAGGGAGGGAAGTATCAATGAGTAGGAATTTGTGGAGAATGATTATGGTTTAACCTACTGTATATTTCAAAAATGTTTCCTTTATTTGTCCCAGAGACAGTATCAATAAGATCCACATTATTTTACTTTTCTGTGTCATTCCTAAAGTTTGGTATATTACAAAACCAAGAACACTCTCAGTACATTTAATCTACTATCTGGTACTTCTTAGATTTCTTCTCTGTTGAATTTTGAGGCCAAGTCTTTTATCCCAGTATTCACTTTTACGGCAGATAAATCTTTTAGAGCCTCACATAGAGGGATGGAAAGAAATCTTTCATGAAATGAATTTTAGCAAAATTCTTCCATTTGCTTATGTAACCTGTGCAAATCATGCAAACTTCTGAACTCAACCTTCATCTTTAAAATTGAGATACAAAATTGCTTAAATCCTAAAATGAATATCCTGCAGTGCTTTTGAAGATCAAGTGGAATGATGTCCACCCACAGAAGAAGTTGTATCAATGCTAAGGTAATAACAAAAGCAACAACTTGCAAGTATTATCCAAATATGTAGATACTTTTGCATTAACTCACAAATTATGCAGTCATATGAGATAAACAACAAGGTAACTTCTTTAAGAATGATTATTTTATTCTATTGACATGCTCTCTTTGCTTTATGTAAAATCAAATCAGTCCTACCACATATAAAAAATCAAGGTATCAATAAAAAGAGCAAATAAAAGGAGTATGAGATGAGACCACAAGGTCACATA
Organism: Catagonus wagneri; assembly: GCA_004024745.2. Classification (NCBI taxonomy): domain Eukaryota; kingdom Metazoa; phylum Chordata; class Mammalia; order Artiodactyla; family Tayassuidae; genus Catagonus; species Catagonus wagneri. Next base: position 6,793,766 of record PVHT021183710.1, on the reverse strand, counting down.
TAAAGTGGCTATTTCCACAGGCACGATAATCATTTTTGTCCTGATTTAGATTCTCACTCTCTATAACTCGAGACAGAAAATAGTTCAAAATATTTCCCCTTCTCAACTTGTATTGAATGTCACTAGTGGTAGAAATCATCACCATTTAAAGATACATTTGACTTTTAAAAACTTCTGAACATCAGAGTGAATCCTAGTGAAAGAGTGCAGCGATTAAACTGAATAGCATTTTTCAATTAAAAACAAAGTTAAAACTTTTAATATATATTTAGTTCAAAGGGTGGCCCAGAAGAAAAAATTTTAAGTCATTTTGAGTAACAAGTATAACTGAATTAATTGCATTGTGTTCACCGTTGTGCATATAGCACATCTTTGGATAGAGAAGAAAGGTCAAGGTTGTTTTCAAAAATCAGTCTTGGCAGACCTCGTGGCGCAACAGTAGCACGTCTGACTCCAAAAATCAGTCTTAATGTATCATCATCATACCTCACCCACTGCCTCACATTGGGTACAAGTGTCTGCAAAGCACCCAGATGAGACAAAGTATTCACACATGCACAAATTCCTGGTCTCACATCTTTCTGATTTCTCCAGGGTTTACTTTTGCTCATGGTTTTTACACTTGGAAAAACTGGTCCGCTGACGCTGGGACACTTCAGAGATGATATTAAAGGAGACAGAAGACAAGAAGCAGCCCACAGTAGTCATTTGGGCTCATGTCATGACAAAAATCAGTTTGCATGATCTCTGTTTACCATAAATCCTTAAACTGGTGATTCCCTCTGTGCTCCAGACTCCCTTTCTCAGACATTCAGCCTACAGAGCACAGACCCTGACTGGATGCTGTCACCTTGGATTATGCAACTAGCTTTTCCTCTGTCTCCTTGGTCAGATTTTCTAACTGGTTATCATTCCCATGATCCATCCCTCTTTATCTCTTTATCGCACAGGAGCCGACTCTCTTCCAGACTCTTCCATGCCAGCATCTGGCCTGTCTCTAGACAGGCCTCTAAGAGGATCTGGACATTCTCTACAGAATGGTTACAATTTTCCACTCGAGCTGTTTACAACATGGATACAAGTTTGTCCTTTATCTCCAACCTCTTGTCTCTCAGGATTAAGGCTTTAGCCTGACATAGATCTCATCTGCCTAAATCCAGCACCTTTCCATCTCAGCTGTTCTTTTTAGTGACTTGAATACTACCAGATATTTCCCCTTCCACTCCAACACTCACAAATCCTTATCGTGTTGTATGTTGTGTAGCTAAGAAAGAGTTAAATAATGTATTAAATCCTTATGGAGATTTGTAAAGTCTCCACTAGCTGAAGAAAGATAAATTAGAGCAAGGATATATAATTTTGTCTACTATGCATCCCAGACATTATAGAAGGCATTCTCCTTGTTTATTCTCATTGTTTAGTCATTTGATCCTCAAAATGACCCTGCAAATTTACAAACTCAGTAATTATCTGTTGAATGGATGAATATCTGTCTGCCATATTTTTATTCTTCATATCAGCTCAACTCCTGCCTCTACATTAAATGTTTGGAAGATTTAGGAAAAAGATTTAATCTTGCAGGAAAAGGCTGGAGTTTGGCAGGGCCATAATATATAGCATGGATCTGCACTTAGGCTAGCAAAATACAGGAGCAAACACAAAAATGAGAAGGCAATACAATTTTTGGTCTGTGCTAATACTTCAAGAGAGGATGTCATTGAGGAAAACAGAAGATGATGGAGGAAGCTGTCATCCTTTGTTGAAAGGGTACCCGGGGCTCTTTCTAAACTTATTAGACAGAGTGTGAAAAGAAACCTGCCTAACTATATGTATTACTATAGATTCCATTCCTGGGTAGTGCTTGGCCTACAGTTTACATAATCAGAGGAGTCATTCTGCTAGAATGGGAAAGGTTTGGGTGCCTCCTCTCCAAGTCAAACAAGAAAACTGTCCTGCGAGGGTAACATTTCCCAACAACTCTTAAGAGTGCTTCCTTATGATCTGTACTAGAGATTTTTTTTTCTGAAACTATATATATTCAAGTCATTTTACATTTTAGTGCTTTTGCACTTATTTTTTTAATAACAAAACCCATCCATTATTTATTTTATTGTATTATATGTGGCGTGATTGTGGCTGATAGCATCTGGATGATAGCCTCCAGAAGAGAGTATATTAGCAGAGCATAGAAGGAGAGGGTAATCAAGGTTACTGCACACCTGCTATGTGAAACCACAAGTTAACACTTATTTTTTTAATTTTTTTATTTGTTACAGTATAGTTGATTTACAGTGCTGTATGCCATTCGATTAATTGTCAATTAATATTCCTGTCTATACATGAGAATACTAAGTTTTTACAAGTTTAATGAAATCTTCTAGTCATGCACTTAACAATCGGTAAATCAAATATTTTAGAACAGTATTTCCAATACTTGAATAATAAATAGGGTTGATGACTTTAAAAAGGAAAATGGAAATTCAGGCTCTTCATACTCCATGCATGCAATTTTTCAGAAACACTGAAATCATATGTAAATACTGTCATTTAAACAGTTTATTTTTGTGCTAATGGAGCTGTAAATATAAACATGCATTTTGGCACTAAAATATGGAGGCATTTTTCTATTTTGATAGGGTCATGACAATGACACTGGATATTCTTACATTGTTTCAATATTATCCTAGAAGTAAAAGTTGATTTTTAAAATTATTTTTGAACACAGAGGATCAAGAAAATGTGTTCCCATTTTTCTAAGGAGATTTACTTCCCATTGCCAAAAGATTCTGAGATCTTCCTCCAAGCATATAATTTGGTGGTTCTAAGTTATTAATTTGTTCATAATTTGTTCACACAACAATTTCAGAAGTTTTCCTGTTCTAATAATTTTCTTAGAGCAGCACAGAGCCAGTTTCTGGAATTTCAGTCCATACAATACAGTTGAAATTCTATATTTGGGAAAATTTCATCTTGGGATGCCTAAAGTTCTGTGTGGGGCATCTGAGTTTAGTTTTTCAAGTGAACGTTAACTAGTATTTACTCTTTTGTAGTTACTTTGACACTAACATTTTGCATGTCCTTCTCTTTTGACGTGTTTAATGGGAAAGACATCTCTCCCTTGAGTCTAGAATTAAAGGGATCATCATAAATATGACCGTAAACTGAACAGAAGCTGAATAGCTATTGGTGATCATAGACATGATAACAACGTAAGTCAAAGACTGACATGTTTCATGTCACCGAGGGCGATTACTCAGCAGTTCAAAGCACGCAGCTGCAAGGACTGCTGTCTGAGGATTGCTCTTAAGAAAAACAAACCCCATCAGGAAAGAAAAAGCTAACATTTCAAAGCTATGAGTCCCCAAAAACTGAATAAAAGGGGAAGGGGACATAACTGGCATTTTTTTAATACATTATTATGCTGCTTGATTTTAAATTCTGTTTAATACTTGGAACAGTCTTGTGAGGTGGGTGTTATCCCCATTTTACAGATGAAGATACTGAGGATCAATGCATTCTACAAATAGTGATGAGACAGTATATGTAACCTAGGTCTCTCTGCCACTAAAACCCACATTTTTCTCCATGTGGCCTATTTCCTCTCTACTGAGGGAAACAGATTTGGAGGAAGGGATTCATTTCAGGCATAATAAGTAGTAATTCTGAACCCAAGCTTTTAATTTTTTCCCTGAATTACTCTGAAATTGGCATCAGTGCTTGATTTCTTCTGTTATAATGCCCTTTCTCATAGGTAGAGGAAAATAATTCCAGTCTCCTACATGCTCGTGGTCCTGAGTTCAATGTGTGAATAAACAACTCTCATGAAGAATCTTCAAAGAGAACATATATTCATGGAATTAAATGCTTAATTATTTATGGGATCTAATCATGTTCAAGAAAACAGAAATATAGAAATTCAGCCCAATTCTCTGGAAAGGTCTTAGAAGAACCTCAAATTTTAGTTCCAGCTCTGTCCCTAGTGTGGAACGGTATCTGTTCTGTTTCTTCAGATAAGAAGGAAGAGGACTATTTTCCTGTGTGTGTGTGTGTGTGTGTGTGTGTGTGTGTGTGTGTGTCTGTTTCTGTGTGTGTGTGTACATACATATATAACTTTACATCAAAAATAGTAACATATCTGCCAGGTGATTACATTTTTCTTTTATATTGGGAATCATGGAAAAGGCAGACTATACACTCATACATTGTCTTCAGAAAGACTTGAAATTATTGATCCTTGACGGTTCCCCTTCAGTGACTCTTCCTTCACGGGCTGCTGTCTGTGACTTGGTCACAGTCTGCGGGCCATCCACGATGAAGCCTTACCCCATTCTCCATTAACCACCCTCCTTACTGGAGACTATGAGTGATGAGGAAAAGTGAAAAAAATCCAAGCCAGAGAGAGAAACTTGTTTTCCAAGCCATGGTTTTCCCTTTATAAAACCCTATCGCAGAAGGTACCAGGTCTGAAAACGTGCAAGGAGCTCCCAAAGAGTGATTGTAGTGATAATAGCTATCACTGACTGGGCCAGGTACGTTACTAAGGGTCTACATGGCTAACAGTGTTTACTCACGAAGTTCCCATTTCTCCTCATCCTTTTTTTTTTCTTAAATAATAAAGAGAAAGTTTAGCATCTTTTGGTCACTTACCCAGTGTTCAAATAGTTGAAAATTGAGAGAATCAGGAACAGAGTTTCAGAACTTGAAAATTCACTCTAAAAATCCTCAAAATCTATAGATCTCCAAACTACATTGTCCACATGGGTACTGACCCATAATTTTAGTTTCTACCTTATTTTTAGAGTGATTATAAGTTAATATTTTAAATCTACTACTGATTGTCCTGAATACATGTATGCATGTATATATTTTATCATTTTATATAAGATTACCAGCCATTATAATAATTTCTCCAACTGTTAATATCATCTTAGCCTGGATGGATTGAAGCATAAGAAAACTCCTATCTCCCCCATATTCTCTGAGTTTATATGGCGGAGCAGAGCTTGGAGCACAGGTACATTTAAAGCCATATCTATTGCCCATCCCGTGATTTCTCATGTCTTTGTAACACACTCATTTAACCACACAGTAATTACTTAATATCTACCATGCCAGACAGCTTTTAAATTTTACATGAGGGGAGCTCAGCTGAAAGTTGCCATATGTGGTAAGTAAAATACCCCAGTTACGATTATTCATTAGGATGGCCTGTAAAGATTTTTATTTTCTGAGTTCCCATCATGGCTCAGTGGTAATGAACCCGACTAGTATCATGAGGATGCTGGTTCAAACCCTGGCCCTGCTCAGTGGGTTAAGGCTGTGGTGTAGGATGACAGCCACAGCTCTGATTCAACTCCTAGCCTGGGAACTTCCATATGCCACAAGTAGGGCCCTAAAAAGACAAAAAAAAAATCTTATTTTCTCGCCTCTTTTTTTTTGGTCTTTTTGCCTTATCTAGGACCACACCCGCGGCCTGTGGAGATTCCCAGGCTAGGGGTCTAACAGGAGCTGTAGCTGCCAGCCTTTGCCACAGCCACAGCAACGTAGGATCCAAGCCACATCTGCAACCTACACCACAGCTCACGACAACGCCAGATCCTTAACCCACTGAACAAGGCCATGGATCGAACCCACAACCTCATGGTTCCCAGTCGGATTCATTAACCACTGAGCCACGAAGGGAACTCCTTACCTAACTCTTGAAGCTTCACGTTTAAGTCCTAACTCATGCTTAGTTAACCTTTTACTTTTTTTGTTTTTTCCTTTTCTGGCTGCACCCAAGGCATATGGAATTCTCAGGTCAGGGATCAAATCCAAGCCACAGCTGTGACCTATGTGACAGCTGCAGCAAGGCCGGAACCTTAACCCACTGTTCTGGGCTGGGACTGAACCCATGGCACTTCAGAGACAACACTGAATCCTAAACCTGCTGTGACACAGCCGGCACTCCTACGCTTTTACTAGAACAACCAATGCGGTTATTGGAGAATGAACTTGCTGAAGAATTTGAGCTCACTGACCACCCTAATTCAAATCACTGTGCAGAATAAGAGCGCCCGGGACTCCACTGCTGTGCAAAAATGTTTTTGATTGAGAATTAAGAGACCTGGATTCAGTTATTGGCTCTGCTGTGAAAAAAACAAAATGACCTTGGAAAATGGCTTGCTGTCTCTAAACCTCAGTTGCCTCGTTTGTGGGCGAAAGTTTTGAAATAGATGATCTGTAAATGCCCTTCACGTTCAGGAGGCTATAAACACTCTCCCCTCCAGTCCCTCCCGGAAGAGGGTTGCCGCTGCCATTCCAAACTGTTACTGGAGGAAAGGAGACAATGAGAACTAATTCCATTGTGTGGTCGCTTTGGAAGCATCTAATGAAAATTGCGGTGACTTGCTCACAAAGGAGTGTGAAGTGAAATCTGGCCCTTGCCATCAGCCTCTACATGGAGTAAAACATGAGCCACTGCAGCTGCCGACGCACAGCACCCCCGAGTGGAGCTCAGTTGTGAGGTGTGCTGTGCTCCGGGAAAACTGGAAGAACAGGTCTTCAGATAGTTAGATATTGTAGGAAAAGGTTTTATGAGCCCAACTCTTACATCTCCTTGTATCTAAAAAAACACTAAATCCTTCAATGATGACTGCTGTCTGAGAATAGTCGCACCCTTCACAAGACCAGCAGCAAACTTCTGTAAAATGTGTGTGTGGCTGCAGGCCTCTCCCTCCTTACCTTTATCACGTATATCTTAATATCCCCCCTTTTCTCTGTGGGGCTGTATTTCAGAGCTATCTGAAAGACTCTGATAGCTCTGAAATACTGCTTCCTGGGCTGTAGTTAGTGGACAAAGGAACAGTCACCTGTGAATGCGGTCACAACCAACCTTGAGCCAGTGAGCCCTGAGGGAGCGCAGGGAAGAAACAAGGAGAACCGGCCCACAGCTGAGGTTTACATCCAAGGAGTGATTCCAGTAAGCCCAGATCTTTACAGCTTCCCATAGAAACTGGTTTTCTGTAAATCCTTTTCTGTAAATCTGGTTATCTGTAAATCTTTTGTTCCTAACTACTTTCCTTGTTGCAAAATTCATATATCCCAGCACCCCCACCTCGCCTCCTCTAATTGGTTTCTTGGGGCTTCCTAAGGGCCTGTCTCCCAGGCTTAAGTCCTAATTTCACCCCAAATAAAACAGCTCTCAACTTTCAGGTTGCATTTTTTGCCTTTTTTTTTTTTTTTTTTTAATTGAGAGGAGCTGCCTTTCTAGGATTTGTTTGGCTTCCGGGAGGAGATTGTTCAAGCTCTCCATCAAGAGCTCCTGTTTTTTCGGAGTTCCCTTCGTGGCTCAGTGGTTAACCAATCCGACTAGGAACCATGAGGTTGCGGGTTCAATCCCTGGCCTTGCTCAGTGGGTTAAGGATCCAGCGTTGCCGTGAGCTGTGGTGAAGGTTGCAGACGCGGCTCGGATCCCGCGTTGGTGTGGCTGTGGCGAAGGCCGGCGGCTACAGCTCCTGTTAGACCCCTAGCCTGGGAACCTCCATGTGCCATGGGTGCGGCTCTAGATAAAGGCAAAAAGACCAAAAAAAAAATAAATAAATAAATAAATAATAAGAGCTCCCTTTTTTCTAATTACTGATTCAAGACAAATACTTGCTTTCCAAGATTCCCGCTGTGACCCTCAAGCCTTCCTCCTTGCCCTTTTCCCCTCCTTGATGACTGTTCTCTTCACTAGTCTCTGTGTCCCTGCTTTCTTGCCGTGTGCCTCCACTGTGTTACCATCACCCACACTCTTTACCATGAAGCCCTTATCAGGGTAGCTGGCACTTTCACAAAGCTCGTCAAACAAATTCCCAGGGCTGGTGAAGTTCATTCCTGTCATACAAGCTCTAGATAAACAGGCTGTCTGATGTAATCTCCCACCAGGACATCTGGGACAGTTTTTTCTACACTTACCAAGAAAATCCATGGTGGTATAACAGCAGCACCCCCATAACTGCAGGAAATGATATATTCATGGAAAAATGAAGATTAAGCAAACTCTCTCTTATTTCACAGAATAAGTTCTTGCAGAAAGCAAATAGTGAAACCGAGCAGGGTCCTGGGGGGCTCCTGGGCACACAAGACTTTCTGTGTCCCCCTTTTCTTGTTTTAGGGGAATGTGCTTCAGCCTCCATGCCCTTACCTGAGTTCCAAAAACCAGGTTCAAACAGTTGCTTATCAGGGAAGGGAAGGGATGCAGAGACCAGGGAAAATATTCAAGAAACAATAGTGCAGCCTTGGGGAAGGATCCTGGTTCCTCCTCAAGGAATATACATAATAATATCTTTGAATTCTTCCACAGAACAAAACCCCCCACCAAATGGAAGGTGTTGAGGAAGCATTCTTCATTCCAAAAGAAGGATCACCAGAACTGATCCTGGGACCACATAAACACCAGCTTTGAAAAACAATGCAAGCTCTCATCTACCATGATCCTTATCAATGGCCCTATTTTTCACTCCCAAACTATAAAACCACCTTCAGTCTCTCCCAAGGGGTGGCACAGTATTTAAGGCATTAGCCTGCTATAGCCCCCTTTGCCTGGCAAAGCTATGAAGTAATTTTTCCTCCTTCACCCAAAACTATCTCTGTATTTGCACTTGGCACCAGCGTTGCCAAAATTCTGCCTCTGTCTGCTGGTGCCGAACTGAAATGCAGATACATTTTTCTGTAAAGAAGAAAAAGATAGCTTTATTGATTTACCAGGCAAAGGAGGGTCACAGCAGGCTAATGCCTTAAAGACCCCCCCTCCCCACCCCCCGCCCCATAGAAAGACTTGTGGGGAGTTTTATAGTAAAAAGGAGAAAAACAGGTTTTTCAGATGGGAATAAGGATTGAGGCAGACACGCATTCTTATTTTTTGTGGGAAATCTTAGTCATCAAACCAGGAGATCTCAGCATGATCGTGATGGTGGTCTTCTGGGTTATTGCCTAGAATAACAGTACATGCGAAAAGCACTTATTGATCAGAGATTAGAACAAACTAGGAAATTTTCTGAAAAACATCATGTGCTAATAATCTTTAAACCCCAGACAGTTGGGGTCAGGGTGCCTAGTCTTTAGCTTATGGATGATTGTGTTTAGGGTTCAATTAAGCCAGAGAGAAGGACAAGGAAGAACTCTAAGCAGTTCAGCTTTAAAGTGTTCATTTCTAAAAAAAGCATAAGGAATACAATTTTTCTCTTAGGTGTATAAGATGCCTACACCATTATGTGTATCCCTTGAGAAGGAACCAGGACCCTGTCCCAAGGCCGTACTATTGTTTCTTGACTGTTCCTCCCCTGTCCTTGCATCTCCTTCCTTCCCTGATAAATAACTGTCCAGACCTGTCCCTTGGAACTCAGGGGATGTCACAGAGGCTGAATGAGGCCCATTTCCTAAACACAAGAAATGTGGACACAGAAAGGCTTTTGTATCCAGGAGCCTCACGGGGCCCTGCTCAGTTACACCCAGCAGACTGAGGCCAAGTTTTGACAACATCAGTAAAACTGAGCTCAAGGTATTTCATTCTTAAAAGACAGAATCTACACCTAGTACTGATCTAACTAACGACTGTATGCCCCCTCTTACTTTTACAGACATTCATTGAACACCTACTATGTGCCAGACACTGTTATGAGTTGAAGAGAAGAAAAGAACAAGTCAGATGCTATCCTTGTCCTCGTAGAGTTAACAGTTTAATATACCTCTATTAAGGCACTACTGCATTTTGTTATAAATAAATAGTTTTTGCATATGTTTTCCAATAGATTGTGAGGTTTTACAAGAGCAGAAGCTTTGTCTCCATTATGTATGATTGCAACAGCTGCAAATAGTTCTTGGTGTACAGGTGAGGTTTAATAAATATCTAAAAACATGAATTGGTACAAATATGTACAAACCTACAATAACTTTTCATTCAATTTAAAATAAGACCTAAATACTTTGGTACTGTCTACATGGCCTTTCTTGATCACTCCTTGGCCTCAGTTTTCACTTACTTCCAGGTTCTCCTTCTCTGGCTTCCTTAAGCAGGTCATTCTTTTTAACTCTAAGGATCTTTGCTACGTACTGTCCACCTGAAATACTTTTGTCCTGGTACAAAACACAGTGAGATTTTTCTTGTAACTCTGATCTCCATTCAGATTGCCTTCAGTGACCACTTGCTCTGTAGTTTCCTTCAGCCTCTCCGAGTAATTATGTGTTTCATTGCACTGGTGTATTTTCTTCAGAACACTTATCGTTACATACAATAACCTAGCTGTCTCCATCTTGTTAAGTCAAAACTCTTCTGGACTTTTAGCCTAATTCAAAAACCTAGGAAATTAGACAATGATATCTTCAGCTCCTTTGGGCTCTGAAATCTTATTACCTCTTAGCAAAGACTCCACCAAAAGAGAGAAGGCCGGATCATGCTCAGTTTTTTAACATCTTTTCAGTCAACAACACATTGTGTACACTCAGGTGTACTGGTTGTTTTGGAATAGAAATGACTTAATCACTTTCTTTAGGATGTTCAATAATTGGTTGATTAATTCATTAGTTTAAAGTGCCATCTAATTTATTAAGCTTTTTCTAATCACTTTCATAAGAATATAGAATCCATCTTCAGTGTTTCCATAGCGATTTCTTCTGGTTGCTTTCGAAGTTATTGATTTCCTTTTTCTTTTTACAGTTGTTTACCATTTTATTTTTGTTTAATGGACGTAGTGCATACAATGAAAGAGAGCATACATCCACATTTTTAAAAAATGTCCTGAATTTACTGATGTAAGAATCCTGTTTGGCTAGAAATATCCATGAAGGTGATTGGAAGGAGGTAGGATATGAACTGGGGCTTAACTTGAGGCAGTATTTCAACAGTTGTTTCTAAAGCCAATCTGGGCAGAAGGATTCATGTTTTACATAAAACATAGGAGGTGGGAGTTTGCCAGCCATTTGGAAGGTAAAATGGGGGAAATTACAGTTCTTACAAAATTCATTCAGTGGTATATCTTTCTGAGTGCCACAAACCCATCTCCACAAACCCACTTCTTCCCTGTTAATCATGCAAATAAATACAGTGTTCAAACTGGTGACAGTAACATGAGTGCATATAATACCAGACCTAACATAGCTATGGGTCAAGGATGACTTTGCTATGAAACTCAGGGTCAAAAGTGTTCCAAGTTTCTTCAGTAAAAATAGTTTCTTTCCATCCTCTTAGCAGCAATAAGAGTTTAGTACATTGCCCTTCAGAGATCTGGCATTAATATGGCTCAGCGATTCTCTCCTTCTCTGCTTCCGATTTTCTCAGCAAGGACCCAATTAATCCAACTAGTTTGACGGACTCTTTGAAAAGCATTCATACAAAATGTGTCTTAGGCCGACCCATGGACCAGCCTTCATCCTTGGGAGATCACATCATCTAAGTCAGCTGTGACTGGGATGTGGCACCAGATAGGGGAAATAAGTTCTGATGTGTTGGAAACCACCACCCAGGGTTCTATGGGGTTGACAGCTATCTAGAGAAGGGGCCCTAGGTGTGACAAGCCACCCAGGGGTGTTCTAGAGCATATTCAGCCCAGGCTTATTTTAATACAGAGGAAAGCACAGAGGTTTGAGGAAGCACAGATGGACACCTCTCAAACCAGCTGAACTGGGCCTGGTTGGCTACCTGAAGGAGATGGTGCTTGGGCTAGGTCTTGAAGGATAGAGAGAAGTGGTAGGAAAATAGATATAAAGAAGGGTGGAAAGAGTAACATGATGGAAAGCCTGGAACTATAAGACAGCTCCAAGGAGTTGAAAATGAAGTGAGATAACCTGAAACCTCATCTCACCAATAAATAGAGTGCGGTGCTTGATATATACTAATCTTTTAAATATTCATTTCTCAAATGATTGTTTTATCTAGGTAGAAGTAAGACAAAAGTCTGAGCATGCCCCCATTTTCTTCTTCTTCTTCTTCTTCTTCTTCTTCTCCTTCTCCTTCTCCT
>PVHT021183710.1:6677131-6780788 GCA_004024745.2 Catagonus wagneri | reverse complement strand
TCCTCCTTCTCCTTCTCCTTCTCCTTCTTCTTCTTCTTTTTAGGACCACATCTGTGGCACACGGAAGTAGCCTAGGTCAAATCTGAGCTGCTGGCCAATACCACAGCCACAGCAACGCACTTTCCAAGCCACTTCTGCAACCTACACCACAACTCACAGCAACACGGGATCCTTAACCTACAGAGCAAGGCCAGGGATCAAATGTGCATCCTCATGGATACTAGTTGGGTTCATAACCCACTAAGCCACAATTTGATAGTATCATTTTTACCTGCAGAAGGTTGGGCAGAAAATATAGTTTGTGCTACATATTGAAAAAATAGAACATTGTAGGGAGTTTATGTGAAAATGTAAAAAGCAGTTAAGTATTGTAGTCATCCAAGAATATTTGTATTTTTGCATCAGTGCAATGAAGACTGTGATATTCTAGAGGCTTGTCTTTAGAACTTTTGCTTTCCAGGCTAAGTCCAGATTGAGAAGGAAATTTACCCCTGGATCCTTTCCTGGAATAGGTAGATAGGGTTGAGTTATGTATCTGAGGACAGAACTCCTCTGGTGCTTTGAACTTAAAACACTTGTTTTTAGAAATGAAGGGAAAGTAAAAGTATGACTGGTCCTTATCTGTTCTGTATTTATCAAAACTCAATCGTAAGACAGCAATAACTAGCTTCCGAAGAGTAGGGACAAATGCCCCAGTTCCGTGTATGATGATTCCAGGATGGAGTTGCCAGATAGAGTGCAGTGTGTCCAGTTAAATTTCAAGTTCAGCTAAAAGATGAATATATAGGTGTTTAGTAAAACCATGTTCCATGCAATATTTGGAATATACATATGTTGAAAATGTCATTCTTGTTTATTCTAAATTCCAATTTAACTGGATACCCTCTATTTGTATTTGCTAAATCTGGCATCTCCATTCTAGGATTAATCTTGATGGACTGGAAAAATTATCAGTACTAAAAGTATCTAGGTTAACTGAATAAACATTATGAAAACAAAGTGTAGCAAAAGGAATAGAAGGTAAGTAGCAAACATACTTTAAGTTTTTTTTTCATGAAAAACAATATACAATTAGCATCAGTTTTCTACCCAAGAGGTACTTTTTTAAAGCATTCTTTTGTACATTATTCATATTCTAAACAAAAAGGGCTAAACTGGCTTCAAGCTGATTGGTAGTTGTATGGCAACCATGTTATTTCGATGCTGCTTTTATGTTCCTTTCAATAAAGATGCCTAAAAGGAGCACAAATAGCCAATGCACAAAAGAAATACGAATAAAAAATTAAGACTTGAACAACTGCTCATCTGTACTAGTAAGCAGATGTGGGAATTAAAATAATGAAATACTATTTTTTGCACCAAATTTACCGATTTTAAAAATAAAAATGCTAAAACTTGCTAAGTGTGTGTTATGGCAAGCTGTTTCATAAGCTATTGTAGAAGTTAAAATAAGTACACATTTTCTGGAAAGCAATTTGGCACATACATAACAAATCTTAAAAATGCACACATCCTAGGAGTTCCCTGGTGGTACAGTGGATTAAGTATCCAGCTCTCACTGCTGTGGCTCTGGCTGCAGCTGTGGTGCAGGTTCAGTCCCTGACCCTGGAACTTCTGCATGCTACAAGTGTGTCCAAAAAAGGAAAAAAACGGAAAGTTCACATCCTGAGATCTAGGCATCTACAAGAAAGAAATAATCAGAAAAATACTCAAAATATATGTATAAAGTCGTAACTACAATTGTCACAAAAAGTAATGGAAAACAACCTGGGTCTATATCTAGACAAGAACGTTTGAATACATTTTGCTAAATGAATATGGTGTTATAACACAGAGTTTCTTATAGAACCCTTATAGCCAAGGGAATGTGCACATAAAATAATGCTGTTTAAAAAAATCTACAGAATCTTAAGTTTTATGTTTAATGTTACTCCAATTTTGAGACATATGGGCGCACATGTGATCTATGTGTGTTTGTGTTTATGTCCCTGTGCATCTGTGTTTTCCACATTCAGAGTTAAGGCATCAAGAAAACACTAGAGAAAAATATATTCAATATGGATAATGCTTATCTGTAGGTTGGGGACAGTGTGTATATTTTGATAGTAGTTATTTTCCCCTATTTTTCAAATTTATAGATTATCATTTAATGATAAAGTACATTAAAAGGGTCTTTGATGTTAAAACATCATGTGGAAAAGGTCTATTTTTATCTGTCAAATCAAGACAAAGCATTGATACATGTAAATAATAAATCAACTGGCAAATGGAAAATTTCTACTTAAATAACTGAATGAGATTGATTTATTTCACTCTGACTTCTACTACAGAAATGTGGAAAATTAGTAATTTTTTCTCCTCATTCTATGAGGATTTGCATATATAATTAGTTTCCCTAATTTAAAATATTAACATAGTTATACAAAGATATACAACTGAGTTGTAAAAATAGTCTAATTTTAAAATGAGAGTATCATCTTTGGGAATTTAGGGTCAAAATACGCATTTTGTAAATTTTAGATAATATATTTTATAACAATTCATAAGTATTGAAAATGTAAAAGCTAGAAGTCTATGTATGATTTACTTAATCTAAATCATGCAACTTACATTTGTATTAAAAATTGATTTTTATTTTTCTTTTTTCTTGAATTTCTTCAATTATTGAGACAAGAATAATGAAAAATAGAATGTTTCTTCACAGTATGCTAGAGTTTCCCTTACATAAATAGCTGGTTGAGTCAATCTAAATAGTAATTAAGACAAGTGAAAAATAAAATGATTCATTTTAATCAACTGTTCACATCTAACAAAGTCAAAAGAGTCAAATATTTTCTCTGGATAGGTAAATGTTTTCAACATTTCAGTAAGTAATTTGGTTCCAATCTGAAGATCAAACCATTTCTGAGTTACAGTAAACATCACTTACTGCTATTTCTATGCTTCAGAATCATGTTTATTACAGGAATCTAATAGTTAAAATCTGTGATTTAAATACATTTATAACAAAATGGCTAAAATCTCAGTGGAAACTCAAGATTTGAAATTTGAAGTTCAACTTCCTCATTTTGGGGAGATGACGACTTTTTTTAAATTTTACTAGAGTTGACTTACAATGTTGTGCTCATTTCAGGTGTACAGCAAGTCAGCAAAGTGAATCAGTTACACATATGCATATATCCATTCGTTTTTGCTTTTTTTTTTTTTTTTAGGGCTGCACCCACGGCATATGGAAGTTTCCCGGCTAGGGGTCCAATCAGAGCTACAGCTACTGGCCTACACCGCAGCCACAGCAACATGGGTTCTGAGCCATGTCTACATTTACGCTACCGCTCACAGCATCGCCGGATCCCCGACCCACTGAGAGAGGCCAGGGATTGAACCCACATCCTCATGGATGCTAGTTGGATTCGTTTCTGCTGAGCCAGGATGGGAACTCCCCATATATCCATTCTTTTTTAGATTTTTTTCCCGTATAGGTTGCTATAGAGTATTGAGTAGATTTTCTTATACTCTACAATAAGTCCTTGTTACACCTATCTGTTATATATACAGTGGTTATGTATGTGCCAAACCCCAATGCCCCATTTTATCCATCCTTCCCAGGGATTCCACTTTGGTAACCACAAGTTTGGTTTCAAAATCTTTGAGTCTGTTTCTGTTTCCTGAATAAGTCCTTTTGTATCTTTTTTTTTTTTTTTTTTACCAGCTCCCATCTATTAGGGATCTCATATGACATTTATTCTTCTCTGTCAGACTTACTTCACTTAGTATGATAATCTCTATGGCAATCCATGTTGCTGCAAATGGCATTATTTTGTTCTTTTTATGGCCAAGTAATATTCCATTGTATATATATACCACATCTTCTTTATCTGATCCTCTGTTTTTGGACATTCAGGTGGCTTCCATGTCTTGGTTATTGTAAACAGTGGTGCAATGAAAATTGGGGTGCATGTATCTTTTCCAATTATGGTTTTCTCTAAAGAGAGGCCCAAAGGTGGGATTGCTGGACCATATTGCAGTTTTATTTTTAGGTTTTTTTTTTGAGGAACCTACATATTTTTTTCCATAGTAGTTGTATCACTTTACCAGTTTACATTCCCACCAACAGTATAAGAGGATTTCCTTTTCTCTGTACCCTTTCCAGTATTTATTGTTTGTAGACTTTAATGATGGCCATTTTAACTGGTGTGAGGTGATACCTCATTGTAGTTTTGACTTTCATTTCTCTAAAATTAGTGATATTGAGTATCTTTTCATGTGCTTTTTGGCCATCTGTCTTCTTTGGATAAGTGTCTATTTAGAGCTCTAACCTGAAAAATGCTATCAATTTCTTCTTTGTAAGTATAAGCTTCTGGAAGTTCTTAAGCGTTCTAAAACTCTAAATCCTCGCGTACAAAACAGGACCAAAAATCTACCTACCTCATTAGGTTGTAGAAAAATGTAATGACGTGACACCTACAGCATTCTTAACCTTATACTTGAAAATTCCCTAAGCATTCAGTTAACTATAGATATTATATTTATGCATTTTTTAAAGCACAATTGCTTCTGGAATCCTTAGTAGCTAAATGTCAGGTGATACATTTAAAAAGAATTTCTTGGAGTTCCCTTCGTGGCTCAGTGGTTAACGAATCCGACTAAGAACCATGAGGTTGCCAGTTCGATCCCTGGCCTTGCTCAGTGGGTTAAGGATGCAGCGTTGCCGTGAGCTGTGGTGTAGGTT
The DNA here is from genome assembly GCA_004024745.2 of Catagonus wagneri. Classification (NCBI taxonomy): domain Eukaryota; kingdom Metazoa; phylum Chordata; class Mammalia; order Artiodactyla; family Tayassuidae; genus Catagonus; species Catagonus wagneri. The sequence continues at coordinate 6,776,059 of PVHT021183710.1, read as the reverse complement.
GCAGAAGCTGCTCAGATCTAGCGTTGCTGTGCTGTGGCGAAGGCCGGCAGCTACAGCTCCTGTTAGACCCCTAGCCTGGGAACCTCCATATGCTGTGGGTGCGGCTCTACATAACGGCAAAAAGACAAAAATAAATACATAAATAAATAAATAAATAAATAAATAGTTTCTTACAAAAATATTTCCTCTCAATAAACATCTACCTGCGCGTGGTTATCCAATGATAAATTGTTCAATGAATCTTATCTGTAAAACAAGAGAAATATGTGAAATATCTTTCCATCTCTCTTTGTGACTTTTTAAAATTTATCTTTGAAATAATGAAAATAAACAAAAATGAACAAACAACCAAACGAAAAATCCAAGTCACTGTGAAAGGGTCATCTGTGATTTTATTTAATGTAGCACAGTAGCTTATTCCAATTTAATTTTTCATAAATGCTGCCATCTAGTGTTCAGTAATCCAACTTTTAGTACTAACCTTAAATGTATTTTAATGGGGAAGTAATGCTCCCCAGTTTCAGAGGCAAATGGCATCAAGGAAGTCAATGTATTTCATGTTTCCAAGATTTTGAAAAAAACTTCTGATATTTGAAATAACAAATCACTGGTGAACTTGCAATTGTATAGTAGCTAAAGTTCATCATTGTGGAGATGGTACATTGCTTTGTAAAATACAAACGCATTGAAATTATGTTTTCCCTTTCAATTTCTCTTTCACTCTCTTCCTCCCTGCAGCTTTTCTTTAAAAATTCTTTTTTCCCCATTGTATCAATATGGCTGTCAGTACAGTCTTGGTACACAGTTTGTGCTGAGTGGAAAATGCCATTCATGTAATAAAATATCTAATGCTTACTTGTTATGGGTTGTTTTGAGTAGTTCTTATATAGTATCTCATTTAATTCCTGCAACCTTTGAGGGAGACTCTATTATTATTTCCTTTTATAGATGAGGAATCTGGAGCCTAGGGAAGGTAAACTTTGTATGAACACATAGCTGGTGAGTGGCCAGGTCAGGAATTGGTCAGTAGCCCGACTCAAGAGTTTTCACTTTCAACCACTAGCGGCCAGTGAATTATCGCATTTGCAAAAGTGGTCTGGATTTCAGAATATCTACAACTGTGCATATATTAATTGATAAATGAGAAATTGAGGCACAAACGTGTTTGAAATCTTTTATCATTTTTAGAAAATGTCACTATTTCTAAGGAATTTAAAAAAAGTTATGAAACTGAACTGAAACTCTTGAGGGTAAATTGAAACACATGACTGAATCCCAAAATAGAAACGTATTTTGTTCTACATCCAAAAATAACAGCATTCTAATAGGTTGGATATTTTAATTAATTTTTTAAATGAATTATAACCTCTTCAACAAAATTTGCATGCAAAAATAGGAAAACTCAGCTAAGGAGGTGCTTTGCTTATTTAAACTAGTGGCTTACTAGTGTGATTTTAATTACATTATGCAGTTTCTTCTATTACGTTAGATGTTGCATTGCAAATAATGCTGGGTTTTTTGTTTGTTTGTTTTGATCATTATCTTTTCCCCTTATGCTTTACAAAGATAGACTTCTCAGTTTAGGTCAGAAATTTGACGTGCGAATACTGGTGTTTATTGAAAGGTCACCTATTCATCAGTCTCATACTATAAACATCTGTACTAATGACAAAGGGAAAATGGTGTATGATAGGATTTAGGATTCAAATAAAAATACATTGTTAGTGTACTCAGCAGATTTCCAAAATAAGAAAAGACCCAAAGAAAGTACCAATGATACCAACACTTTCTCACTAAGACATTATAAACCACCAAATCAATTTCCCACAGCAACAAAGGTATCCACAGTGTCACTGCCTAATATGAATTTAACTGATAAGTGATTTAACTGATTGGGATAAATCTAAAGCTAAGCTAAATAGACTTAGCTCAATCTTAAGTCTATTTCTCAAAAATAGGAAACATTTCCTCTAAAAATTCATTCTTAGAAATATTCATATGAGGTATAATGAAAAAAATAAATTTAAATACCAAGACTGCGATTTATATTAATAAGTAGGAATGCCCCAAATCATTCTAAGATTAATACTGGATGTTTTTAACTCATAGAAGTATCGTGTGCTAAAGTGTCATAGAGAAAGTCCACGCAGGTCTTTGTCAAGTAAAAAAAAAAAAAAAAAAAATTAGAGCTGTAAAATATTAGGAGCTTTGCTTAAGTACAAGTGCTATTTCTTAATCCAAAACTGCAACCTAGAAATTCATTTTTCAGTACTATGCACTTTTCACTACATGGAAAACAAGGAACTATTAAAATTCCTCAAAGCAAAATCTTGCTAAAAACAAACACTGAAGGGACCATAGTGATGGAATTAATGTAACAAACTCAACAATCATCCCACAACAAGTAGATGAGTAATTACAATTCATTTATCGATTCCTTCATTCAGTTATTTATTCAACAAACATTTACTGTCACGAACTCACAGTCTTACAGTAAAAAAGCTAAAATCTAAACAGGCAATCCTCTTTTACTTTTTCAAACATAATCGACAACTCTCAGTGGCCAAATACATCCGATAATAAGCAGTATCTATATAGCAAGACTTTGAAATATCAGGGCCCTTTTATTTTTTGAAATCTTTTTCTGACATTATTTTCTAAATCCTTTAAAGCAATTTATTACTGTATTATTTCATGTATATTTATCTCACTAAACTGAAGTAGCTTTTGGACAGAGTAGAACCTTGACAAATGTATATTTAAAAAATGAAAACCTATTCTCTGGGGAAAAGTGCTTCTTTTCCCTTATGGCCATCTTCCCCCACTTTTCTATTCCAATAGGAAGACATCCATTGTCTCCAATTTCTCCTAATTTTGTCTTATAGAAAAGAAAATAAATATGAAGAAAAATGCATAAAAACAAATAAGTATTTCTATACAAAAAAGGAACAAAACAGTTTTAAGCATAATGTCATTACTGATTAAGCCTAGTCTACTCAGTTGCCACTTCCTTGATAATGTGCTTTAGAAAGAGGCTATTTTTGCTTCATCCTTATGTATTTTAGGACTGAATTAACCAAATCAATCATCTCTATTCCCCCAAATTGCCCATACAATAAATATTTTGTGTTGACCAGGTCTAAAATAATAAGATCAGAACCTGCCATTCTGCATGTGGTGTAGTGGAATGGATTAGGAGACCTGATTTTGTAGTGGTACCAGTCAAGTATTAAAATATGGAGTTCCTGTTGTGGCTCAGTGGTAACGAACCCAACTAGAATCCATGAGGACGCATGTTTGATCTCTGGCCTTGCTCAGTGGGTTATGGATCTGGTGTTGCTATGGGCTGAGGCGTAGGTCACAGACATGGCTCAGATTTAGCTTTGCCATGGTTGTGGTGTATGCTGGCTGCTGCAGCTCTGATATGCATGTGTGTAACGGATATATGGAAATTCGTAATTAAGCATTTTCTCCAAGCAAATTCCAGGACCAAAACAAAGATTATGCGTGGCAGTATTATTCTTAGGCAATTTGCCAGCTGAAATCTCCTATGCAAACCGGCATGTTTTCTATGTCTATGGTTCTAACATTTCATTTCATAATCTGAAAAGAAAAATACTAAAAGTTGTTAAGAAGACTTTAGCATTTTTTAAGTGTAAAGAAATGAAAAATTATCTGAAATTACACTGATATCTCAGGTTTTTCCATACACATTCAGAAAGAGAGATATTTTAGATGTCTATGTTGGATTCAATGTGGATGTGATTTATAGTCAGTCACATGAAGTAAATTAATTGCAGAGGCATAAGTGAATCAACATAATCATGTGGGGAAAGAACCAAGTACAATGGAGCTAGGGCGTTCCTTGGAATTTCAGGTACGGGATTGTTGAAGTTGGTTTCAGCCAAAAGATTTTCAAGTTTACATTACTGCAGGACAAATATGTCTGTATTTAATATTTCACAGTTCATGTGATTTTAAAACATATGCATGTATTGCTTTAATTACATTGTAAGTAATATATATGTACACATATATGCATATAGATACAAACCTGCATACATTTGTATGTGTACTTACACTAGCTTATGATTTCATTTTATCTTAAGCCATGGTTTATTATACTTCCTACACTAACTCCCCACCCCAACCCCTGTAAAATTCAAATAACATTGAATAGATATGTTGAGATTCCAGAGGGAATGAGTTCTATGGCTACTTTACGAGGAATTGAGGGTAATACCGCACAGGGTGGGGTGTACCCCTCCTAATCAGGCTGCATTCAACCTTTACACGTGTATTCAGTTAATGGATTAATGACTAGTGCTATTTTCTGTGGTACAAGTTGTAGTTTGTAAATTCGGTGGTTAGAATGTTTAGGCTTTTACTCTGAGTGACATAAGATGCCTTTGGAGGATTTTAAACAAAAGATTGACATAATTTGATTTGTATTTTGAAAGGGTCACCGACCGCTGCGGAAAATAGAATGTAGGCTCACGTAGGAGGACACAAGGACACTGGTTAGGAGGCTATTGAAATAGTAGTAGAAAAAATATAACAGTGGCTTGGAATAAGATGGCAATGACTTTAGCTGCTTTCTCAAAGGGAATAATTTTAACCAACCCATTGATTATTAACTTAATGGAAAGAGAAAAGAAAGTCTGCAAATTTCAAATCATAGACTAATCCAGCCAATCAACTCTGAAGTCACCATGTGACAGAGAAATCTCAATAAAAGAAAATGAGGGAGCAAATTCATTTATGAATATAGATGCAAATATTTGTCCTTCGTGTCCTTGAAAGTATAAAGGAACCGTACAAATGTAGGCAATTGTTCAGATATGCAAAATTTTTCAACACGAGACTCAATTCTTATCATTAATTTCTTCAGTTATAAAAAAGTTACATCTAGTTAAATGTATAAAATATTTGATGAAATGTATCCACTATGCCTAAAGTAAAATTTAGTGAAATCAGAATAAAATGATACTTCCTTATAGTAAAGATGATAATCTATCACAGATCCTAAAAGCTAATATAAATTATGAATGATGCTATAAATATATTTACATTAGATTCAAACTCTAAGAAAAGCTCAAGGATACCCAATGTCATTACTAGTATTTAGCTGTAAAACACAGTTAAATAAAATGTGACCTGTGGCTGATCCATTACCTTTAGAATGCAAATGGGGAAAATCTATGCAATACATTACAAAGTTATTCTTTTGTCTTTTTTTTGTTGTTGTTGTTTTAAGGGCCACACCCACAGCATATGGAGGTTTCCAGGCTAGGGGTCAAATAGTAGCTGTAGCCACCAACCTACACCACAGCCATAGCAACATCAGATTCAAGTCACTTCTGCAAACTACACCACAGGTCATGGCAATGCCGGATCCTCAACCCACTGAGCAAGGCCAGGGATCGAGCCCACAATGTTATGGTTACTAGTTGGATTCCTTTCCACTGAGGCACGAGGGCAACTCCCACAAAGTTATTCTTAAAAAATAAAAATCACAACAAAAAAAACCATTGAAAGCAATTCAATAGACAATATTATCAATTTGGAAATTAATATTATATAACATACTTAAAAATGAATAATAATTAACTTTCTGTCATTTAAAAAATATAAACTTTAAAATGATGCACCTATTTCACCAAGTTGGCAAGTTTTTTTAAAAATAATAATAATAATATAAACTGTTCAACTAAATTCATGTTCTTAGTTATTGCTGGTGGCAGTATAAATTATTTAACATTTTCACTTGGCAATTTAGAAAGACATGTGAAAGACTTCAGTTCTGGCACTCTATCTATCAATGTCATTTCTATATAAAAAATTACTCATGAACTCAATGAAGAATATAGGTAAAATTATCTTTTTTTCACATAACTAATTATTGAAATAAGTTCTTTGAAAACAAAAAAAATTGATATCCTAAAAAAGAAAATGGCTAATAAAGTATAACAAATTCATATGATGGAGTATCATACAGTCATTAAAAATGAAATGAGGAAGCAGTTTTAATAAACTGAAAATTTTCATGATACAGCAGGTTTAATTAAAGTGGTAGCCAAGTACCATGTACAGTACAAAACAAAATTAATTTTCCCATAATACAACTTAGTAAGCTGTAAGCTGTATGATAATACAACATTTGAGGTAATCAAATGTTATCTTTGATTATCTCCAGGTGGTAGAATTCTGATATGTTTTTTCTGCCCTTTGCTCTTTAGAATTTCTAAGCTTTGGCAATATATATGCATTATTTAATAAGCATATGAAAACAGAGCATACAATTTATTTTAAAATGATCCAGTTGAAGATATTTTTGATGTCAAAGGATGGAGGAGGTCAAACAATATCGATTAGAGTGTCAATCTTTCTTTTAAAAGGTTATGGCTCATTCATTCTTTCAATAAGCATTGATTGACTCTGCTCCATTTTATTCCATAAACTAGAAACAATGCATTCAAAGATGAGTTGGTCACATTTACTTTCTCATAAATCTTGTAGATCAGTGAAGGAATCTGACAGTTATAATGTCGGTGCAATTGCCATGAATTGGGTCTTAACATGGATAAAGGGGACAAAGGTGGGACGTGGCTGCTTGGCTGAATGGGAGGTAAGAAAAGGCTTCCTAAAACAGCAACAAAGTGATAGGCAAGAAATAGATTTATTAAGATAGAATGCTTGTGAGAGGTGCAAGCAGGCAGGCAAGGAGGCTCTGCCCCCAGGATTATGTGGGAAAAGCCCACCTCTTCCTCTTTCTCCCATTAATAGCTTCTCCTTGGTATCTGGTAAGAGAGTATTTGACCCTATAAGATCTAACTAGGACTGTCATGGTGCTTATTCAAATCAGCAGAAGGGTGGTCCTTAAACTCTTGCCTTTGGTCTGAACCTGAATGAAGGCTTCACCCCATCCCCCACCCGGTGACCTAAGGCATATCTAAGGCTTCCACTAGTCAAGCAAGCCTGCCTCATTCAGATGGCGCTCTTGAGCAGTTAGTAACTTACCATCGTCTCCCAAAGTTCCCTAGGTTTCCCTCTCTATCTGGCCGCTTATTGGGACTTCTACAACTACCCATGTAACTGGCTTACTCCATCCCTATCAGAACCAGAAATAAGATGGAAACAAAACGTTCTGTTAAATCCCCAAATAACCTAAATTACAAAAATTGGACCAAACTCCCAAAATAAAACAAAAAAATCAAAAACCAGTTCAAACTGAAACCCAATTGATTCATTTCAAAGTTGATTTTACTGGGCCGATACAAAGAAGCCTAATACCCTAAAGTAGTTTATTTCAACCAGAACAATAGTAAATAAATCATGATGGAACTATTTGATAGGTACAAAAGTCATAATTTTGTTTAATACTATCTCTGGGCGTAACGTTAAAAAATAGAATGATGATCTATTTCACTGAACCCCAGTCTCCATAGTCCCAGCAAGTAATGATGGAGAATGAGGAGACATTTCTCCTCCCAAAGGGTAAGTATTTGCTGTTGAGTGACCCAAGAACTCCTCTGGCTCCTGAACCCCTCTCTCATGTGTGTAGCCATTTTGGAACCCAAATCTTCAAATAAAACACGTTAAAGAAGGAACTTGTTCTTGAGACAGTCCTTATTTGCATATTTCTAAAATATTCTTTAAAGGCATAAGAAGCAGCATGTGGACCACAAAGCAAAAGTTGCAGATTTTTGGTTTCTTTCCTTATGTGAGAATTCCTATTCTGTTCCGAAGATTCATACACCTTATAAGGTGAGTTACATAGAGCAAATGAGTTACACAGATTGTAGAGGAACTACTGGGAGGCCTTCCATGAAAGATAAAACCGGCTCTTTGCTAAGCCTAGAAACTATTTTCTAAGCTGACTATGTGAGGCTTGAGAGTGGGCACTCTGCAAATGTGTATTTAAAATGGTGCTGATCAAAGAGTCTTAGATAGAACATTGAGTCAATAAAAGTGGAATGAAGAAGTAAACTAATTAATGGGTACATAATTTTTAATGAAACAATTTAAGTCTGAAAGTGAATTGTTATTTTAATCAGTAATACCATATAAAAAGTTCTTGGGTAAAACTTGCTGCACTAGGCGAAAGCTGTGTATGAGCATCAGCTTTGTATCATAAACTGTGGATATATGGATATAAGTGTGCATGTTTGTACAGACTTGTGTATGTATGTAGGTTCCTGAATATATGGTCCTAATGATATGCAAAAATCAGTGCATATCTTTAAACAACTCAATACGTTAAAATTTTAATAAAAATAGTATTTATTGCTTTCTAGTTGATATATTATTTTATTTGAGTGTAGTTGACTTATAATATTGCATTAATTGCAGGTACACAGCAAAGTGAATATATATATAAAAAATCCAGTAATATATATACATATATATATCTCCATTCTTTTTCCCCATATAGTTTATTACAAACAATTGAATAGATTTTCCTGGGCTATACAAGAGGTTCTCATTAATCATCTATTTTATGTAATAGTATATGTTATTCCCACCCTTCCAATTCTTCCTCCCCCCAAAATTACACCTCTGGTAACCACAAGATTGGTTTTGATAACTGCGAGTTTGTTTCTGTTTTACAGATAAGCTCTTTGATGTCATTTTTTATTAGTTATTAGATTCCACCTGTAAGTATTATCATATGACATATGGGCATTTTTAGTTCCTCAACTTTGTTGTTTATATTTTCTAAAAGTGCTAGAAAGGTATATATTATTTCCATAATCACAATAATATTTCATTAACAGAAGCTATTTAGGAAATTTTAATAACAGAAGGTACTTAGAAAGGAGAGAGACTAGAGTCTTTCTGCCGTAAAAAGATTAAATATTATTTATTAGATCAAATGTATGAAGACAGAAGTCCAAGTTAATGATTACATTTTATTTTGTTTTGTGGACCCATTCTGGGCGAAACTCTACAAGTGCTGTTTCTGGGAGGACATTTATAGACCTAAATATAAATCCGTCTCTGCCCCATGATTTTAAACATAGGTTGAACCAAAAGAAGCATAGAATTAATCTTTCATTAATGAGAGAATCTAGTTAACTGGAAGCCCTGATTTTGACAGTGTTCTCATTAACTGCGGCACACATGTATTTATGGTCAGTTGTGTACATATACTCTTGCACTGGCCCATCTGATTTTTTCTGAGAATTGCTCTTGGGCAGACAACTAGAAAAGGGACCTCAAGAAGAGAAAGGATTTGCCGTGAACTCAAAGGAGACTTTGGCTGGAACATTAAGAAAGACCTTAGTCTTTCTGACTGCCAGATTAAACAAAGTAAAGGATGTCGTTTATTTTACTTAAGTCAGCTCAGTTGATTCATAATACTGGTGGTAAAAGCATCTTAGAGGAACAGGTCAGGGATCACTAATCCTTTCTTAGTGGCTTTATTATCTTATTAGATTTAAGCTAAAGGAAAAACAATCCGATAAGCAGCCAAGATGCTTACAGAGAATTAAAATGCTTTCTGAGATTATTTGAGACTGAACACAGTTTCAATCTTGGATTAAAATAACAAGCAACTTTTCTTCCATCAGATTGAATAAAAGAACACTATATATGTATTAAAATGTGAAATATTTGGAATTTGTGACTACCTTCACATCTACTGAAATAACGTCCTAACTGGTCTCCCAGTTTCCCAGTCCTCATTTGCCAGGATCTGGCATCCTCCAGCTCACCAGTCCCTCCTGGCTGCACTGTTTACAGACATGGTTCTCAGTGGGGCACATATGGAAGCCTGGCCTCAGAATTTTCTGAGGCATAAGATAAATAACTCTGGGAATAGGTCCCTAGCCCTCCAGGTGTTTCCTTTGCACAACAAATGTTTAGAACCACTGGTCTAGAAACTACTATATAAATCCCTTAAAATGGCATTCGATGTACTCTAAAATCTGTCCCGGAGCTGGTTTTCTGAGATGTTTTACACCATCCCTCTTTATGCATATTAATGACTCATAGTCTTCCTTGCTTCCTGATCTCACCACATCCTCCCAGGACTATCATTTTCTTCATTCTGCTCGTTCAGCTTGTATTGCTGAATGCCCTGACACCCTGTAAAATTGTTGAGTTTATCTTGTAATGCTCTGGCTGCTAAACTGCGGCAGAGGCTCCTATTGCCCAGTATCTATCCTTCTGGGAGCAGAGAGAAGATTTTGAAACTGGGCTTCACAGTGTATTTGGAAATGTAGTGGTTTATAAACCATGTGTGAGTTTTAAGGTCATAGTCTAAAGCTTACCTTTGAAGCCAATCCCTTTGTAAATATTTCATTCTTTGAAGTCCCTAGTGATGGTTGATTAGCCCAGCCTTCATGCATTACTGTGAGTCAGCATAGTAGAGCAAAAATTAAAGCAAAAATAAAATAAAAATTAAAAAGTTATGAGCTTTGGGATTGATTAGCAGGATTGCCAGCTACCATCTATATGATTCTAAACAAGTTACTTAACCTCTTTTTTTTCTTTTTTTCAAATGGCTGTGCCAGCTGCATACGTAAGTTCCAAGGCTAGGGACTGAACCCCAGCCACAGCTGCGACCTATGCAGCACCTGCTGCAATGCCATCCCCTTTGACCCACTGCTCAGGGCCAGGGATCAAACCCAGGCCTCCACTGAGACCCAAGCTGTTGCGATTGGATTCTTAACCCACTATATCCAGAGAGAACTCCAGCTTAAACTCTTTTGTCTCAATTTACTTTTTCCTAAAACAGGCATAATATCTCAGGGTAGTTATGAAGATTACTAAAAATCATAAAATTATGATTTTTATTTTTCATGTATCTCCATATTATTATTCCTCAAAATAAAATGTAGTGTTCTACTTCAAGTTGTTATTTAGTGAAATTTGCTAAATATTTTTAATTAAATAGGTAGATACAATGTTTTAAAATACTTCATCAAATTCCTTTAGAAATGTGTGCTTTGCGTTTGCATTACCATCTGTTTTGGACTGAGTTGTATCCTCCAAAAATTAACCCCCAGGGCCCCAAACTGTGACTCTTTTTGGGTCTCGAAGAGATTATTTAGTAAAATCAGGACTAAGGATACTCCTTAGTCTAATATGACCAATATTGTTATAAGAGGAGCAGATTGGAATGTGGATACATAGAGGGAAAAGCCACGTGAAGACACTGGGAAAAATGGATCATCTACAAGCCAAGCAGAGAGGCCTGGGCAGAAACCAATCTTTTACACCTTCATCTCAGGCTACTGAACACCAAGACTGTGTGACAATAAATTCCTGTTTAAATCAGCCAGTCAGTGGTACTTTGATGTGAAACCCTAACAAACCAATACACTATGTCTTGACTTTAGTGTTATAGTTGGTACAGTTTTTGAAATAAAGTTGTTTGTGGTATAGTATCTATGTTAATTTATTTGGTATAAATTTAAGGTGGCATTACACAATTAGAGCTTTTACTTGGAAACAGGACAGCAACACCACTTTTCTTGCAATGAGATTGATAAATATGCTGTACTGAGTGAGTTGGGCTGTATTTCAGTAGATTTGTTATCAGTGAAGCTTGAGCAGAGTTAATCAGGAAAGAACTTCACAATAGTTGGAGACATTTTAATAGTTCCTGTTTTAATTCTAGGGTGCCACATGCCCTGCCATATTCCCTAGCAACCTTGCTGGTTCTCCAATGAATGGAGCTTAACTCATTGAGTCCCTAAGCAAATATTAATTTTTTGTAATATTTGGGTCCCAATGTATTTCATCTGTATAGCATATTACATATTTGAATGGCTTTCCTCTTATGTTTTCTCATGTAGTCTTTACTATGATTAAGCATAGTAATAATTATAAACTCAGCATGGTTACCCAAGGGCTTAGAAATATAGTCTTTTCCTACAATTCCAATGCATGAGACTGTGCAGGAGCCAGACTTTAGACTCAGTATCTGCACACTTCTTTCAGTACTGTGGCTGCTAAATCATACTTTCATACCATAAGTTACTGTTGCCCAACACCTACTCCTCTGGGGCCAGAGGATGCAGATTTCGAACCAGGAGGCCATGTGATTCCAGGTTGTTTGTTTGGGAAGACAGTTGTTGGTGACTAAATGTATTAAAATAACACAGAGATATCAAATTCTTGGGCAGAAATTACAACACTGCTAAGAATCAGGATGTTCTAATCTTTACAAAAACAATATAAGCAAATCCTATTACACAGAAGAAAAAACTAGTATTCAGAAATTTATTCATCTGAAGTCACATTCAAAACCTGAATTCAAAAGTGAGTCTGTTGGCAACAAAGTATGTACATATGAAATATATATATATATATATATATATATATATATATATATATTCCATTGTAGCAATCTATTCCTACTTAAAAAAATCAGGACCATTACTTTAATTTGCTTCATTACGAAAGACAATTGCTTCTAAGGAAAAGTGATTTCCCTCATGGAAAATTTCTTGGTGCCAGAAAAGTCTTCATTCAGGGGTTAGGGATTATCTTTTACATATCATCATCTTTATCAAACCCAATCACTCAGTGTGGCTGGCTATTGTGGTACAGAACAAAAAGCCTAGTCTTTACCAAAGAATTAAAAATAAGATCAAACATTCATATAGATCCTACAAGACACTATACTAGACAGTGTCCAATATTCATGAAATTCCTGCAAATGCTAGGAAGTAGATATTATTAGATTAAAATGAGGAAACTGGACACTAAGAGATTAAATAACTTCCTCAAGATCATACAACTGGTACATAGAAAAACTAGGTTCAGAGCTTTGTTTTATATTATGCTTAAAATAATTTAAAGTTATATTTTAAGCAAATGGGATATTTTATATTGGTTGTGCTGTCTATTAGACAAGTTGTAAGACTATCTAAAATATCCATTCACAAATTTATGCAAAAATACACTTACTAAGTACCTACTATATGCCTCGGACTAAGGATACATGAAAAATTTAGTTCTTGCTCTGAAAAACAAAACAGTCCTATTGATGAAAAACAAGCATTAAGCAAATACATTTGTTTAATTTATAAATCAAATGAGTGTTACATTGGAAATGTACAGGATACTATGAAACAAGGAAATCTTAAAAATTATTTTAATGACAAAATTGTCCTTTTTAGTTAGTTCATATCCTTAATCTGATAAAAAGTTAACATTCCACGCAACATATGTGCAATTCATCGTTTTTGTTCTCCATTTTACACTCATCATTTACTTAAGTTACATCATGAACTATATTTACATTACTGTATCAAAGGTCTATATTTACGATAACTTTGTAATAATGCCCTTACTCATCTTTACAACAGTGCTTTGGGCAGAACTTTGCTAAGATCCATAAATTACATCAAAGACTTTGTTTCAAACAGGTTGTTCAGATGTTCATTTGGTTAATAAGAGGAAGACTGGAAATTTTTTTTTCCTTTCCTGCTCATTTATATCAAAAGAGCATCAGGATAAAATTAACCTCTAGCCTTCTAGGCTATGCCTGGTATATTATAATTACACATCATGACTTTGCCAAGCTTGGGGGATGGAGACCAAAGTCATTCTGTGTGTTTGACTGGAATTGTCTTGGTTATGAAATACTTTAATACGTACTCTAACTAAACAACTAAATTTCTCTTTCAAGTGCAAAATAGCAGAGGGGACATGTGGTCCATGAAAAGACTATGGGATTTTGAATATTTCAGAACTGAATTCAAAGTCAAGTTTGGCTGCTTATTAAATAGTTGTCAAATAATGCAAACTAATTTATCTCAGGCCCCATAACTAGTTATTTGTCTACCTGTCCATCCACCTATTTATGATAAAGATAACAAGAGCTACTTCTCAGATTCAACTTAGAATTCAAAGAGTAATGTATCTAAAGTCTACACAACGCCTGGCACATAGTGAGTACTCAGTCTGACAAGATTCTTATTATAACTGAATTCTACAGACACATTTATATTGCAGACTTCAGTGAAATCAAAGACAATATGGAGAGGCACCTAATCCTGGAGGGTTTTCTGACTTTCCTGTGGAATTGAATTTTTTATGTAGTGAAGATGTAAAGAATAGCAGATGTTCATTTTTGAATTTTGTAATCTTTAAACCATTGACAAAAATGCCTCGTTGAGCACTAAAAATATTGAGTCTAATCAAGATGCTGGAGTTAGTCTATCACAGTTAAATTAGTATCGAAATTATTCAAGGCTTTGTAAAGACTTCCAACTGTGCTCTCCAAATGTAGACAGAGAATATCCAATTTGGAGAGTACAGCAAGAATGGTAAAATTCACAGAAACACCTAAAATCTTAATATTTACCTGAGATGTCAAATATGACAAACTGATAGTCATTTTGAATAAAATAATAAAGTCCAAATTATATAACTATGGGTACTGATGAACTAATTTAAATTATACAAAGAAATATTTGGAAGGTTTCTATAATACTCTCAGATCTAGGGACGTTTATGCGTGGGAAATCAAATTCATGAAAGGTTGGGTGTTTGCTAATTTTAGCAGGAAAGACAAATGTATAGAGAGTCTTCACATGTTAATATTTGTTTCACAAAAAGTGAAAACACATTTTCATTCATTTTTTTTGCGTACACGCATTCATTCATTTAATAAACATATACTGAGTATGGCCATAGGCATTAGTGTTATGGAGATGAATGAAAATGACCACAAACTTTCTTGTAGCTGACCATTTGATGGATATTTCACATAGGGAACACATAATTATAGTAAAAAATGCATGGGATAGTGAAGATGAAATCAGTAAATTATCATAGCTGTATCACAGAGTTCTCTCAGCAGAGGTAATACATGAACTGAATAACAGGAATTTGTAGAGAAAAAAAGACAAAAATAAAGATATTACAAACAGAATTAGAAAATATGTACTATCAAACAAGGAGGAATTGTATGAATGGCATTTAGTTTTCAACAATGGTATCTGATAGTACAGATCTCTCAAGGCAGTTTTGTACCATATTGTGACGGCCATTGTATAATAAACCAAAATGATTGCCTTTTGCCTTATAGCCTCCCATTCCCACTGTCCTTTGAGCACTCACTGTGTGTCAACCATGGTGTTAAGAAATGTTTTGGCTTATTTAACACTGGCAACACCCATAAAGGAAAGTATAAATATTAACCCCTACAAAAGTACGCATTTGAAGCTTAACAGGATTACATAATTGTGGTTGAATCTGAACAGTAATTACAGAACCCATATTCATAGCCTATACGTTGTACATGTTTCTAATACGATTGCTGGAATAAAAGAATAAAGTTAACATTAACTTAAAAAAATACAAATGCAATCCAAACAATGAAATTTTATCTAAGTGTGCACTTGGAATTAACTTAGTGCTGTGAATTATTTAAGATATAAAAACATTGTAGACTAGAAGGGGAAGAGATCGCGAGTCCACCATGTGTGAGCTGACTAAAATTCACAGGAATGAAATGAAGACTTTCATGAATAGCTGATACACTAAATTAATTATAAAACATAGTCAAGTTCTAAGTCAGTATCTATGAAAGTGATGAGAGCAGTGAGAGTTGAAATCCCTGGTTTAACTTGGCAGAAGGTAAGATCAAACACCCAAAGAGCTCTAAAGAATTACATTTTAGGAGTTCCCTGGGTGGCTCAGTAGGTTAAGAACCTGGCGTTTCACTGCTGTGACTTGGGTCGCCGCTATAGTTGGGTTCAACCCCGGGTACAAAAACTTCCCCATGCCACAGGTGTAGTCGAAGGGGGTGAAACAAAAGAATAATGTTCTAGTATATAGCTACTCATTTTTCCTGAAGAGACTGACTTTATTTGCTTATATTTTCAAAAATACTGCTATTCAGCAGAACCATTGACTGCTACTTTGTATCTGTATCTTTTTGCTGCTTAACAATCTCTAATATTTATTGAGTCTAATATTTATCAAGCCTACTGAAGCTCCTATATAGGCTCCACCAGTCTTGGCTCTGAATTGTGGGTTAGGTTCAACTCTGTTGTGTGTGTCTGCTAATAATTCTTTTTTTAATCAGGAGTTTCTCATGGCAAAACATAGGCTCTTGAGAGCACAAGGCAAACCATACCCATATGTTTAAACATGCTTACTAAGACTGCTTTAAGTAAAAAAAAAAAAACACATAGCCAAGTCCACCATCATGGTAATAGAAAAAAATATACTCCATTTACAGTGGAAGTCAGGTAGAGTTAAAGGGGAAAATATATGTATGTAATTGATCTTCACAATGTCTTAAAAAGGTCAACAAATTTATGAAGTTGTGAATTTTTTTTTTTTGGTCTTTTTGCTATTTCTAGGGCCGCACTCGAGGCATATGGAAGTTCCCAGGCTAGGGGTCTAACAGGAGCTGTAGCTGCCTGCCTTCGCCACAGCCACAGCAATGTGGGATCTGAGCCGTGTCTGCAACCTATACCACAGCTCACAACAACGCCAGATCCTTAACCCACTGAGCCATCCCAGGGATCGAACCTGCAACCTCATGGTTCCTAGTCAGATTCTTTAACCACTGAGCCACGACGGGAACTCCTGAAGTTGTGCTTTTTAAGTCTAAAAATAAATAATATACTTTATCTTGAAGGCTGATAATTCTCATAAGTTTTGCCACAAGATGACCAGTAAACATCTTTAAGTTTTTAAATATCATTTTGTAGTCATTTCCTGTATCACGAAAAAGTAGACTATCAAAAATAGTAGTATTTAAAATAATACATGTTTTAAATTTATTTAATTAATGGTAAGTTAACTAGGATGCATCTCAATGTGTTGAAAGAGATTGAAAAAAATGTTATGATACCAGCTAGTAGATTATCTGTGTGGTGAAATTGCCAAATGCTATGGACTGAAGGTTTGCGTTCTCCCAAATTCATGCGATGAAGTCCTAACCTTCAAAGAGGATGGTGTTAGGACACGGGTTTTTGCGAGGTGTTTAGTCATGAGAGAATAGCCTTCCTGAATGGGGTCCACGCTATTATAAAAGAAGCTCCAGGGAGTTCTCATTGTGGCTCAGTGGTTAACAAACCTGACTAGTATCCATGAGGACATGGATTTGACCCCTGGCCTTGCTCAGTGGGTTAAGGATCTGGCATCGCCGTGAGCTGTGGTGTAGGTCACAGAGATGGCTAGGATCCTGCCTTGTTGTGCCTGTGGTTTAGGCTACAGCTACAACTCGACCCCTGGCCTGGGAACCTCCATACCCTGTGGTGCAGCCCTAAAAAGACCAGAAAAAAAAATTAAAATAAGCTCCAGAGATATCTCTTACCCCTTCCGCCTTGTGAGGTCACAGAGAAAGCACCCATTATGAACCAGGAAGAATGCAACCATGCTGGCACCTGGAGCTTGGGCTTCCAGCCTCCAGAACTGTGAGAGATAAATTTCTGCTGCTTTTAAACTACCCATTCTGTACCATTTTGTTAAAGCAACCCAAACAGACTAAGACTTTTTTGTTGTTGTTCTTTAACCTCAGGACAAACCAACACACCACATGCAATGTTTTGGTTTCTGATATATGAATCTGATATGAAAGATATGGTTAACTCAAAAATAAATATTCTGAAAAATCATAGAAATTATTATCCTATGAATCATTTTATGAATACCATTTTGGGGACCTCTTAATAGAATATTAGTTAAAAGTCCACACTCTGTAGGATAATTATTCAATATTTTTGAATTTCATTTTCTTCTATAAAATGGAGTAATATTACCTCTTAGAATTATAGTATCAATTAAAGAAGATAATTCCTATAAGAGATAAGTCACAATGACTAGAAGATAGAAATACATTAACCATGATAATTATTTGTATTACAATAATTATCTCTCTACCTTAATTTCCTTTTCTACACAGCATATATGATAATACCTATTCACAAACATTGTGTTGTGAATGCATCCAGGAACCAGTGCCTTGGAATTTCTGGCTTGCTTTAACAAAGGAATTTGAAAAATAAACCAGTAGCATTTCACTGAAACATAAGAGGAGAAACTATTTTAAACCCAGAAGGTATAATTGAAATTAAAAAAAAATTATAACTCAGAACATTTAGGCAGGGAATTGTAGTCCAGCTTGAGAGAAAGGAAGCAAGAGCTGGAGGAAATGAGAGAAAGTACTGGAATAGGCAACAACGTGAGAAGGAGGAGTTTCATGAAGAGAAGGAAACTGTAGTTGCCGTTGAAGGTGGATATCAACTTGATTTCTTTGGAAAGACTGGTAGGGTGTTGGCAGCATTTTTAATATTTGGGAAAAAATAAAAGATAGCTTTAAAATAAAACTATGAACATATTACCTAAAAATCCCACCCTCCTATATTTTCATACAAGGAAAATAAAAATAAGACTACAACTCTTAAAAACATAAAAAAGACAGTAACTATTTTCTCACTGACCTATAGTCTTTGAAAAGTTTTCTAGGAGTTTCCATTGTGGCCCAGCGGAAATGAATCTAATATACATGAAGATGCAGGTTCAATCCCTGGCCTTGCTCTGTGGGTTAAGGATCCAGCGTTGCCATGAGCTGTGGTGTAGTTCTCAGACATGGCTTGGATCTGGCATTGCTGTGGCTGTGGCTAGGCCTAAGGCTGCAGCTCTGATTCAACCCCTAGCCTGGGAACCTCCATATGCTGCAGGTGTGGCCATAAAAAGACAAAAAAGAAAGAAAGAAAGAAAACCTTTCTAAAGTTGCATTTGAAACTTATTTTGCAGCTAGCTTAAAAACACATCAAACATGCTATAGTTTCTTCCACAGATGAACTCTCACCAATAGAACTTTTACCTTCTAATGACTGTCCTAAAATTGACTGGTAAATTGAATTTCCCAGGTCTGAAGTATATTTTAGTACTGTCACTTTTGAATTTTGAAGACATCAACTTTACCAAATTCAAAACCTATTCAATAATAACAAAATATCTTTTTCTGGTATACGAGAAAAAAGTATGTTTATTTTTCTCCTTTTCTTTTTTAAAAAGGGCTTTCAGTATATCGGGACATCAAAAAACAAATAAAGGTCATTTAATAAATAAATCAAGAGTGTAGCATCTAGTTTTACTTTGAAAATGACATAGAACAAACAGCCAGAGGGAAATATTTAGTGTGAGAGAAAATCCAAACCCCTCAAAATTTTGAATAATTTAGAACACACTTTTCAACTTATAAAAATATTGTTGCTTTGTATGTGACAAAGGACACAGACTATTTTTTTAATACTGGTAAAATATTTTAATATC
Source organism: Catagonus wagneri (assembly GCA_004024745.2). NCBI lineage: Eukaryota > Metazoa > Chordata > Mammalia > Artiodactyla > Tayassuidae > Catagonus > Catagonus wagneri. The sequence goes on along the minus strand of PVHT021183710.1, from coordinate 6,756,802 downwards.
TTTAAAAGTATCATTATATTTCTCTAGTGTCTGTGTGGAAAGATGATAGATAGATAGATAGATAGATAGATAGATAGATAGATAGATAGATAGGTGATAGATAATAGATGATAGATAAGTAGACACTAGTTAATAATTAGAAAGACAAATATTCATTATCACAAATTATTGAATAAAAATAAGTTAATTTACAAGGACATGTAGAACATATTAATGTACAAAAATTTTTGAAATAACTAATCAGTCTGAAAAAAATTGTTTTCTCCTATTTTAGAAATCATTTCAAGTATCACCTTCTCTTTGGAAAAATCCCGGAATTACATACTCAGATTTAACATAGCATTAATCATTTGGGCTATTCAAATATTGTAGTTATCCTTTTCTAAGCATGTTGCACTTTACTTCCTCTGAAGATAAGTGTGGTCATGACGTGTTTGGACCAGTGAAACACAAGGAGAAGTGAAGTGTGTCACTTCCAGAAAGACACTTTAAGATCCAGTGTGTGATTTATCATGTATGCTCTGTCATAGTGATTATTAAAGCATGTGTCAAGAATGAGCCTGAGTATCTATTAATAACTAGAACAGCCCACCTGCCTACACTTAACATAAAGAATGAGAGAGAAATAAAATACAATCACATTGAGGCACATTAGATTTTGGGGATTGTTTTTACCACTGTATTATTTAACTAATATAATTGCTTTTATCTTTGTGATTTTTTATAGTCATATATTCATATAGAAATTTATACATTCAGCTGGAAGTTCTTCATATTATATTATCTAGTTAAATGTCTTTTTTTTTTTTCACTAAACTGCAAGTACTTTTAGGATCCAGTTCCTACATTTTTTTTTTATTACTTGGTATACAGTAGAAGCTAAAATGTGTTTTTTTAATAAATGCTATTTAAAAAGTAGGCAATAAATGAATACTTTATTGATTTTATGGTCTGAAAAACTAAGAATATTTATGTTTTATGTGTTAATGAAAGTCAGACATGTATCAGTTCTACCTGAAATAGTAAACAATTGAGAAATAAGGGTATAAGTGGATTAAGTATTACTTAACTTTTATATATGAAAATTAAATCCCTCTCAACCCCACATATATATTCAATAGGGTACAATTTGAAATTTTATATTATCAAAATAGGGGTGTATAGACTACGTGGAACTAGAAATAAGAAAATTTGTATCTTTCAATAGCAATAAATATAGCTAAGTGGATAAAGGTAAGTCCCTCTGGCATAAAAATGAACTCACTCTCTATTTCACTATCAGTGAAATGTTTTTCCATATATTTGAAACAGAGGAATTTAATAAGTCTTAAAGGCAGTTAATATATATTCCCATATAATAAAAATTTCCTCTTTAAGGTTTTTCCTTACACACAAACATATATATGTTTTTTTTTTCTACCCACACCTAATCAAAACATCCTTCTTGTTTTCCCAGAGAAACCTTGTACAAATTCATGAAGCACTTCTCAGTTGGATTTTTCAATTTGTACTCATAACACACAGGAAAGTATCCAGGAAAGACATCTGAGAAAGAAGGACTAAAATTTTTGTTGCGTAAAATTGAATTGAAATTGTAGAGCTCAATCATCTGTGCCTCAGTCTTTGTTTAGTGAGTCCATTGTGGTACTGGATTTCGAGCAGAAGTCCTTCAAAAATGTAAAGCTGATTTTGTAAATGTATGGTGCTGGTAGTGTCTTAACTTCTACCACCCTTTGGCTTTTCCATTTCCTCCTAGTAAGGCATGTGACTATATTCACATAACCACATCTAGTCCTTTGCCCAATAGAGTTAAAATTTAAATCACATTGGTGTAGTGGAGAAGTAAAAACCAGTTAATAAGTTAAAAAGTTAATGTTAAGGACCTGATTTTTTTCAAATTTTGGCTTTAATTTATACAGATACAGCCTTTGCTTTTTATATTTCATGTTACCTCAAAACACCTCCCATTTAGAGGCACTCTGTAAATAATTGTCAAACATTATATGTGACATTTTCAATATCTTCTTTGTCAGCAAGAAACAGCATCCCTGAACTATATAATGGGAGCTGGACAAAAAGACTATAGTTAAGAGGCGTAGAGATTAGAGAATAGAATGTGGATCAGTGAAGTACTCCTAGAGCTGATGATAGCAGGGAAATTTTCTCACTTTGCGGTCCGAAGAAATAAGTGGAACCTTGTGGTTAGAGAGTCCAGCAAGATAAAGGTATGGAGAGGGTCAGGGGTCAACAGGATTACGACCTACGTTGAAAGGACACGTCCAGCTGTGGTGACCCAAGGAGAGAAAGGCCGGGTAGGAGATTCCCAGACCTCCTTCCCCTATCTTCTTCTGATGCCTGTCGTGTTTTGCACTGACCACACCCACATGAAAGCCAAATGGCCAGAAGGAAACACTTTGAAGCGGTTCACAGGTGGCCAGTCTCCTGGAGCACAGAGTGGAGACCATAGGCGAGCAGAATATATCAAACACCTCCCACTCCTTCTCTTCCATAAATTTTAGTGCTTTAAGCCATGTAACCAACAAGCCACCCAGTACTTTTTCAACATGAGTTGTACCTTACCTAATTAATTCTATTTTAACTGAAAGAAATTAGAACACTACTACCACCACCATGCACTTCTAAAGTTATCTTTACTTTTTTTTTTTTTCTTTTTAGTGTCACACTTGTGGCACATGGAAGTTCCCAGGCTAGGGGTCAAATCAGAGCCACAGCTGCAGGCCAACACCACTGCCATGGCACTACCAGATCCAAGCAGCAACTGTGACCTATGCCACAGCTTGGGGCAAAGCCAGATCCTTAACCCACTGAGCAAGGCCAAGGATCACTCCCACAACCTCATGGGTACTAGTCAGGTTCTTAACCTGTTGAGCCACAATGGGAACTCCTCTTTACATTTTTAAGGGACTTATTCTTTCTTCCCAATATTCAATTCCATAATGGACTCAGTATAAAAGATCAAGTCACAGATAATTGTACTCTAAACTTTCAGTTATAAATTCATTGTTTATTGATAACTTTGAACAAAGCTGAAATCTTTAAAAAGAGCTTATAATGCTAGAGTTTCTTCCCCTGATAATTTCATCCTTTAGGAGTTCCCGTTGTGGCTCCGTGGTAACGAACTTGAATAGTATCCATGAGGATCAGAATTCGATCCCTAGCCTCACTCAGTGGGTTAAGGATCTGGCTTTGCCATGAACTGCAGTTTAGGTTGCAGACACGACTAGATCCCACTTTGCTGTAGCTGTGGTGTAAGCTGGCAGCTATAGCTCCAGTTTAACTCGTAGCCTGGGAACTCCCATATGCCCCAGGTGTGGCCCTTAAAAGAAAATAAAAAAATAAATTTTACCCTTTAGGGAACAAAGATATGCTAAAAATCCAAGGTAATGCATATTGGTTATTGCTATGATGTTGATATGAGCATGGGTTAATAAAGGACAGGTAAATTAATTTTCCTAGAGAAGTCTGTAAATAACTCCTTTAAGATACTGGATTAGATTGGTGTATTAAAAAAATAAAGAAAGAAATATGCATACTAGGATGGTGAAAGTGGTGTCAAGTTTCAGTCACATACAAGTCAACTATTTGATGGGAAATAGGAATTCAAAAAGGTTAATATAAAGCAAAACAGTCATTATTAGCCGTATATAAGATGCTCCATTAACATCACCACACATTATCCTGAATCTCACCCTTAGTGGATTGTCCTGCTTTGTTAGTAGGTTCATTTTCACCCCTTCCATCTCACACTGACACTGGTCCAGGCAGTATTATTTCCTTTCTGTAGTTATTTGGTGATTCCTCATCAGAAAGCTAATACCCAGAGTAACAATTTAAAACATACGGATTCTGTCTTTTTAAAGAACACTTCCTACCTGACCCTTTAAATAAAGGCTTCTTTGGATGACCAGTAAAATAAAGATTATTTTTCCTATTTTCTCAATATAATTTTTTTATTTCTTCCATTACAATCGATTTACCTTTTTTTTAGTATAATTGGATATTATTCGTTAAATTTTCCATTCACTTTTTGCTGCACCTATGCCTCTATCTGTGCTAGAGACTTCAATAACCTTGAGACCACAGGCAAATATGATCACTTCAGGTTAGAATTATGATGAATCAGGAGCACCTGACAAAAATTTCACCTAGAAATATCCTAGTAGAATGAGACTGCCCTGCTCTCCTTTGTCTAGGCTATTTTGAGGAGTCAATAAGCTGTACTGAAAGGTGGGAGAGCTTTAGAGTTAGACATGTTTGTACTTGAATCCATTTCATCATCTTACTAGTTGTCTAAATTTGGAGGATCTAATTTTATTGCAGGTAGTTTTTCTGTAGGATACCATAGTTCCTTTGAAGGGATGGTACATTCATATATTCGTCTATGGGAATAAGTAGCAGACTTCTACGACTTTAGCCTTTTCATCTAAAACAAAGGTTTAATGCCTATTTCAGATTGACCATGAAGCTGAATAAACTTGTGCATAAGGGTAGGAGAGAGCTCAAGTGTTAGGAGCACAGCCCAAGGCCCCCATTAGGGGGTGTAACATTGCACAGTCTACTCTTTGGTAAAAATAGGGCAATAATAGTGACCAACAAACTATTCTGTTAATTTGCCGATTTTTAATGGATCGATGCAGGTTAAAAGCTTGCTACCATATCAGGGTAATAAGCATTGAATATTCTCACCTCTTTATATAAAAGTCTGGTAAATATCTGTATCCTTCTTCTGAAAACCCTTGCGAGTTCCCTTTGATAGTTTTACAGAAGCGTGCTAAATCAGGTCACTTTGAGAGAAGGGAAGTTGCTGCTCATTCTTCTTCCTGTTCCTCCCCTCCAATTTCTTTGTGGTTCCCACACCCTATCCCCTTTCTCTGCCCTTTTTTCTCTTAAGGAATTGTTTTGTCTAGCAAGGAGCTATAAAGGATATGTAGCAAAGGAAGACTTAAAAGTGCCTTTTGGTGACAGAGCACGCATGCCAGGAGGAGGCAAGCTGCCACAGAGATCTCAGCCAGCTGCCATGGGAAACTCATACCTGCATAATCAGGCTACATGAAAGTCAAGAGCTTCCTTCCATGATGCAATGGGGAGACTGGGGCTGCAAGGAAGCCCACATTCAATCACAGCTGGATAAGAGGAGCACAGGGGGAGGCCAAGGCGTTATTAAAGCTAATTGTGATTGAAAGCCATGGAAAGATTCAGTGATATCTGAGGGGCACATGAAACAACCAGACCTGGATCCTGCAAAGGATGGTATACAGAGAGCCTCTCTGAGTTAGTGCTTCTTTATCAAGGATGAAGTTTAAAGAAAGAAAAAAAAAGCATAATAAGATTAATAGCCGTAAGCTCCCCATCCTGGGTAAAGATTGTATAGCTAAGGTGTAGGGCACCAAAATCCCGCTGAGCAGATTTTCTTGCTGGGTAATTTGTGGACTGATATACATGTTTGAACACCACACTCACACTCCATCACAATTTCTCTGGGCTTATTTTTCAATCTTTATGTGTTGCATAACCAGCACTTGTTAAATATTCTATCTGTTTCTTAAGAGGATACATAAATAGACAGAAGAAAAGCCCATGAGACTGTTTAAAAGGGAAAAGGGTAAAAGAAACAAAAGTGCGTAAGTTAAAATGAAAAACAGAGCAGAGTAAGATAAAAGGAAATAAAAGTATATATATTTATAGCTCTATATTTACATTTATGGATATCTATTAGTTATGCAAACAGATTTATCTTATTTTTTTTCCTTTTGAGAAAGAACTTTGATGATCATCTATTTAGGGTATTTGGAGCTGTTCAGGAAAAAGGTAGGACCATGAAACATAGTAACCCAGCAAGGTCTATTGGGTGACACTTGAACAGGGATGTATGAGAGAAGGAATCTCTTAGGGGACTGTCATTCAGAAGAGAGAAGGGCAAGGGGGCTCCTGGGGGTGAGGGGTTCTAGACGGGGCTCTCATGTCTGGCGTATGTTGCACAGCAGCAGGTGACTCTGGCCCAGACACCTCAGAAAGACAGCTTGGGAGTCTTGGAATCTCAGGACTCTCTTTTATTAATGGCCAGCAGATATGAAGTAAGGGCTCACAGGCTATGCAACGGAGGCAGGCTCTAAATGTCTACAAGTCCACTGGTTTGGCTTTTTTTCTTTTTTTTTTTTTCATTTCCTTTTTATGGCCACACCGGCAGCTTATGGAAATTCCCAGACTAGGAGTAGAGTCAAACTGCAGCTGGGTCCTACACCATAGCCATGGCCACACCAGATGCAAGCTGCATATGCTAACTATGCCAAAGCTCACAGCGACGCCGGATCCTTAACCCAATGAGCGAGGCCAGGGATCGAACCTGAACACTATTTTGGGTACTTAACCCACTGAGCCACAATGGGAACTCCCTGTTGGGTTATTTTAAAAATAATCGCATGTGTAAAACTTTAAGCTTGGGGCCCTCAGGCTTTTGAGCTAACCAGTCTGAACCTGCAGCAAAGAAAAAAACCCATAAGTCTCAGACATGAAGGCTATCCGTGGCTCATTTTTATGATATAGTCCCACCAGCTGGTTTACCTCTATCACCGCAGTTACTGATGCTGTAGTCTGGAATATGCCCCTAATAGTACCACCAGCCTCTACTCTGCCTTGGACCTGGAAAGGATGCATATGTGGGCATTGAGGAATGAGGGGTAAATGAGGAGCCGAATTACAAAGTCAAGCTCTTGTGTCCCCTCTCAGCCCATTCTTCCCGACGGTGGCTACTAATAGCCGATAGAAAGCCACAAGGGGAATGCCAGAGTGTTTTGATAAATGCATGTATATATGTTAATGCCCTAAGAATCCAAAGCCTCCCTCATCTTTCTGGTAAATGGAGTAGGACCCTTAGGTGAAACTGAGTGTTCCATTTCAATTTACAGAACTCAATGTTTTATACAATACAGGTGGCATTTATATTCAAGACACTCTGCTAGGAAGCAAAGATGAGTAAAGGAGCCACTGCTCTCAAGCACCTAGCAAGTTAATATGGAGAGTAAGACCCATACACAATAGCCGTCCTAAAATAGAATCAGATATGTGAAATAGGTGTGATGTCCACAAAATGTTACTGGGTTAAAAGAGGGTACAACGAAATCTGATAAACGCTGTCTTTTCAGAGAGAAGGCACCGGCAAGATGTTTTACAGGGTAGTTGGGGTGTTTGAAGGTGATTGTCAGTACACCCAGGGATTCCCGGTGGACTGATTGCAACCGCAGATATATGGGGATATGACGGTGCCCTCAGAGAACAACAGGCTGGATTTTAAGGCTGTGGTTGGCTCTCTTTTCATTTTTAGATGGCAAGAAAGGAACTGCTAGAAATTGCTTTCTAATGTTAGAGTCTAATTTTGTTCTAAGTCAACTTCATAAAGTCCTTAACCCTATTGCTAAATGTACATATGTATGTGTCTGTATACCAATAGTGAGGGTTCAAGGTATGCTATTTTCTCTACAGAGAATTGTGATACTGTGTATTTTTTTCCAAGACCATGGAGTCTTAACTTAATCTCATCCTTTGTACATGTTTTGTAAAATTATTCCAAAAAACATGCTTGGATTCTGTTTAGTTCATGATTTTAATACAGCAGTGAACAGGTCTGGACTTCCCTCTGTGCTATAGTTACTGAGTTTTAAATGAGAGTCATTAATTCACCACTGCATTACCCATGCATTCACCAGTGTAGGGAAGAAAAAAACTTTTTCTTTCTTCCCTTCTAGGTTCTCTGGTTAGTCTAATAATTAAATTGACATGCAAAGATAATAGAAGAAAAATAAATTGAATTTCATACATATGAGAGTCCTGGAAATATGATACTCCAAAAAGTGGCCAAAACAGGCAGTTTTTATACTATTTAGACAAAGAAACAATGAATTTGGGGAGAACTGACTTCTTGTGGTAGTAAATTGATGAAGGAGTAACAAAACCTTTTTTTAAATCATGATTATTATTAGAGTATAGTAGAAATTGTGTCAATTTCTGTTGTACAGCATAGTGACCCAGCCATACATATATATGTATTTTTTCCTCATATAATCTTCCATCCTGGTCTATCCCAAAAGACTAGATATAGTTCTCCATGCTGTACAGTAGGACCTCATTGCTTAGCCACTCTAAACGTAATAGTTCAACTCTACAAACTGCAAGGCCTCTTCCATTCCGTTTCCTCCCCCTTCCCTGTTGGAAACCACAAGTCTGTTCTCTATTCCCATGAATCTGTTTCTGTTTTGTAGATAGGTTCATTTGTGCCATATTTTAGATTCCACATATAAATGGTAGCGTATGGTAACTGTCTTTCTCTTTCTTACTTCACTTAGTACGAGAATCTCTATTTGCATCCATGTTGCTGCAAATGGCATTATTTTGTTCTTTTTTATGGCTGAGTAGTATTCCATTGTATATATGTACCACATCGTCTTAATCCATTCCTCTGTCATTGGACATTTAGGTTGTTTCCATGTCTCAGCTATTGTGAATATTGCTATAATGAATATAGGGTGTATATATTTTTGAATGAAAATTTTTTGTGAATATATGGCCAGGATTGGAATTGCTAGATCATATCTTGTTTCCTAACCCTGAATTCCCCATCTCTGATGATGAGGAGGTCACTCTGCCTCCTGATATAGAAAGGATATTTTTTACATGGGAGATTTATTTCCTGCTTTCAGAGGAACAAAGGAGGATCAGAATGTTCTTATTGCACCAGCAGTTTCTTGAGGGACTTTCCTTCAAAATAATCAATGAGCCAGAATGGCACACTGTGGAGTGACAGGTTCTCTTCTCCTTCACCACACAAAAAATATTGATGGAAAATGCATGGTTCAGGGCTAAGCATGGTGGAGACACAAAAGTATTGGGCAAAGACTGTTTGAAGGACCTCAGAGTTATATTTTGAAATAAACATTAGATCACTTAATTTTTCATTTATTTATTCATTCAGTAAGTAAACTCTGAGCCTATACTCTGTGCTAGGTGCTGTTCGAGTTTCCGGGTCACCAGGTAGTGTGCATGGTAGAAAGAAATTAAAGCAGAGGGAAAAGACTGTCAGAGACTCTTTTAACTAAAGTCACGGGATCAGGCTTAAGGTTTGAGAAGACTTTGTATTTATAGCAGCAAATAACTATTTAATGATGGTTAAAATCCACACCCCAAATGAATCAGTGTGTTCTAGGTCTTGTACCGATCACTGTCCAAACTAGAATTGTCTTCCAAATCTTATAGTCAGTGCTCACTAAGTGCTTGTAGGATAATGGAGGGAGCAAAGGATACAAAGGAAAGTGGGAGGTAGGCAAGTCCAAGGCAGGTTCAGGAAGGCTCCAGCTTAGATGGTGCATAAGTTTCAGATCACTAGGCTAGGGATGGAAATATGGATTAAGAAGAGATTGTGAGCTAGGAAATACTGGGCTAAGTAGCTTGCCTTCAATTTCCTAGGCAACAGGGAACATTTGCTTGAATATGTATTCAACTCTCACTGCAAAATAAAACAATTGAAAATCTCCATATTCTTCTCATTCATTATTTAACTCATTCAACCTTTATGGAACACCTGCCATGTAACAGGCACTTTGATAAGAGCTGTCCACAGGAACCCACAGCCTAGTGGAGCAACGTACACAAATATCTATTATGCTGATTGAACGTGGCAAGTGCTATGGTAACCCTCCTCTCCCCTCTCTCTGCCTCCTCTTCTTTTTCTGCTTGTAATTGAAATATGCACACAAAGCTTACCTCTGAGGAGTGCCTCATCCAGTTTTCTGGGTGGGACCAGGGAACCTATGCAACAGAAGGTAATGCAAACTAATTCTTGAATGATAGAAGTTTTCAAATTTAGAAAAAAATATGTAAATAGAACACAAGCTTATATTAGTCATTCATCTCCACAACAATGATTTTGTTATACGAGACAGGGTCAATGTTATTTTATTCTACAAATTTCGTGATCCTGAATGATAGTGATCATGGCCCTGAAGTATGTCAATACATTTCCAGCTGACTGAAGTAATATCTCCCCATTGCCAAAGCAAATCTGATTAACTCATGTTTTTCACCCAGTTCAAACATCTTCTCTCTTTAAAGCTTATCTATGAAGAATTAATTACTCTTCCTTCCTGGACCCACATATCTCACAGCACATCCCTCATCCATAAAGCAGCTGTCACATTGTTATTTTATCATCTCTGTATCTGTTTCTATCAACTCTAAAATCTGGGTGGGAGTTCCCACTGTGGCTCAGTGTGTTAAGAACCCAACTAGTGAGGAGTTTCTGGCAGTGCAACAGGATTGGCAGCATCTTGGGAGTGCTGGGTTGCGGGTTCGATCCTATCCCGGAACAGTGGGCTGGGGATCCGACATTGCCACAGCTGTGGCTTAGGGCACAACTGTAACTTGGATCTGATCTTTGGCTCAGGAATTGGCCCAGGAACTTCATCAGTCAAGGGGCAGCCAAAAATGGAATAAAGCAAAAACAAAAACAAAAACACTGGGCAGCTTGAAGCACAAGACCGCTTTGCTTAACACTGCATCCCCCCCTGTACCACCTTAAACAGGGTAGATGAATTACATGAATGAAAGAATCCCAAAATGCCTCCAGAGAAACTGAAGTCATTTCAATATGCTTTATGTCAATTACGTTTGGTTTTACACTGATTCTTTAACAAACCTGAAGACATGGGCCATACTTTAATGCTGGTCTCAATTACTAATAGAGAAATGTTTAATTATGGACACTATGGATGGCACAGAAAAATACACAGTAAATATTTTCTTGGTAAATATAGACTCAATGACTCAGATGTCTTTTTTTTGTTTTTTTGGGTTTTTTTTTTTTGTCTTTCTAGAGACACATGGAGGTTCCCAGGCTAGGTGTCCAATCGGAGCTGTAGCCACTGGTCTACATCACAGATACAGCAATGCAGGATCTGAGCCTCACCTGGGACCTACACTACAGCTCACGGCAACATCAGATCTCTAACCCACTGAGCAAGGCGAGGGATTGAACCCGCACCCTCATGGATTACAGTCAGGTTCGTTAAATGCCGAACCACGACAGGAACTCTCTGAACCAGATGTCTTATCTGCCATTATTTTGAAGGAAAAAAAAATGACTTTCTTTTCTTGTAAACTACCTAACTAGTCTATAAGAAATTTACAATGTTCAGAAATGAATATTTATAAAATTCTGTCACTTGAGTTTAAAAACCTACTTCATTTATTTCCATTTCCCCAGGGATGTTGTCTTAATTTCTTCCTATTTTCTTTTAGTAGCTTCACTGATTTGTCTCAGCCCACTCTGATGCTTTCACATTCTCTGTTCTGTCAGGTTTTTTTCTTTCTTTCTTTTTTCTTGTGTGTCTAATCTTATCATAAATCCAAGAAGGAAAGTTTCCAACTGATATTGCTCTCAGGGTGTTTCCGACAAAGGATAAATGTCCTTGATGGTGAGTTCAAGAAAGTATGACTACAAAGGACTGCAGGTCTATAATTGAAGACAGAGCAATTTAAACACAACACCAGGCATAACAGAGCTGTTTACAAGTATAGCTATTTTGCTAGCCTCATGCTGATGATCGGATTTGAAGAAATTTCAGTATGGATACCTTATCTCAACTCATTGCAGAAACAGAATGTACAGCTAAGGAGAATGTGAAACTACTATGTGGTAGACACTGTAATTGGATGCTTTAAAATTTAATAAGATTGTTTCCATTCTAGATCTAAGGAAAATGAGGTTCATGGAGGTTAAGCGATTGACCCAAGAGTACAGGTGGGCGAGACCAAATATGAACCTGTACGTAAACTTATCCTCATATCATCTTCTACTTCTATCTTAGTAAGTTACTAATAAATCTTTAAACTGGACTCAAGTAAATGAAAATCCTTATAAACTCAATGACTTTTTCCAGGAAATAATAAACAGAAAATTAAACAACAAACACTTAACGTTTTTCTTGTTAGTTTTGGAAAAACAGCCATTTAATATTTTCGGATTGCAAATCATAGATACAATAGTCAATAAAAAGGCACAGATCTCAGGATCTATGGTGATCCACTCAAGCGGACATTTAAATTGTCACTGTGAATAGTTCATGCTCAATGTTTGCCATTCAATTGGTTTGAAGCAAAAATGTGGGGGGCGGGGATTCAAATAGCTGATTTATCAGGCAATTTTGACTGAAGTTACCAAAATCCATGTAGATACATTTTTCCCATATTTCATTTCATGTCTTATAGAGAGTTAGGGAAACTACTGTGTGTCCTTGCGAAAGGCACATAATACCTCTGAAACTCAGTTTACCTTTTTTTTTTTTTTAAATCAAGGCAAAGAAATTTTAAAGTGATAGCTTCGATTTTAAAATGCTAAAGTTTTAGAGTTATAATCCACGTAGTTATTAACCACTTACTGTTAAATTGCATAATGTTATTTGAAGCTGCAACCAGGAAATTGATACGTGGAAAATATAGCTAGATAAACCATATTTCATTACTTTTAGAAATCAAATCTTATTTTAAATTCAGTCTCTGGCTGGCAAAGTCTCCGGCAAAATCATATGATTTTAGAACAACTTTTTCCTTTTTCCTATGGTATTTTACAAATTACATTGAACTGACAAAGTCCAAAAATATTAAGGAAGTGTCTCTGGTTCAGTATTCATGAAGTTCTTGTAGCCTCTTCAACTGGGAGCAGACTGGTGCACAAAGCAATCCAGACCCAGCTAGACCCACTGCACTGAGGACCTAGAGTTTAGTCTCAAAGCAAACATGCAGCCTTCCCCAGATGATGTTCTGTCACTTTGGGGCGTTGATACCAGCAGGGTACACATGCGGGCCCCGTGAGAATCCTATCACTCCTCATTCTTCTGAGTCTCAGGGAATGTGAATGTTTCCCACTAAGATTAAGATATTAAGACATTTTCTTTTTCCCTTGGCTTCTTCAGCCACCAATTTTATCCATCCCCTTCATATCTGACCTGACACGTTTGGGTGTCCTATTTTCTAAAATCTAACATTTCTGTCACACTCACTAAACCACTCACATTTATAACAAAAGAGAAAAAACAAAAAGAAGAAAAGAATTCAAATCATGGTAGAACATAGCCTAGATAAGCACTGTTTTTCCAAAAAGGCAAAAAAAGTGAAAGATGACTTTTAATACTTTTGTATCTAATATTTTTGTATCTGTATCAATGCAGAAAGAGGAGACAGAAAATTGCATCTTCATACTTTACCCTCTTTTAAAAATGATTAAATTCGCACTTCTGGAAAGTTCGGTGAGTGACCATAACTCAGGTGCAATTGTTCCTTTTCTAAGTTTTCACTTCTAGGCTAGACAGCCTTGGTTTTTTTAGGCATTTATGCCTGTGGACTCAAAATATTAAATAAATAATTGCAGAAATAATGATAATTATTATTTAACAGTTTTGTACCAGGAATACTGCTTAATAGCTTATGAAATAATATTCTAATTAATCTAGGTTTAACATTTTAATATTAAACCTAAAACAGTTCTTCAAGTGTGTATAGCCACGAATATAAACAGATAGTACATACGTTGTTTTTCTGTTTTTCTTTTTTTAATGAAACAGTACCTCATTGACATCTTTCCATGTTATGGTGGATACACTAATTTCCTTTGTCTTAAAACTGCATATACGTTAGAGTGTACTTATACCTTTAGCTGTTTATGGATGTTTAAGTTAATCCAATTTTTCACTATAACAAATAGTCCAGCAGTATATATATGCTTTTATATAAATGACTATAGACCTCTGTTAGGACTGATTCCTAACCGTAAAATAAATATATGAAAGGGTACGTGCATCTCAAAATTTTTCAAGCACTTCCTAAATAATGTCCCAAAAATATTGTTCCAATTATATATACAGCAACAGTGCATGAGAATTATTCTTCTTTCACTTCTGCTCTACCAGCACTGGGTATTCTAAATGTTTTAAACTTTATTTTTTCAATTTAGTATGTGAAAGGTGGTAAATGTGTTTTTATTTTGTCACTAGTGGAGTTGAGTGTTTTATCACATTTATTATGTATATTCCTTTTTCACATCCTTCACTCAAAGTGGATCAATATGTTTTATTTTACATTATTTTTTGTAGTTTTTATAATAGGTGAAATATTAGCATATACCATTTTATAGATGAATAAATTCAGAGTTAAAGAAACGAGGTAACTCATCCTTGGCCAAGCATCTACACAATCTTAATCTAGTTCCTTTGCGTGACTTTGTAGCTGAGCCATTGCCACTACAATAAATTGTTCCGGTAGCCTTCCCTCCAGTATTTATAATCCTTACTTAAAAATCAGTTTCCCCTAAACCTTATTTAAACAGAAATCATATCAAAATTGCAAAAATCTTGGAGTTCCCACTGTTACATGGGAGGTTAAGAAACTGACTGCGGTGGCTTGGGTCATTGTGGTGACCCAGGTTTAATTCCCAGCCCAGTGCAGTTGATTAAAGGATCTGGCCTTGCCACAGTGTAGGCTGGAGCTGGGGGCTGGATTCATTTCCCAGCCTGGGAGCTTCCATATGCCGTAGGTACAGCTATAAAAATTAAAAAGACAATTAAAAATACCAAAAATCTGTAGACATACATTGTTTTCCTTATGAATAGTTGTACAGAAAAATTGAGTAACAGAGAGGTCATTTTTCATTACAATTAGCTGTTACTGTTGGCAATCAAAACTTGGTAAATAATTTCTAAAATAAATGTACTTGCCCATAATTGTTCTATTTCTCTCCTTTGACCTATGATAAGTTGCCATGGAAATAAGACTCTCTTTAGTGTGCTACATGTTTGAAAAAATAGCCATTTTCTTTTTTCTTAGATGTTCATCAGTTGTATATATTTTTTAAATGTCACATTTATTTGTAGAAAGCTGCAAATACAGTAACCTGAATAAGAGTTGTGCTAATTACTGATTTCCTATATTCAACTCAATACAAAATATGTTGACTAGGGGTAGAAGAGATAATTATGTTTTCTACACTTTCAAAAAATATAAGTTGACTGATAGGAATGGATGATTATCTTCCAGTTTAGTGTGTGTTTTCTTTCAACTTTTAGGTTCTGTGAAGCAATACCTAATTTAAAGTTTAATATCTTTCTTCTGTTCCCATACATAGCAGATGGCTCCGGCAACCATCTCCTACGATCTAATTCCTTAGTGACATTTATTATTCATCAGAAAGGGAGTTAGGAAACATTATCTTTCCAATTCCTGGCTTGCTTAACCAAATAGATTAAAGAAAATATCCTGTAGTTAGCAAAGGAATTATATTTAAACCCATAAAAGCATTAAAAAGTAAAATCTAGTAGCCACTCTTTGGGGACACTTGTCTGTTGTTCTGCCACACAGATTAAGTTGGTGGGAAATTGTAACTAATAAAGAAGCAAATGCAACTGCTTTTGCAACAGGGCTCAAATTCTAGAGATATTTGCCTTTGAATCACAGAAGTCCAGCCAGTAATGAAGAAATTAGCTTCTTGTCCATCTCTCTTGGCCGCCAATCCCTCCATGTGTCCAACTAGAGAACCTAGATGCGGGTCAGGGAAAGTAAGTTGAATACTGATTCCATTTGCATTTTGAATCTTAGTGTTATCACCATAGGTAGTTTTCAAAGTCGGTACCAGAGAACAGAGCTGTAGGGAAAGGCACAAAGGAGAAGTGGTTTGATAAATATATTTCTTCAGACTTTTTCTGACGCAAAATCAAAATACCCAATTCCAGCTGGCTTAGACAATCAGGAATTCTGTTGACTTCTATTACTGGAATGATCAACACTAGTTCTAGTTTCAGATTCTGCTGAGTTTAGTAACTCAAACAATATCATCAGGGTTCATCTTTTTTTTTTCCGTCTCTTGACCCTCATTTCCTGAGATTGTCTTCTTTTTTTCTGGCGGAGGGCGGAGGGGGGTGTGTGTGTGTAGGACATGTGGAAGTTCCAGAGTCACAGATCAAGCCTGCGCCATAGCAGTGACAATGCTGAATGTTTAACCTGCTGAGCCACAAGAGAACTCCTGGGATTGTCTATTTTCACGCAGCTTTCTTCTCAGGACAGCCTGAGGACAAAAGCAATGCCGAGACTGGGTGCTATTATTTTGACAACCGCAAAAGAAGGGAAACACCTTTCAACACAGAACAGCAAAATAGCCCTGATTATCTCTGACTGGCTAAACTTTTTCTATGTAATCTTTGTTTGTTTATTTTTAGGGCTGCACCTGAAGCATAGGGAAGTTACCAGGCTAAGAGTCAAATTGGAGCTGCAGCTGAGGCCTACAGCACAGCCACAGCAACACAGGATCCGAGCTGCTTCTGTGACCTACACCAGAGCTCACGGTAACACCAGATCTTTAACACATTGAGCAAGGCCAGGGATCAAACGCACATCCTCATGGATACCAGTTGGGTTTGTTTACTGCTGAGCCGTGACGAGAACTCCCATCCTGTCTCCTTCTTTTAGATGGCATTTTTCCAGGTCTCTTAGAGAGTCCCCTTGCACATTCACTGATCAGTATCTGTTATAGTCCAGTAGACTCCCTCCATGAGTCTTTGGAGTTGTTTATCTTCCTTAAATACAGGGCTTAATCTTTTTCCTTTTCAGAGATCACCGTCCCATGCTTCCAGTTTTCCAGGTCGAAAAATTGTGATCTCATATGCTGTGTGTAGTTTTCTAGTTGTTGAAAGTAGAAGGGTAAAGAGCCACTCTTTGTACCCTGTCCTGGCTCCATGGGGTATTTTTTTAAGGACAGAATACCTACTGTAAAATCAATAAACTATGTTCTGTGGCTTAGCTCAATGAAAGTTTATTTTCTCCTCATATTATAGTTCAAAGCAGGGGTAATGGGTCTGACGGTGCTCTGAGCCAGCTGATCCCTAAGCTGACCTTCAGGATTCAGGTCCCCTCCCCCCTCTTTTTTTTTTAATCTGTGCAGCATTCTCTAATGCTTCCTAGTTTTCTTTTGAGTTCTCCCCATTCACTTGGCATGAGGATGAAAAGATAAAGGATGGAAATATTGATGGTCTAAGCTTAGAAGTGTTCTGTTTCACTACTTCCTTCAACCCCAAATCAGTCGTATAGCCCCAAATTGCAAGAGACACAGGAAATGTAACCTGGCTGTATTTCTATAGCAGTTCAGTCCAACAGAAATAAAATGTGAGCCACATATGCAACTGTAAATTTTCTGGTAGCCACATTGTAATATAAAAAGGAACAGATGAAACCATCTTTAATAATATATTTTATTTATACAAATTTATTCTTTTAGGCCAATTGAATTAGAACAATATATTAAAAATAATATCATTTCAACATGTATTCAATAGAAAATTATTAATGACATTTTACATTTTTTTCCATACCAAGTCTACAAAATCTGTTATATAATATACTTTAACATATTTTAACCACATTTAAATTCAGATATTAAATTTTAATCATATTCAATTGCTATTTACATTTACTAAAATTTGCCATTAGAGAGTAGATTTATGTACCCATGTTCTTTCAAACACACTGGAATTTTTATTTATTTATTTATTTGAATCACTCAATGAATTTTATTACATTTATAGTTGTACAATGATCATCACAAGCCACTTTTATAGCATTTCCATCCCAAACTCCCAACATATCCAACCACCCCCCAGCTGGTCTCATTTGGAAACCATAAGTTTTTCAAAGTCTGTGAGTCAATATCTGTTCTGCAAAGAAGTTCATTGTGGTCTTTTTTTAGATTCCACATGTAAGTGATAGCATTTGATGTTGGTGTCTCATTGTCTGACTGACTTCACTTAGCATGATAATTTCTAGGTCCATCCATATTGCTGCAAATGCCCTTATTTCTTTCCTTTTAATAGCTGAGTAATATTCCATTGTACATATGTATTGCATCTTCTTTATCCACTCCTCTGTTGATGGACACTCTGACTGTTGTATATAATGCTGCAATGAGCATCGGGGTACATGTATCTTTTCGAGTCATGGTTTTCTCTGGATAGATGTCCAGGAGTGGGATTGCTGGATCAAATGGTAACTCTATTTTTAGTTTTCTTAGGAATCGCCATACTTTTTTCCACAGTGGTTGCACCACTTTACTTTCCCGTCGACAATGTAATAAGGTTCCCTTTTCTCCAAACCCTTTCCATCATTTATTGTTTATAGACTTTTTGATGAAGGCCATTTTGGCTGGTTTAAGGTGGTACCTCACAGTGATTTTGATTTGCATTTCTCTAATAATTAGTGATGTTGAACATATTTTCATTTTTTTTTTTTAGTCATTTGTATATCTTTGGAGAATTGTCTGTTTAGATCTTCTGCCCAATTTTTGATGGGGTGAAAATTTTATAATAACTAAGTTCAGTATATTTCTTATTTGAAATTTAAAGTAACAAAGAAATACATAGGTTAGTTCTTGAGTCACACTAGCTACATTTCAAGTGACCAATAACAAAATGTGGCTAGCAGCTAGCTGTAGGATAGTGTAGGCCAAAAGCAGGTGTTGACAAACTATGACTCACTAATCAATTCCAGCCTACAGCCTGTTTTTGAACAGTGTGAGAGCTAAGAATGTTTTTTTACCTTTTAAATGATTATTTTTAATCAAAATAATAATGATATTGTGTGATGTATGAACATTATATGAAATTTTAATTCCATTCTCAATTGAAAATGCCTTATTATTATAACACATCCATGCACATCCATTTATATATTGTCTGTGACTGCTTTTACACAGAGACAGCAGAATTAAGTAGTTGCAAAAAAAGGCATGGCACCACAAACCTAAAATATTTATTTCGTGGCCTTTTATAGAAAAGCTAAGAAAGCCATTAGTCTCAAATATAAGGAATCAGAATTTGCGAACTCATCGATTTCTCTTCCTTTCTTATAATCTTCAGCTATGCCATGGCCCATAGGGTCATTGGAAATGTAATATGGAGATTAATTTGTATATATGATAAATGCCACTTAGCACATGCTGAATGTTGAAGAGTAGAATTTGGAGTTGTTTTAGAGAAAGAAATGTGATTTGTCGGTGGGAGATGGACTAAGAATGAATTAAGGTTAAAAAAAATAAAACATTAGAAGAATCAAAGGATATTTTTATAAGTCCTACACCACACCTTTATAATCACGGAGTAGCAAAGGTGCGTGAAGAATGACTCGTGGAAGAGACAGCTATGGTTGTACAGCTGTATCCAACAAAATTATCTTTGCATGCCCCAGTATTTCCTTCATTTTCCTGATAACTGCTCTTTAACTTGGAAGTTCTTTCCTCCTGCCCATAGGACAGCTGCTCACTTTTGCAGTTCTCACTTTACATTCTCTCCATGACTCTCACTGACTTTTCTCAGCAGCAGCTAATTCATTCTTGCTCTTGGTATCCATGGCTATGACTGTGCATATTTGAGGGCTGCAACTCTTTCCCAGCCAGCTCACATTCTACTTGGTTCTAAATAGGCCCTCACGTGGTTGAGGTTGATGTCGCTGAAATCAGGGACTTCAGGATCTGCTTCCTACAGGGTTTCCACATATGAGCCACACCACACCACATATCTGTATCCCCAAAACTGCATTCTATCTCAAACATATCTTTGATAGTTCTTATTCTGAAGCATAAATGTAATTAAGGAAGAGAAAGAAAGTGAACAGATGGTATAGTAATACAGTTTCATTTTGAGAAGCAAAATGAAAATTAAAAACAGAATTTGGAAATTCTGCCCAGTGTGCTGTAATGACTACTCACATCTCTGTACCATTCCCTCCCATCGATACTCTCATTGCGTCACAGGGGCATGATGTGCGAAAACATTTCCCCTACTCCTGGCTAGCTGGGCTGTAGCTTAGGGTCTGTCTGTTAGAGTCACTCGTGCAGATTTAAAACATGGAGGAGAGGAGAAATCACTGTCTTTTTTCTATAGCAGAAATTTGTACAAACATGGACAGAGGGCAGACAGAAAGTTTTCAATGGATTCTGAGGCAACATCTTCAAATAACCTGATTACCGAGATCCTTGCCAACACCCAATGTCAATTTCTGCACCTCCTGATGTCCTGAGAGTCAACAGACTTTCATCGACTCTTGCCCCCACATTTCTGGTTGCGTTGTTATTTAGGTGACTCTTCCTGTTTTAACTTTCTTCCTATTAAAAACACTTCTAGTGATTGGTTCTTTTATGATATTTTGGCATCTGCTTCATCGTCCATGACATTGGTTTCTCTCTTTCTTATTCAGAAATTCTCCTTTCCATGAGTTTGAGAGTCATGGCAGTGTTTTCCCATTCAAATCATTAAAATGAATTCATGAACAAATATCTGTGTGTGTGTGTGTGTGTGTGTGTGTGTAGACAGAGAGAGAGAAACAGAAGGAAAGAGAGAAAGACAGGCACTAGCTAAGAAAAAAGACTTCTCACAGATTTTGTAGAGATCATCTAGGTTGCTATTGATCCAGTCTTTATATCCTTTATATCATCCAGTGATTCTCAAGGAAATTGAGTCTAGCATTTAGAGGAAACTTCTTTTGTGAAGAACCATCCTATGCAATACAGGAAATGTGTCATCTCTGGCCCTCACCTACTAAATGCCTGTGGCATCTTTAAATCATTGTAACAAATCAAAATAGATCTTCAAAATTTCTCTGGTCATTAGTGGGACCACACCTGAGTCACTCTTCCAGCCTATTACAAACTTACCTATTTCTACTACTCTTAAGTACATGTCTTAGCGGTTTCATTCACAATGAGTTCATAAAATGATTTTTCAGAATACCAGCACATTATCTCTCCGAAACTTCTATGCCTACCATTTCTGTGACGCTGCCCCTCTCAGTAAACAATGCCAGTGTGGTGTGCATTACTGTGACATAAACTAGTCACTGTGATCCCAACCTAACTCCTAGGGAGCAGCCCTTACTCTTTTAATGCTTATCAATCAGTATTTTAAAACTAAATTCTAATCCCAATTAAAACAAGATGCCACTTACAATTCTACAATTAGGAGATATTTAGACATTTCAATCCTTAATAGTGATGAGAGTACAACAAAAAATGCAATTTCCTATAATGGTGATGGAAGAGTAGACTAGTTCAAAATTTCTGGATGACAAAAAAATGTGCATCAGCAGGCTTAACTTAGCACACATACTTGTTTTGATTAATAAATTCACCCTAGGAAACTTTCCTATCCTTACTGGTTACAATTAAAATACAAGTTTAGATCAACAGGGTTCATTCCATTGTCACTTATAAATGGAAACAATCTAGTGATCTAATAATAAGAGAGTGATTAAATAAATGTGGGTCTTCATACAAGGTAAGAGCATTCATCCTTTACAAATATACTTTAAGAAACTG
This sequence comes from Catagonus wagneri, assembly GCA_004024745.2. NCBI lineage: Eukaryota > Metazoa > Chordata > Mammalia > Artiodactyla > Tayassuidae > Catagonus > Catagonus wagneri. The sequence continues at coordinate 6,735,390 of PVHT021183710.1, read as the reverse complement.
TGCTATCAGAACAATGTTAAGTAAAAATACATTAGAAACTGTTTCAAGATATTATCTCAACTGTACAATAAAAAATCTAAGCAATAAAAATTCTATGCAAAAATACAGCAAAATACTTCACTGTGATTCTTTTCCCACTTGGTGAGGGAGCCAGAAGTTGAGATAAAAGTATATTAGTCAAAATTTTCTAGTACATGTGCAATAGAAACAGACACAAATCTGCTTAGCTTGCAACAACAAATTTGTATTTCTCACTCACACTGTATAAAGGTTGAGTGCTGGACCTCAAAGAACAAAGCCTTCATGCTCCTGCTGGGCTTAGCTGGTCTCCCTCGAGCTGGGCTTCAGTCTGCTCATCAGATTTAGGTCTCCTCTGAAAGAGCAGTTTCTGGGCTTTCTTTGGTGGAGGGCGATAACACAAGAGGGCAACACAATTCCAAAGATGGAGCCCAATGTGCATTCTAAGAACACAGGGAGACCAAGACCGGAGAACACTCACAGTTTCTGAAAGCTGCTACATGAGCATCATAGCCAAGTCACTAATATTTCACTGACCAAAACTGGTCACATAGAGGAGTCCAAAGTCAGTGGTCTGGAAGAGGCTACTCTGCAAGGTAAGGGAGAGAAGTGGACCAATGACTTTGGACAGGTCTACTATAGTGAGATGGGATTTTTGTTTATTTTGTTTTATTGATTGACTTGGTTTTACACTTTACCATATTTTCCAATTTTGCTCTATTTTACTTTCTTATATCATTTTAATAAATTTTAAAATTAAGTATGAAAAATCCATATGCAAAATAAATAATTACATGTAAAATTATTTATTTTATATGTAAATTTACATATAAAATAAAGCATACTATTCATTATCACTTTTACCTAGATTTGGTAAGAAATATCTCATTTTAATTTCTGTAATCTATCTTCTTTTTTAAAAAATATGACTTTATTTGTCTACTTCCTGAATTCTGCACCATTTCTTTTCTCCATAGTTTGAAGAATGTACTTTCTTTGGCTCAAAGAGATTACTATAACTTATTGCAGAACTATCAGATAAAATTATTTGTTGTAAAAATTCTAGATGAAATGTGAGCAGTGGCTCTTTATTATTCATCCATTTGTATTTATATAAACAATTAAAAAAGCAAGACTGTTAATCTGGAGAGCTAGAGGCTAGAAAAGAATAAGAGATTTGAAGTTAAATTTGTGTACAATTATAGATTCAGTAGAAGATGGATGAAAAGATCATTGAGAGACAAAGAAGGACCAATTTGTACTGTTGTAGGGACATTAGTACTGTCACTTCCTGAAGTTTACCAATTTTTACACTATTCTATGAAATTGCTCTGCATTTGGGAATTTCAGCTAAAGATGAAAGAAGCAACCTGTGAACCTTTCATTGTGAACTTATTATTTGGTTAAGTATACTTTGTTAAATATTTATTTAACTTGGATTATTTACCACTTACTATGACTACATATTTTTACTTACAATTATAGGTTTGATGGGGATTTTATTTATTTTTGTTTTATGGTTAATTTGTACATATTTGGAGTGTGTAAAAATGGTTTCATATCCTGGATCCATCAAATATCAGATTTGTGACATTTGAGTTACTAGTAATCAGGCAGTAGATCTTAATCATCATTAGCAGCATTATTATCAGGAGAAGACATTTTTACAAAGGAATACAATGTGGAAAAGAAATAAATGAGTAGTCTCAGAGAGAGAAAAAAAGATGATGATCTTGAGATAGGTAACTTACAAGAAAGAAAGAAATAGGTAAGTAAACAAATAAGCCAATAAATAAAGTGATTATCTGGGATTTTGAATATTATCAGACAAATCTGATAATAACCTGATATTATAAGTGTATGGCTTAAGACTATTGGGAACATCCAAAATGCCACCGAAGGTGATGTAGAAATAATTTAATGGCATAACCAGGTTGTGATTTAAATTTGAAAGTGACTAATAAATTATTAGATTAAAGAATTACTTTGAGTTAGAATATTTTGTTGGCTGGAAGAGCTGGGGAATGACCTCCAGAGAACCACCCAGTGAACAAGTATATCCAGCCCCAGAGTGTCCAAAACAGAGACATAGCTTCTAGTCACCTTAGAATAATACCTGCTCATCCTGGCCAAATTCACGGCTAACTTGTTTTGTATCATGCTCTCCAAATAACATTCCAAATACTAGTAAACCAGCCTCCTGTGAGCTACAAACAAGGATGGGTATTCCCTGGATGTGAGATAGAATAATTCTTGTCATTTGGAAGGAATGTCCCTTCTGAAATGAATTTATTGGTTATATGGCTCTTTCTCTTATGTGTTGAATTACTATGGGTCACATAGTCCAAAATTTCTGAATTCTGCAACCCTACCATAAATGGTTGAAGGCACCAACATAATACCATCCTGAGATTTATTTTTGAAAAATTAATAGTTTTCACTTGTCACACCTTACTTACTACCATCTTTTGTCCCCACTACAAAATAACAGTCATCCCCTACCTCCTTACAACCAGCAAATTATGGATAATATCTATTACCTTAAAATGAGTTGACTAAACATAGTGTTGAAAATTTGCCTTGATTTTTAAATGTCAGATACATTTCTTATCAAGTCTAAGATTCCAAATAATTGTTATTCTCTTGATTCTCTTTATGTGATAACATGAAAATATGGTGGATGATTAATAATCTTCATGTACACAATAGTCTAGGAACACAGGGTGTTATTTTTAAGATTTATTTTTCCCACTACAACACCTGATCATTTTAGTCCTATTTGAATACATATAAAGTAGCACTTTCTGTGAAATCAAAATGACATGGAATATTCTGAATTGTGAAGAGCTGTAATATGAATTTACAATCCCCAAACATATGCTACCCACCAGGAAATACAAAATCTTTCCAATGAGTGTCATGGTCACAGGCCTAGTGGTTGAATTGTTTGGTCTTGCTACTTTATTTTTCCCTACATGGTTTCAAACATCTGGGGAGTATGTAAATCATTAGCTGCTTTGGATGGGTTATGTGGTTTATAGAGGCATATTGCATGAAAAAAAATAACGATAACATTGGGATGGGAAAATTTCATCCATAAAAGGAAAACCTTATGGTAATTCAATGGAATGAACGCATTAATAATTTGCAACTTTCCCACCCCATCACTAAACCCTGGCAGTGAGCAGAAATACCAAATGTAATGTTTCAAGACCTATTTTTTCCATGAATATTCTTTTTACAGTTGGAGAAAAATATTGTCACTTATGTGAAAGCAAAAAAAATTACTAAAATAAAAACATCTGGTAAAGTAGGCCAATTTGTTAAGATCCAAGAGGAAGCATTCCTACTGTCTGTATTCTGCCTTTTCCTCAAAAAGGTCAAATTCGTCATAGAATTTCATATGTTTATTGTAAATAGTATTTTAAGATCATAATACCTCTACTAAATTATGATTACCTATGCCCGGCCTTGTGGTAAAGTTTTATAACAAGGTTAAAGTTTTATAACAAGGGAACGTAGAATGTGAGTGAATGGCTGGCATGAACGTCCCTGTTCCTGAAACACTGCTAGAACTTACTGACTCCATATTTGGACATTAAATGATGTCAAGTGCCTTTGGAGGTCAATTCAAAATGCATATTTCATCTCTGGTTAAATGCAATTTCATGCTACAGACAACTACTTCATAAAAATCAAATACATATATGGTAGAGAACTCCAGAAACTACACATGCACATGCACACACACACAAACAGAGAGGAGCCCTTGGATTTTCTTGAAAAGTAACTTTAAAAAGAGAGAGGAGAGAGAGGGAGAGAGAGAAAAATGAGTTCGTTTACTGAAATTTGTTTAGAATTATTTATGAGGCTCAATTTGATATTTTATCTTAGTGCTTGCCTGAAGTTTATAAGGCTGAGAAGACTATTTTTCTCCACTGAATAAGTAGAATTGACTATTTTTATTGGATAGAAATAAATGCTTCAATAGGCTTCATATGCATTTGAAAAAATTGCATTAGCAAAGTTTTCCTCTTATTAGACTACTTTAAAAAATTAATTCAAACCTGGCTACTTGGTTTGTGAAATGAAATTAAAAACTCAAACTAGGGAGTTCCCTTTGTGGCTCAGTGGTTAACGAATCCGACTAAGAACCATGAGGTTGCAGGTTCGATCCCTGGCCTTGCTCAGGGGGTTAAGGATCCTGCGTTGCCGTGAACTGTGGTGCAGGTTGCAGACAGGGCTTGGATCTCGCGTTGCTGTGGCTGTGGCGAAGGCTGGCAGCTACAGCTCCTGTTAGACCCCTAGCCTGGGAACCTCCATATGCCGTGGGTGCGGCTCTACATAAAGGTAAAAAGACAAAAAAAAAAAAAAAACTCAAAATAGAAAATCACACTTGATAGTAGTGAAGTGTTTTGTTTGTTTTGTTTTTGTCTTTTTGCCTTAGCTAGGATTTTGAATGCTCAAAATCCACTCCATCCCAAATGAATTATTCATACCAATAAAGATCATCTCATCCTCTTCCTGGCAAATGATTTATAGACATGCATATGTCTCATTTCTGGCCAAAGAGACAAGTAACACAGGCACTAGGATTGTTCCAGAAAATATGTATTCATCAAATGGCTGAAATGTTCAGAAAGACAGTCATTTAATGCCTCTGGCCATGTCTGTCTACGTGTGATGTCTGAACTGATGCAGCCATATTGGGCCATGAGGATAATCAAGGCTAACCTGACTGCATAGAAAAATAATTCATTAAAAATATCAGTTTAGGGGTTCCTGTCATGGCTCATCAGGTTAAGAATCTGGCATTATGTCTGTAAGGATATGGTTCGATTCTTGACCTCCCTAAGTGGGTCAAGGATCCTGTGTTGCCACAAGCTACAGTATAGGTCGCAGTTGTGGACTGAATCTGGTGTTGCTGTAGCTGTGGTATAGGACAGCAGCTGCAGCTCCAATTCAGCCTCTAGCCCAGGAATTTCCATATGCCACAAGTATGGCTATAAAAAGAGGAAGGAAAAAAAAAGTCAGTGTAGAAAGACAGAATCTGGTACCCTAAATAATCCAACTTAAAATATGTTTTGCTGAGCTTTTTGTGATACATGATAAGAAATTTTTTCATTCTTTAATTTAATTCGAATTAGAAATGTCTATTGCTTGGAAACCAGAGCATTGTAACCGATATAAAAGAAACTAGGTTTTTTAAAGCACTAAGCTTCCGAAATTTGTTATGTTTTAATGAACCTTAATCTTACTTAATCTGCACACAACACGGTGGAGAGTTTATAACTTCTACTTTAGTAGTGCTGAAACAGGGGCCAAGAAAGGACAAATATCCTACATCAACTGATACAGGTAGAGTGTGGTAAACCTGGATTTGAAACCAGATTTTGTAATTCCAAGCAACTTACCTTATGCTTGATGTGAGAGTTCTTCTAACTTGTACGAAATATTTGAAATGATTCCCATTAGAATAGTAAGTATTACTGGTAAAAATATAATTTTTGTCTGTAACAACAACAAATGGATTTTACTATGTAGGCCTATCCTTTTCCGAAGAGCTGATCAATCTTATCAACCAAGTCATTCTATATAAACTATACAGTCTTTATTTATGGTTTATTATATTTCTGGGATGATTTCATGCCTTTATAATGTGGGAAGGGTACAGATATGATAGGCTGATAGGCATGGTCCTGTCTTACCAGGACAATTCAACAATGTATCTGGATTTCAAAGTGTTCTTTCCTTAATCACCATTGCTTTTTTTTCTTTTTTCTTTTTCTCTCTTTTTTAGGGCTATTCCTGGGGCTTATGGAAGTTCCCAGTTTAGGGGTCTAATTGGAGCTGCAGTTGAGGCTTACACCACAACCACAGGAATACCAGAGCTGCATCTGTGACCTATGCCGCAACATACGACAACACTGGGTACTTAACCCACTAAGTAAAGCCAGGAATAGAACCCATATCCTCGCAGAGAAAATGTCAGGTCTTTAACCCACTGAGCCACAACAGGGAACTCCTGCTGTACTTTATCAATGCTTTTTGCATGAAGTCTTCTGGTTCTCCTTTACCAACCAGTTGTCATCTACTCTTCTAATCACTAATTCCTATACAACTTTGCATCTCTTCATGTATAATCATATATGTGGAGTTATTCTGCTATGTTTTAATTAGCCCTCTGCTATAGACTGAATAGTAACCCCCCATTTATACACTGAAATCTAATACCCACTGTGATGTCATCAGGAGGCAGAACTGTGGGGAGATGCTTAGGTCATGAGTGCTCTCTAGGCCTTTTTGCCATGGAAAGTTACAATGAGAAGACAGCTGTCAACGAGGACGTCATCGCTCACCAGACACTGAATCTGCTGGCATCTTAATCTTGGACTTCCCGGCCTCCATAACTACAAGAAATATATGTTTGTTGTTTATAAGACACTCAGTTAATGCTATTTTTGTTGTAGCACCCCAAAGGGACTTAGATACCTTCATAATAATTTTTAAAAATCTTTGAGTGTCAAAAGCATTTTATTCATGGTGATATCCTTAGAGCCCCTAGCATTTATTTATTAAAAATATGCAGTGAGTGTCTAATTTATGCTAGGTACCATGGTGGAGATGAGGATACAAAGACAAATATATAAAGCGCCTGGACCCACCATGATAGGCACTTGGGAAGTTGTGTTGACTTCTTTAATTTATCCCACAATAATGCCAGAGTGAGCCTCTTCTGATCATCTTAAGAATAAGGGTCATATAAAACATAAGGTTAATGACTAAATAATGGAGTTAAAATTTAAGGTTAAATTCCATGCTGGTACACTGCACTATATAATTTCCTCACATAATGAAGATGGGTCATTAAGGATTCAACACTTTCAAGCCTGCTTAACCCAAACAACAATGAAAAAGAATCTAAACACAATTTCGCAGCTTTCAGATGGATGAGGTTAAATTGGGCAAGACAGCAAATAATGAGGGATAATGGGGAAGAACTCAAATCATCCAGTACATTAACGAAGCTGATGTGCAGTTAATACTGAGAAAGATGTATCATGTAGCTGCGTGATAAGCAGAAAGGCATTCTTTTCTAAGAGGCAATGGAAGGCATATCCCTGCATCTTTCCATGTTCAGATAAAATCCTTTTTGAAGAGCTCAGTTCACAGGACATCTTTTTCATGCTTCCTCTTCCTGCCTCCGCCCCAAGCTATCTCTGCACCGTGGTCATATTCTACACATACCTCCTTTAAGCGTCTGTTCTGTCACCCATGATATGAAGGTTAACTCTCTCAGAAGAACAGAACATGCATCCACATTGTCTCCTCAGATCTAGGAACTGAGCTCAGCATTTTTTATATGCCGTTCTATCTTCTCCTCACCCCAAATCTATCATGTGGGGATAAAGGAAAGATGAGGAATAGAGTATCAAAAACTTTACATTTCCTGAGTTTACACAAGAAGTGAAAAGCCAAACAGGACTTTGGACGTTAGGATGTCTGACTTCAAACTTATTATACTTCCTTCAACCCTAAACCATGTCCTCAGAGTAAGGCTGTTATTTAGATAGAATGTTCCTAAGGCAGGTGCTTGATAGAACTGGTTAATTCATAGAATAAAATGTTAGCAAATAAGTTCAGTAATGAGTAAAGCGTTTCTATAATAAATAAACCATATGTCTTCGGCGGGAATAATTCTACAACCATATTTCTGTTCAGAAGTATAGCCCTGGTTGATTGAAACTTCGTGTTAGCTGCAAGTGATAATTTCCACCAGGGATAAAACATACAGAAAACATTCAAGGTCTTTTGAAATCTTTAGATTACTCTGCATAATCTTTTCAGTTGCACTTGCCTGGCACTGAAAAATATCACTTTTATTTAACTGAATCCAAATGAGAACAATCAACTAACTGAAGTTTTTTTCTGTTTGCTTTGTCTAGTTTTCCCCCCGGGAGAAAGAGGCTGAGACATGTCAATAAGCTGATATGGGGATCTAGTTTTTCAAAGTAATTTTCTAAATTTGCACTGATAAGCATTTAAATTGCTGTCCCTGTCTTAATCTAACCTTGTCAAAGAAACAAGGCTACATGTAATGTTTGTGCTGCATATGTTAAACACACACTTTATTTTATTTGGCTAATATCTCAGTTGTAGCAGAAAAAGACTGGGTAAGCAAAATTGCTATCACGCCCAAAGAAATGACAGAACATTTTTTTGGAATGAACTGTCACATAAATTGCCAGCTTCTATTAATTTATTTTTAATTTAGACTTTCAAGTATCGTGATACAAAAAAAGATACAAACATCATAGGCATTTTGATTATAAAGCTGTATTTCCTACAAAAGCAGTGAAGTTCTTGTAATTTTTCTTTCTGTTTTGAGACCTGGCTCTTGCTCAGTTCATATAAAATGAGTTAATTTCTGCTTGCCATAAGCAAGAATTGCTATACAGAATTCCACATTCGAGACTGAATTTGTTTCAGCTATCTTCACTAATGGTATGTCAGCTGGGAGTGTTCTAGTCTTCGAATAACAGAAAAATTAAAGTAATAACAAACAAATAGGAGTACATCTTTCTCATATAGAAGAATGTGGGGAAGTGACTGATTTCTGGCTTCATCTGAGCTGTTCCGGGTTGCCACCAAGGATCCAGACTCTTATGGAGATCTAAAGACCAAGGATCCAGACTCTTATGGAGATCTAAAGACCAAGGATCCAGACTCTTATGGAGATCTAAAGACAGGCACATCTTGGTGAGGGAGAGAGATAAAGAAGTTAGTAAAATGCATAATGTATTAGACTAAAACTAGTGACTGTAACAACAGCAGCAACAAAAAAACTTACCATTCAGTAATTTTACATGATAGAATTTTGCTTCTTTTTCAAGGGATAGAACTGAGTGAGTGAGAAGTTGGCATGCCAACTATTTTCAATAAAGCTGTTTAGATACCTCTGTTTGGAGATGGCTGTGCCGCTGTCAACTAGCACCTTCTGTTGTCACCTTGTGGCGCATTTGCATTCCAGCCTGAAAACACAAGAGTGGATAATGAGAGCAGTCTTGATGCACCACACCCAGATAATGATGGTTAGATTGCAGGTGTTGAGAGTCTTTCCAGGAGCATACCTAGTGTGAGATCCTCTTGCCTCCTTTGATGATGGCCTTGGGTAAGACGTGACCTTTTTCCAGAGTCTTATTTCTTATGAGAAATATGTTTAGTCATCATTTGTCTATTTCCCCAAGAATGAGACAGAAATTAAAATTACTTCTGGAGTTTCCTTGTCGTGCAGCGGGTTAAGGCATTGTCCCTGCTGTGGTTCTGGTCCTTGCTATGGCACAGGTTCAATCCATGGCCTGGGACTCTGTATGCTGTGGGCACAGCCAAAAACAACAACAAAATTACTTCTGACTATTAAGGTTCTGGCTGTTTAGATTGAAAAAAGAATAGAGGTTGACCATGCTCATTCATCCTTTGTGCATTTTGTTCATATTGTCACCTGTTTTGTGAAGATTTCTCACAGTTATTACATGTTAAAATAATCATTCGTTTTACATTAAATTAAATATATTAAATAATAATATTTTCTCGGAGTTCCCGTCGTGGCTCAGTGGTTAACGAACCCGACTAGGAACCATGAGGTTGTGGGTTCAGCCCCTGGCCTTGCTCAGTGGGTTAAGGATCCGGCGTTGCTGTGAGTTGTGGTGTAGGTTGCAGCCACTGTTTGGATCCTGTGCGTTGCTGTGGCTGTGGCGAAGGCCAGCAGCTACAGCTCCGATTGGACCCCTAGCCTGGGAACCTCCATATGCCGCAAGTGCAGCCCTAGCTAAGGCAAAAAGACAAAAAAAAAAAAAAAAAAAACACCATAAAACAAAAAAACAAGGAAGGATGGATACTTTTCAAACAAAATTGAACATACAAAGTAATTTCCACTAAAACCAGCAGTAAAGTAAGATACTTATCATTATGGCTATTGCTGTGTAACATTGTATTGATAAGATCAATTACCACATTCAAGAGAAAATAATTAGAAGCATAAGAAATTGAAAGGGGGAGTTCCCTTTGTGGCATGGTGGAAATGAACCCAACTAGTATCCATGAGGATGTGGGTTCAAATCCTGGCCTCGCTCAGTGGGAAGAAAAAAAAAAATTTTTTTCCTCCTCAGTAAGTATTACCTACTTCTGCCTCTATTCTGGGTGCTTATGCATCCTTTCATCAGGATGCTCCAGTATGCTCACCATGTATGCATTTCTGCTTCACATATGAATATTCAGAAGCTCAGAGAGGTGAAATAATTTCCCCACCATTCTTCTAATTCTGGAGTTTAAAAGGTAGATATTGCTTTGACAATTTGTTTTTCCTCATTCCCCCAAACATAACCAATTGCAAAGTTCTAGCAAGTCCATCTCTTTAATATTTCTCAAATTTACTCAGTTTTTTTTCCCCATTCCTTATAGCCTTTGCATCCATTCAATTCACTACTATTTGTCATCTGGGTTACTGCTGTATTCCACTATTTGGTCTTCTTAACTCAAGTACTGGTCCCCTGCAATGCATTATACTGCTACTAGAGTAAACTTGACAAAATGTAAATCAATGCTTCAACTCTGTATTGTGTACAGATTTTTAAAAATCTTTCTTTTCTTTACGATTTTTATTATTGGTGTCATCATCTAAATCCTTCCTTCTTTCAGTGAGGGAAGTAAGTGGCTAACATTTTCTTACTCTGCCTCAAGTCTGAAACATTACAAAACCACTTTGCAAATCCATGGGAATTACAATACCACAGGAAACCTCAGGAAAGCCTTTCAAAGAGGACACATGGAAGGAAAGGACATATTATTCAGGAAATTAGACTATAGCAAATATCAGAGAGACCATTTCCTATGACTAAAAGGAATTAGCTGCAGCAAACCAAAACACACAGATAACTCTCCACCAACATGTGGTTCTGTCATTATGGGCAAGTTTTTCTTTATAAAGAAGGTATATGAGAAGAGACTTCTGGGATCATACTTTAAAGGCAAGATATCACTAAAGAAGTTTTGCTCATAGCCAGAGGTAGTCTTAGATACTTCTGAGCAAAGCAAGGACTTAGTACATTTATAAAGATCCTGGACTGTCACATTTCAGTGAGAAAATCTAACATCACAGCTCAGAGTTTAAAAACATAAACTATGTAGCCAAATTGCCCAAGTGTTTCAAGCTTGATGCTGACACTAATTGGCTCTAAGCATTTGATCAAGCTATTCTGTTTGATTATCTGTGATTTGGTTTCCTCATCTGTACAGTACAGATAATAATGTTACCTAACAAGGAAGAACATTATGAAGTTACATAAGCTATTTGCATGTATGTGTGTGGCCAAGAATATTGCTTGACAAGTATTTTATGTTACACAGTTTTATGTTTCACCCTATATGTATGTTTGTTCATCTCAAAATTGTCTTGGCTTGCTTCTCATTAAAGGAGAAAAGAAAGCCAAAACTCTTATCATAGTTTATCTTAATTTGGAAGAAATTTAGATTTTCACTTCTTAAAATTTCTTATTTCATAGTTTAGGAAATAGAAACCCAGAGATGTGACTATATGTTGAGGAATTTATCCCCAGTAAGAAGATAAATTTAAATAATTTGACCTAGGCACTTCTATTCTCAGTTTGGTGCTCTTCAAAATAAATTACATTATCTTAGCAAATGTCCACAACGTTCAACATTTCCCTTAAGAGAAAGTGGGGAGAAAAGACTGTTTTCTCCAAAGGAAAGCCAAAAAAGTTAATAAATCAGATGATTTACACAATACAACATAGCAAAAAGACTGAGATTAGAGTAGAATCCATGACTCCTTCTCTGAAAGTTGTTTCTATGCTTACAAAATAATGAGCTATGATGTTTGGGGATATAATACAAAAATTTATATCTGTACATTTCAATATGAGTCATATCTCTGTTCCAAATTTATGATCAACCAGCACAAATTTGCACTGCATTGTGATCAGAATCATAATACTTTTCTCTGTTAAACTGGTCTAGATATAAAAGACCAAAGACATCTTGCATAAATTTTTCATTATTCTTGGAATAGTTGTCCTTCTAATTCTGCATATCAATACATAACTGGGGCAAAACATTATTTTGGAGAGAAAGGGAAAATTGTCTATTTTATCTGCCATTAGGTTATTACATCAAGCAGAGCTATTTCCATAGAAAAAGCTGTATATCCACAAAAGTATATCAAATGTTTGAAAGTTTAAACAAAAGGAAAATTATATATAAGTCTGCTAAACTTCAAAGAAAGAATAGGACTGCGAGAGAAAAGAAAACATCTCACAAATCTGGCTCAAAATCGTTACTCTCTCTTGGTATCTGAAGCATCCAAGACCTTATAGAAAATCTTGGTTTCTAGAAGATTTAAACAAATAAAAGTTTAGGGTGTTTTCATTTGTTTTAGCTTTTTTGTCAGTGAATCTCTTGATGGGTATAAGAAGTTTCAAAGAACTGTTGAAAAGAATTGAGAAAGTTTGGGGTCTTCAAAATGGAAGAAAAACGGTCTCCCCAAACTAGATTTTCTGGAGACTGTCTTTCCCACTGGAACCCAGAATTTTTCTGTAAGATACCTCGTGTCATGGTTCGTGTATCTAGTCTCCTTCAGAATGTAAACTACAATATGTTGAGACAGTATTGCTTGCATGTCTGATTTCCTGTCACTGTCAGTCTTGGGGGGCTGCAGAGAAACCATTGCTAACGACTTCAGAGTTTGCATGTCCTGTGTTTACTTATCACTGGAATGAATAAAATATAATGAACCTGATATGAAAAAGGAATGCAAAGAATAAAATATTTCTTTCAGACTGTCAGCAAGCAACGGAACAAATAAGATTTATGGCAGAATTGTGTATGTGATTTATAGTTTAGCTTGTTCTTCATTTAAAAGAGGAAATTAAAACCACACTTGCATATGATTCAATCTTTGATCACTAGAGAATAGCTGCTGTGAATTAATTACTATAAACTCTATTACCTTTGTTCACCCCAGGTGCTGCATCCATAGTACCTTCCAACTATCGTCCCAGAGGAAAGATTTTTTTTTTTTTTGGTTGAAATTCTGCAGGAAAATTATCTGGCATTTGGCATTTCACTGAGTAGTCATTTATTACTTAAGGAACTAATTGAATAATCTCATGGAAAAAAACAGTTCAAAGAAAGACACAGATTAAATTCTTAGCAGCTTCTTACTTGCTGGGAGATTATAGATGTTTATTCACTTTTCATCACCTATAAGCCTAAAATCACATGCTTAATTTTATGCATAAATGTCCTCAGATCTTCAGCTCTGAAAGTTCACATTTAATTCTTGTAGTAAATGTGGAAAACTGTTATCTTATAAAAAAAAGGTATTTTGTTCACTTAATCTCCATTTAAGGTAATAAAAATACTTTTTGATGTAAACATTTCAAGATAAAATATAACAAAGAACCATGAAAAGGAGGGGCTCTAAGACATGACAAATAAGAATCTGCTTAAAAGATAAAATAAATATTTTAATACAATTTCAATACAATAATATTAGAATTAGACAAGAAAACACACTCTTCGAAAAGAACGTTTAGAAAACTACTGATAGCATAAAATATAAATACTGAAAGAAAATATTCTGCATAAAGTTAAGAACGTAATCAGATGTATTACTTAAGGAATGTCAAAATCTAAAGTGTTTTACATATTTGAACCTGTAAGCTAAAGGTTGGTGACTGTGAAGCTGTCAAATATGTTCAGAGACGTCAATGATATGGCAACACAGGACAAGTACTTTAACAGAATGGGCTGGCTCTTTCGATGTTTTTCCTAGTTAGAACATTCACACTTTCCTTTTTCTTTGGCTCTCTCTGCGGATGGCTATGTTTATGGGTTGAAGAAGAGGAACCAATCTGTGAAGCATTTGAATAATGTGAAGAATCAGGTTTCTTCAGATTGCACAAGATAGAAATATAACTCAAAATAGCCAAAACAAAAACAGAAAATGTGGTGTCTCAAGTTATATTCAGACACAAATGGATCCAAGAACTTGAATAAAATAACCAGAATTCTCTTTATTGCTTATGTCCCTCTCTCTCTCTCTCTCTCACTCTCACCCTCGCCATCCATTTCTCCATCTCTCAGCTCTGCTCTCTGTTGACAGCGACCTTCTCCAACAGGCTTTCTCCACATGTTGGCAAAGGCAGAGCCCCCACAGTTCTAGTCTTCACAGCTCTTACTATTGCTGATTCCTAGGAAAATGTGCATCTCTTTTCTGGAACTTTCAGTCAAACCCTAAGAACTGTAAACTTTTACCCATTTGGCTTTCTTCCCATCTCTACCTCAATTCCTGTTTCTGCGAATGTAATAAAAAGGCTGACTGACCTGAGTCGTACACCCATCCCCAGTCAAACCCCAGAGACTGCAAAGACAGCATAAGTGATCCCCGAAGGAAAATCAAGATGCCATCTCAAAAAACACGGAAGAGATGTCAGGCAGGGGGAAAAAAAAAATAGATGTCCACTGCAAGCAGATTACGGCATATTCCTGAAGTATGTTACTTTTATATCTACTGCCAGTTGAGCCGCATTTGAAATATACAGGCCTTGCCAGGAACAAATCATTAAATTTTAAACTATTAGTTAATTTATGCTTCTTAAAATTCAGGTAGGTGTTACTGCTAGTTTGTTGTGTATAAATATGTAGGGATTTTTTTTTAATATATTTTGGGGAAGTTGTGAATATAGGAGTTTTCTTTATAAAGTAATTGTATTTCAATGAAGTTAATTTTTAATGCCAGCCTATTGTATTTTAAAATACAATAAAGAATGCAAAATAAAGAATAATTATGCATAGTTATACTACTCAAGACATTTTGGTATCGGGTTTTTTCCCCTCATTTTTTCTTATTCCAAGTTTGTGATTATTTGGGTTTTTTAACATTTAAATTTTTATTAGGTGCTATATATAGTTTTATATCCCAGTTTGTTCATTTAACACTACAGTATGAGCATTCTCATCATCACAGTAGACTCTCCATAAGGAGAATTTTAATAGACAATTAAAATCCCACCCAAAACATATCCAGAATTCTATATTTAAAAATTTACATTGCTTTAAAATTTTATGATTATAAATAGTACTACCATTAATTTATTCTTGAAAAATTTGTTTTCTGAATTTCAGATTATTTTCTTAAGAAAATTTCCTAGAAATGGGGTTCCTGGAGAAAGGGTTTGTTACATATGTGTTGGATGAAGATTGTCTTCGCTTTTTATTTAGACTTTCTTTGATTCAATGGCTCTCTTAAGCTGTATTTCAAATATTAATTTTTCAAAATATTGAAGCAATGAACTTGTTATTTATTTAACAAATACTTTTGGAACATATATTAGAGGTCATACAGCACAATAAAGGAATATTTATTCCAGCCTTGTGGTGGGGGGAGACTTCTAAATAGAAATGACATGTAAACTGAGTCAGGAGAATAACTGAGTATAAGAGAGAATATATAAGGGAAAGACTTTTTTTTCTTTTTTTTTTTTGCTTTTTAGGGTCGAACCTGCAGTGTATGGAAGTTCCCAGGCTAGGGATTGAATCAGAGCTACAGTTGCTGGCCTGAGCCACAGCCACAGCAATGCAAGATTGGAGCCTCATTTTCATCCTACACCACAGCTCATGGCAATGCTGGATCCTCAACTCACTAAGCAAGGCCAGGGATTGAACCCACATCCTCATGGATATTAGTCGGGTGAGTTACCACTGAGCCACAATGGGAACTCCAAGGAAAAATGCATTTTATATAATAAAATGAAAAAACGCATGGCATACTTGGAAAATAACGTGTGTTTTAGTACAGCTAAAGACAGGAGACTAGAGGGATGACAGAGGCCAGATTTCAAATATCTCATCTGCAGGAATTTAGAGGGACTTAGAGGGAACTCAACAAGTGAGATTCCTGCAGGCTGTTGTCTCACATTATATAATCTCTCAAACTGTTGCCCTTAATCTAGTGAACTTCTCTGCCCAATACAAAAATCTGAAAAATGATACTATCTTATGGCACAAAGGTTGGGTTGGAAAGAGAGGGGACGGGTATACAGTATGTGATCAATGTAGTTCAGAGTCTGATTTAGGAATATGAATGGGGAAGCATCCTTAATCTAGGCCTTCTTTCTTCCTCCTTCAAAGAATGACCTTCACAAATTTTCTTCAGTAAAGGGTTGTTAAAGACTGGCTCTCCTTCAGCCAACATAGTTTAAGGAGCATGTCCTTATCTCCTAGAAAGTATATGAGTTAGGTAAATACAATAGACTTTGTTGTTATACCTTTGGCTCACTTAAATTTTGGCATTGAGAAGAGACCAATTCAACATATTGAAAAATAACCAATTATTTCTGCAAGAGGAAATTGAGTTCATTAGACCTGCTTATATTTCAGCTTCAGTATCCCATGGTCTTGGGTCATTCTGGCCTCATCTACTTTGGGATGGAAAGCTCTCAAGATTCCCCTCAAAGACAGTGATGTGGGACACAAACAGATACGTGTAAATGAATGTAGCCTGCACATCTGTTGTTGCTGACTCACCTGCAGGAAAGGCTCGAGCTTGTTTTAAAGAAGTCCTTGGTCAGAAAGTTGTAAAAGCAAAGTAGCAGTCCAGGGGATGAGGAACAGATGTATTTTTGCTGGAGATCAAGGTCCTTTATCTATCTTTCTCCGCAACTCATTAGAGAATTTAATTGAACCATTTTGCTGTCACAATCTCCCCTGTCTGTGAAATAAGGATAATTATTGCTGCTCTTTCTTTTGCCCTTTGATAACTTCACAGGGGTGTTCAGAGATATTATGAAGATTAATAAACCAAATGCTTGTAGAGTGCTTTAAGCACCCCATAAGGGAGAGAACAGCAAATTAAAATCCACTGCTCTGAGAGCAAGAAGGAGCAGATGCCAGAGACCAGCAGCCAGAGCCCTGACAATCCCAGCCCTGGTTAGTTTGTGAGTGGTGTGTATGAATGCAGAGGAGGGTGCCCTTTTCCCATGCCCACTAGTACCAGCCCTGGCCCATAGGGCACAGGACATCTGCCTCATATTCCAACATCCCTTACTTCACAGAAGTAGGTCTGCAGGTCTGGTAGTCTTTAATGGATATAAGAAGAGAAAAGAAGGCAGAATACGTTCCACCTATTCCTTTTCAGAAGGGACTCCTACGTTTACATCCCTGCCCTTAACTCTGCCATACAACTGCTATCTGCTGAAAATATGACTAAAATGAGAATTGTTTTTAATAAAGAATCTGAGTGAAGGAATCATGGATGGGTAACTAGAAAGTTCCTGATACACTTACCCCTTACAGGAGATCTAATCTTTTGAGATTAAGTGTTGTCTATGAGATGTAGGATACATGCATGATCCTTCTTGAGGGTCAATAATAGCTCATGTGTAAAATGGGGAGAGGAATCGATCTTAACCCTTTAGAAGGTAGTGATTGATGTAGAATAAGAAAATTGATGTGAAAATTATTTACAAGTTATAAAAAAAATCAAAAAGCAAATTGATTTTTGTTTTTTCTGATGATGATAGCTCAAGTATGTTAGCATTGGACAAGCCAGACAAATAGTGTTTTCAAATCAGTAATGGCCTTTTTTTTTTTTTTTTTTGGCCCAAACATGTTAATAGGCATCCAGTAGGGCCAGGAATTTACCTGTTTAATAGACTTGTCCTGGGAGTGAAGAAAGCCTGGGCACAGGATATAGTAGAGACATTGCATGCTCATCAAAACCCAGTGTTCCCCTTACCTCCAGGGTACAGATGAAGAACATATCTCCCAAATTCCTCTGCACATCTTTCTGAGCAGAACTGATGGGTGCCACTCACAAGCCTGACCCTTAAAATCTTCATACTGTTACATGCTCTCTTTCACCATCCACAGGCTGAATAGAGAGAATAGGATTTAAAGGGTACAGAGGCGCAGGATAAAAGAGCTTAGGTTTCTAAAAGACTGCTTGAAACTGAGCCCTCCAAGACCTATATCACCCTGGGTTTTGACAGATAAACTATTATTGTGCAAAATTTAATACTTGATATTTAGAGGTATTAGCTACAACAATTGACTTTGTCTGCCTAATGCACATGGGTGTACCAACGATAGGCAGGGATTGCCTCCCAGGGTGCAGGAAAAGGGCAATGATGCATTATCAGTCCAGAATTTAGTAACAGTAACAATAGAAAGTGGTTTGCTTTTTATTATCATAACACTGACAAATCTAGATAATATCAACCATGAAGTGTTCCTTCTCATGTCGTAGAAGGAATGCATGAGGGAGTGGACCCCTTGAGAGAAAGAGACTGCTCTGTCCCCATTGTGTCCCTGCTTCCATCAGGGGAAAAACACAAAACACAATACTAGGCTTAAGGATAGAACACATGGCTCTAAGTTTCCACTCTGCCACTTCAGAAATGAGGCCCGCTGATCCTTCTGTCTGAGAAGTGGATTTTCTGGGACTTCAACGCCTCTCCAATGAGAGAAACTCAAAGAGCCTCTGACCAGGATAAAAATCACCAGAACTTTATCGCCCCACCGGTCTCGGTGCAACTGTCACAAAGTTCTTGAGCCCCATCTTCCCCTTCAGCAAGCTGGCCTACTCCCTCCTGTCCCATATTAGGAAAGATACTTGGCGTGCTCCTCTCTTTGACCCTATAGGAAAATATACGTCCCCAACCAACAAGCAAATGTACCATAAGATCTCTCCTCTCTCCTTTGTCCCTGGGCTATAAAAATAGACACAACAACGTGCTTCGGATCAGCTCTCCCTGATCATCAGAAAGTCGTCCCACTGTGCTAGTGTTTCTTATCTCAGTAAAATTGTCTCTCTCTTCACCCTGCTATGAGTCTGGAAAATCTTTTCCAACCTGTGCATGGACCACTACAGATTTAATACTTAATTCATTGAGTCTCCTGAGGATCAAATGAGGCAGCATGTTTTAAAAAAAAATAGTAAATTTCATAAATATCATGAGTGAATACTAGCATTATTATTGCTTCATTTCAAAAATTATGTTCTCTAGGTACAAGGCATTCTCTCAGTTATACAGGTATGGTTTTACTTTATCAGATAAACTACCTCGTTTTTATATGTACATTTCATATGCACTACACGGGTAGGTAGTAGCAAGCAGACATGTAACACTGAAAATCTTGTCATAGACAGATACTGACTTCTTGAAGTTCCATATTGTTTTGAGGGAGGATCCTTCCACATTTCTTAATATTATGCCTGGAAGAAGATTAAAAGGAAATATTACTAATACTCTTCTTCCCTTTATGTTACTTTTCTTCCCATCATACATTCTGTAGAAAATATTCTTTAAACATGTGCTGCACTAGATCGTAGTGTCCAGATGAAGAAGGCATGGTCTTCACTGTCACAAGGCCTGGAGTCTACAGAGACACTCATTTATACAAAGAAGCATTTGCAGTAAGTGTGAACAGGTGTTGTGGCAGATATGTGAATTTTAAAAGGCAGTATGTGTTTATTTACTTCAACTTGAAAACTCAAATTTGATTGCTAACTTTTGACTTTGCCAAATACCCACATTGAGAAAATCCAATTAGTATTGCATTTCCATAAACTAGGAGACAATTTAATCTCAGATAAGTAAAAAGTACATGCTCTCAGAATAAAGTCAGATTCCTAAATTGATGTATAGGGCTTTCTTTTAAAAATCAGTTTTCCTTATTTTTCCCGGTTTTACTAGAGATTGCTGAAAACTTCATGTCAGGGTATAGGCCATGGCTTTCAGGCTTTCACGGTGAAAAGCATATCTTGAGGAACACATAGGAGAGGGCAGTCTGCATTTAGGGGATTCAGTCAGAGGACTCTATGCAGCTTGATGCCAGGAAGTGTGGCCCTGGAGAAGAGAAGCCAATTCTAGGAAAGTCAGGATGAAGCTTGGAGATGGTCAAGAAATTCTACTCACTGGACATTATCCAAAGGCTGATTCATTAAAGCTGAAATAGTATTTATAGCTAGGCAGAGGATGGGAGGGCTAGAGACAGCCTTCAGACAGAGACAGAAACTCAAGCAAAGGCAGGGAGACCTACAATAGTACAGCACTGAAGCTGTTCATTGTGAAGGAAAAATTGTGGATGAGGGGCTGAAACCTTAGGGGCCCAATAGAGGAAAATGATGGGAACATGGCACCAGTCATCCATCTCTTTGTATTATTTCTTTTCAAGATATTGCTTTCAGTTAAATTGGAGCAGTGAGACAGAGGTATCATCTTATGCTGTGATAGTAACACTTTTAGACCAATTACAATTTCAACACCAATTTTGGTGTCAAACGATAAATAAAAATATAGTCTAAGTGTTCTCAATATTAATTGCGATGCGATGATTTTTCCATCACATTTACAGTGAAGAAGTAGAAAACAACTCCATAAATAAAGATGGAGCTATGAAACCACCTGTGAAAAGCAGTTCCTGTTTGGAAAGAAGACGGATACACTTTTAATGTTAAGGTAAAGCATTAACAATTGTTATCAAGACATTTGTTAATGCTTTACCTTAATATTAAAAGTGTATCTGTCTCCTTTCCTTATCTGAAAAGCCCTGTTTCTACTGCAGTTCTTTTAAAATACCTGGATTAACAAGAAAGAAAGGGCAAGTTATAACCCATGATACAAAGCATCTCTTAGCCAGTATTCACCCTCCATCATCTTGAACTGAAGCTCCAACTACACCTTCCTCAGAAGAAGAGGTCCTAAAAGAGGTCCATATCTAGGGAGGAGTCTGAAGATTTCAGAACCAAAAAAAAGAAAAGTTAGATGGGCCTAAAAATTATTATTCTAATTGAAGCGAGTCATCAGAGAAAGACAAATATCATATGATATTACTAATATGTGGAATCTAATAGAAATGAAACAGTATAACTTACAAAAAACAGACTCAAAGATTTTGAAACCGAATTTATGTTTACTAAAGGGGAAACATAGGGGGAGGCATAAATTAGGAGGCTGGGATAGATATAGACACACTATTATATATAAAATAGACAAGTAACAAGGCATCTACTTTAAGTGACCCTGGATATAAATTTTTCAGAGGAAATTGACTTTTGGCTGCATTTTGAATGACTTGGTGGCCTGGTTCCTACTTATTTTTCTTCATCAGGTCTTAACATTTCAGATCTTTGAACTAAATCTATTTAAATTTGGTTTGCTTTGGATAATCTCTGGAATTAATTGACTTGGTAGCTTCATAGGTATCAGTACTTTTGTTTGTTTTGTTTAATGAGTCATTGATACATAATAACAAATAGCACTACCATACAGGTTGTTGTGTTTGCCTTGGAAGCCAATTCAGGTTCTGGACTATACTTAAAGAGTTTCTGAACTTGATGTCCACTGCAGCTGTGGGTTAGGATTAAGTAATTTCACTTTCATGGAAATTATCTACCCCTACGCTTTAAAAAATAAGAGCTAAGAGTAAGACAATTAAATTAAATTTTAGGCATTTTCTAGAGGAGAGAAATAGACAGGAATTCCATGAAGTTCACTTCCTGTACCAGAAGACCCAAACTGAGATAGTTCCCGGTACAGAATTTCTATACTATTTGCTTGTGTTTTTCCTTATCTCTTTTCTTTTGGAAAACTCATTTTTCCCCCTCACTATTTTGCAAATTATGCCACAAGAGTTCCCATTATGGCTCAGCAGGTTAAGAACGCAACTAGTATCCATGAGGACACGAGTTCAATCCCTGGTCTCGCTCAGTGGGTTAGGGATCCAGCATTTCTGTGAGCTGTGGTGCAGATTGCAGACATAGCTTGGATCCTGCATTGCAGTGGCTGTGGTGTAGGCCAGCAATGGCAGTTCTGATTCAGCTCCTAGCCCGGGAACTTCCATATGCTACAGGTGTAGCCCTAAAAAGAAAAAAAGAAGAAGAAAAGAAAGGAAAGAAAGAAAGAAAGGAAGGAAGGAAGGAAGGAAGGAAGGAAGGAAGGAAGGAAGGAAGGAAGGAAGGAAAAGAAAAGAAAAAAGAAAGAAAAGAAAATTGTCCCACATGAGCTGCCATCTTCTTATGTGTTCTTACCTATCTGGTCTGAGTGACTGATTAATCTAGGAAAGTATAGCAGTTCCATTGTGGCTCAGCAGATTAAGGACCCAAGTTGTCTCTGTGAGGATGTGGGTTCTATCCCTGGCCTCACGCATGATGGGCCAACCAGGTTCTTACCTAACTCACATGTATTCAAAGTGGAAACGGTAGATGGAGAGTCTTTTTCTATTGTGTGACAAAACTTAGGGTGTGCGAGGCCAGGAGGTACCCATGGAGAGAAATACATATTCCTATGGGAAAAGCCAGGCTTAGAGGAAAACCTCTGAATGGACAGAAAAAGACAGCACAACTTCTACTCATGAATAAGACTCCAACCTTCCTGAGATTTGGTTAATTGAGCTAATAATTTCAACTTTCCTTTTCTTCTTTTAAAACTTTATTGGAGTTCCTACGTGGTACAAAGAGTTAAGTATCCCACTCTGTCTCTGCAGCTTTGGTTCAGAATGCTGCTACGGCACAGGTTTGATCCCCAGCCAGGCACAGTGGGTTGAGGATCTGGCATTGCTGGAGCTGTGGCGTAGGTCACGGCTGCAGCTTGGATTCAGTCCCTGGCTTGGGAACTACCATATGCCATGGGTGCAGCCAAAAAAAAAAAAAAAAAAAAAACCTCATTTATTGATTAGCTGATTTTGTGTATTTGTTCAAGCCAGCTTATACTGAATTTTTAATCAAAATAACCGCAATAATGAAAGAGTCCTGATTAAGACATTTGGGAAATTTGTGAGTATACGTAGAAGAATGGTTATAGGTAACTCAAAAGTGGTTTTATTGATAAGCACTGCAGATCCCAAAAACTGTTCTTGGATGGAAAATATAGAAAAGTCTTCAATAACCCAGAGAAGTTACCAATTTTTCAAGTTCAAACTTCAGCATGGGAAAATATGTCTAGGAGCTTGGTACACATTCTCTAAAATAATAAACCTGAGTTATCTAATGATTTAAAATTTTGTTGGCATATTCTTTATTATGAGAAAGCATGTATACATGGATATTACTTGAACTGAGAAGAATATAATCCATTTCGAGTTAGTCTTACAAAGCAGAAAAATACATCAATTCAATAAAAAATAAGTAGTTATCTTTTTTGGCATCTGATTTTTCTCAGTAGCATCTGAGATAGAAAATAACATGGATGGAAGGAGGCTTGAGTAGGTTTCCCAAACAACTGAGCTCAGTTCTGCTAAATGATACAGAACCCTAAAAAAATCCTATTAAAAAGTATGATCTAATTTATCTAGTAATTTGCAAAGATTAATCAAATTTGCTCCGAGACTGCTGGAGCCCTGAATTTCTGACTTGAAGGTCTTCTGTGACCTCAGTACAGAGAACAGAAGAGGGCCCTGAAATAGTTCTCTCATCCCCAAGGCCCCAGGATAAAACACAGACAGCAACGCAAGTGCAACATTGACTTGACTTTTTAACAGAAAACAGGCCTGCTTCTGTTGGTTTTTTTTTTTTTTTTAAACCTGCCCCTTCTTCCTGCAACACCCTAGGGAAATGAACATCAAATACCAGAGAAAACAAAGGAGATACCTTGGGAGTGAATTCAAATATCCTCAAATCCTCCTCACTGTGACTCAAATACAATAGAATTTTGACTATTTGAAAGTAATTCACTGATGTATTCCACACACAACCCTCTTGAAAAGACTGTTAGGATGGGTGTATATCAAGAGTCTCGAAGCATTAATAATAGCATCCGGTTGCATATAAACACTAAGAAATCTAGTTAAATTATATAGTATTTCTGATTATTTGGCATAGGGTAAAATAGAGCACTTTGTCTTATTGTCCTATTCATTTTATATTTCTTTATGAAGTTGCAGAAACTAAACAGGCAAGATATATACACAGGTATGTGTATATATATATATGTAGGTAGGAGTATGGATATATATATATACATATATATATATATATACACATATGTGTGTGTATGTATACACATGAATATGTATATATACACATGTGTATCTTTATATAAGCAGCAGAGGAGACTTAGATAACCATATTGCTTTTAAGTTATGATTTTTGCTTTTTTAAAAGGTAGTTACTGTTTGACTGTGGGAGTGAACCTACATGAATCTCTGGAAATACATTTTATGATGTTAATAAGTCTCAAGTAATCTTCATGGAACTAGACCAAAAGTTTTCAGACTTCTATTTTTACATTACATACCAGTAAGCCAGGATTTAAAGGAAATCAAGTATAAAGAGAAAATATCAATGTATTTTATAGGAGGGCTCAAAATGTTAGGTTTTGATTTTACCCAATTTCTTTTTTTTAATGGCTTCTTTTTTCCCTTGCCAAGACTTCGTCAATAATTTGGGGTCTTCAGAGGTCCCTTGACAGACACCAACCATTTTTCCTGTCTTGCTCTCCCCACCCCCATCCCATGAACCTCACACTGCAGACAAACAAAATTGATATTTGGTTTTCATTCCTTTCCCCTGTGAATACTGATAGTCCTGGACACACAAACCAGCTGTCCCACCTGAAACTGTGTGAAACTGGGCCTTCATTTTCTCATTTATAAAACGCTAGTAATAGGGCTTCTCTTGTGGTGCAGCAGGTTAAGGATCAAGAGCCGTGATGTCAGCGGTTTGGGTCGCTGCTGCTGTTGTGCAAGTTCAGTCCCTGGCCCAGGAACTTCCATATGCTGCAGGCTCGGTCAAAAAAAAAAATCTAATAATAATAACCCATGTCTCGCAGTCTCATCAGTATACTTATTATTCAGAAAACACCAATATTTAGAAAGCACTCCAAAGACATTATTTGCATTTTTTCTATGAATGCCTTCTAATGCTCACTCTAGATTGTGATTTATTGGGGAACAAACAGTATCTTGTAAATCTTACATCTCCTGGGCCAAAGAAAAAGTCTGTGGTGTAGAAAGTGCTCAAACTGTGTCTTTCTTCAGTCTGCCTCACTTTCTTCCTTTGTCACCCTTTACTACCTTTTTATACGTTACCTACTTTAGCAAGTGCAATATTATTCCTCATCTTTCATAAGTGTCTCATGCCTTATATTCTATGCGTAAGTGCCTCTCTCATATTCTAAGCATCAAGATTCCAACCTTAGGTATTTCTTCGAACATATCACATAGTGTAACTTCAATTATTTTGCACATTTTCTTCCTTTTTTGCAATATAAACGTTTAATTTAATAAATATTTACTGAGTACCTACTCCATGGCAGCTGTTACACAAGATAACTGTGAATTACACAGCTTTGAACAATTTGGGCGTGGTCCTCTCTTGATGGGATAATTTCCTGTTTCTGAGGAAGTTCTAGGCACTCTTCTATAGCAGTGTGAAGGGTGAGGGTTGGGGGCAGTGGGAGAGCTCTACTCCAGCAGGGAAGATTATTTCATTACTGGCACTATTTAGAATTGCTGGCTCAGGAGTTCCCGTCATGGCGCAGCAGTTATCGAATCCGACTAGGAACCATGAGGTTGCGGGTTGGATCCCTGGCATCAATCACTGGCTCAGTGGGTTAACGATCCAGTGTTGCCGTGAGCTGTGGTGTAGGTTGCAGACGCTCGGATCTGGCGTTGCTGTGGCTGTGGCATAGGCTGGCAGCAACAACTCCTATTAGACTCCTAGCCTGAGAACCTCCATATGCCCCGGGAGCGGCCCTAAAAAAAAAAAAAAAGGAATTATTGCTGGCTCAGAGAAATAGTCAAAACCAGACTAACTTTCAGTATACTTTATCATAATGTTAAATTATCTACAGACATGTATCACCTCATTGCCTGCAGCCAGGAGAGATGGCTCCTCGGCATCCCCAGAAATAGTAGATGCGGGACTACGGTAATGGAGTTTAAGGCATGAGGAAACTTAGTCATCTTTGAGCACCTTTGATTAAGGGCAGAAGACAGACTAGAAGTGAATTATTCATCATGAAAAGAATCTGAGAACATATTAGACTTTGTCATCTGGAAACCAGACTATTGAGACTTTAAAATCCCCCCAATTTTTTCATTATCAGGACCCAAACTTCCAATCTTTATCTCCTAGAAGACATTAGGGACAATGACACAGTGCTCAAGGGGAGGCACGCATTTGCATGTTTTAAAAGAACTGACTATTTTGTGGAAGGTGAAGAAATGAGACCTAGTGTGAGAAAGGACTCATTGGGGTTAAGGTGAGGGTGTCTCCAAAACCTAAACAAAGCTACTTCAAAGTATAGAATGAAGCACAAATGAAAGGATTGAGGAAAGCAAATTGAAGAGTTAAAAAAAAATCCGCTTCTGGATCTCTACCAAACTGTGGGTTTCAAATATTTAGGTCCACATAATTTGGACTTGAAATAAAGTTCTGAGGGCGTATGCACTTTGTGAGTGTCTTGCCAGTTATCACCAGGACAATGTTATCTGGAATCTATCACAATCTAGTTTACTGGCAGGATTATGTATACACACCCACCACAGTCAATTAACAAAAATGACTTTGAATCTTCTTTCCTCCTTTTCTCTGCTGTTAAAGAATTGAGCCTCTCAGCTCTTTTGCATGGTTCTGGAACAAAAGAAGAGAGTCAGGTCTCCTGCAGAGTTCACGTTGAGTGCTTCCAGAAACTATGGAAATGTTTGTTGACATATCTACATCCCATTTTAATGAGCAATGGAAAGGCGAGGTTGATACACCAAAGAAATTGTCTCAGGGAACATTTGGGAAAATGGATCTCGTTGCACAAGTGAGCTATTTGTTTCTTTTACAATTTGCCACCCACTTTGCTGGTAAGGATGGAGCAGTTAGGTTGAAAATGATAGATTGCCCTAAACGGGCAGCTACTGAAATCCTGCAACTTCAATGGGTCACACTGAGCAGAAGATGATAAGCTTTTCTGGCAACAGAATAAATTGTCCTCATGTGGCATTAGTGTTTCCAAATGGCCCCCTGCACTCCTGTCAAATGCGAAAACCCAAAGCATTTCTCTTTCTATGATTTTCTTTATCTTCTCCCAAGATGTATTCCTTTGATGTCTCTTAAATTCTGATCTTATCTGTTGTTTTCACCTGAACATTCAATTGCCTCACTCAATGATGAGCAATCAAACTTACTGAGATTTATCGTGCTTCATTTTATACCTGGATGTATGATTTTGGAAGTCTCTTGTTACCTGTTCTGTTAGGATAATTCTCTTTGTTTCATTCTCGCCTTTCCTGTGCTCCTCATCTCATTCATTTATTCAACCTGCTGAACATAGATTCTGTGAGAGAGATACATCTGAAATATGATTCCAGACCTCCAGGAGGGTCAATGCACATATGAACAACTAACAGAATTACACTTGGATAAATGCGATAAAATTTTATTCATAAATCTGAGTGTGTCAATGCTGAGTGTTAGAGAAAGGATACACCAAAAAGGAGGGTATTCTGAACTGATTCTTGAGACATATCCAGTAGGGATTTGTCAGGAAATTATCTCTTGACAAATAAACTATGAGCTCAAACTTTTTTTTCCTCTTTAGTAGCAGCTTTATTGGAATATAATTCATTTAACTCTATACTTTTAATGTCCAAAATTCAGAAGTAGATTAGTTTATCCACAGAACTGTATCAGATTTTTCACTATCTAACTTTAGAATAATTTCATCACTCTAAAAGAAACACTGTACCCTTTTAGCAATTAATGCTCATCTTCTTTCCTGCAGTCCCTAATAACAACTAGTCGACTTAATATTACTTTACATTTACCTATTTAGGACATTTCATGTAAAGAATGTCATAGAGTAAGTGGCCTTTTCTGTCTGGTTTCCTTCATTTAGATAATATTTCAAGGTCTATACTTGTTTTAGCACCTATCAGTGCTTCTTCACTCCTTTTTACAGTCAAATAATATTTCATTCTGTAAATATGTGACCTTTTGCTTATCCGTCATTCAGTCGATAGATGTTGAAGTTGCTTCCATTTTTAGCTAATATAAGCAATGCTGCTATGAACACTTATCTACAAGTTTTTGCGTGGACATATGTTTTCAATTTTATTGAGTATATGTCTGAAAGTGGAATATCAGAATCATATGGAAACCATTTTTTGTCATTTTAGAGGAAATGCCAAACTGTTTATCAAAGCAGCTGCACTATTATATATCTCAACCAGGAATGTATGAGTCTTCCAGTAGATATCCTAGTGGGTAAGAAGTAATATCTCATTGTGGTTTCGTTTTGCATTTTCCTGACTAATAATGTTCAGTATCTTTTTATGTGTCTTTTGCTATTTTTGTATCTTCTTTGGGAAAATATATACTCAAATCCTTTAGCCATTTTTAAAATTGGGAAATCACTGCAACAAAAAAAATCTCTGTAATAATTTTTATGCAGTAAGAATGCTGGACATATTTCAGATATATGATTTGTAAATGTTGCCCACAATTCTGTGGGTTATCTACAAATTTCCTTGATAGTGTCCTGTAATTATTAACTTTGATGAAATCTGATTTATTTTTTCTTTTGTTATTCATGCTTTTGGTGTCATAACTAAAAAGATTGGCCAACCCATGCCAAAAAGGTTTACTCCTAAGTTTTCAAGTTCTTTATAATTTTACCTTTTATGTTTAGATCCATGATCCATTGCAAGTTGACTATGTAATTAGTGTGAGGTAGGGTTAAAACTTTTTTGCTAAATCCAGCTTTTTCAGCCCCATTTGTTGAAAAGATTGTTCTTTCTCCCATTTATTGGCCTTGGCACAATTGTCAAAATCTGTTGACTATAATGTAAAGTAACCTCAGTTCTACTTAATGAGTTTATGTCTATCCTATGCTAGAGAAAAAAAAAAAACTTTTTTTGTCTTTTTAGGGCAAAACCTACAGCATAGGGAAGTTCCCAGATTACAAGTCATACTGGATCTATAGCTGCCAGCCTATGCCACAGCCACAGCAATGCAGAATCCGTGCCTCATCTGCGACCTACACCAGCTCATGGCAATGCCAGATCCTTACCCACTGAGCAAGGCCAGGGATTGAACCAGCATCCTTGTGGATACTCGCTGGATTTGTACTGCTGAGCCATAACGGGAATGCCAAGAAAAATACTTTTGATTACTACAGTTTTGTAGTAAGATTTTAAATTGGGGGTTATGATTCTTCCAATTTTGATATTTTTTGAGATGATTTTGGCTATTCCATATCCCTCAATTTCCATGTGAATTTTAAGTTCAGTTTGTCAATTTCTACAAAAAGAAACATGTGAGATTTTGATAGAGATTACATTGAACATGGAGATCAATTTAGAAAGTATTACCATCCTAACAATATTAAGTCTTCCAATCCATGAACATTATTTAGTTCTTCTTTATTTTCTTTCAACAATGTTTTGTAATTTTCAGTGAAGTTGCATTTCTTTTGTTAAACATATTCCTAAGCATTTTATTATTTTTAAGCTATTGGAAATTGAATTATTTTCTTAATTTCATTTTCTGTTTATTTGTTTCCAGTGTGTAGAAATACAGTTTTTTAAATATTGATCTTGTATCCTATATGTTTGCTGAACTCATGTATTAATTCTATGTTTTGTGTGTGGTTGTGGGGAGGATTTCTTAGAATTTCCTATATACAAGATATGTCATCAGTGAATAAGAGATAGTTGTACTTTTTTTTCAAATATAAATGTCTTTTATTTCTTTTTTGTCTAATTGCCCTAGCTAAAACCTCTGGTATATATATATATATTTTTTGTTGAAGTCACTCCAGCAGACATCACTGTTTTATTTCTGATATTAGGGGAAAGCATTTAGGCTTTCACCATTAGGTCTGTTATCCTTGGTATTTTTAGAGATGGCTTTTATCAGATTGTGGGCAATTTTTTTATATTCAAAATAGTTTTTTATTCATATTCATTATAAAATTTGAGTATTTTTATTATGAGAGGTTTTTGAATATTGTGAAATTATTTTCTTGCATCTATTTTGAAGATCATCTTGTGTTTGATATTTATTCTACTAATATAGCATATTACACTATCCCAATTTTTCAGTGTTATACCAACCTTGAATTTGTGGTATAAACCTGACTTTATCGTGGTATATTATCCATGTGATATCTTGCTATATTTAGTGTATTACAGATGTGTATATTATATTCATAAGAGAAATTTAGTTTGTAGTTTTCTTGGGATATCTTTGTCTATTTGGGGTATCAGTAAAACACTGGCTTCATAAAATGAGTTGCAAAGTAGTCCTGTCTCTTTTGTGTTTTGGAACGGTTTCTATATGCTCTGACCATGGTAGAATAACATCAGAAATAAATAACAAAAATAAATTTCAGAAATTCATAAATATATAGAAATTATATAGCATACTCCTAAATAACTAATGGTCAAAGAAGAAATCACAACATACCAAATATATGGGACCCTATGTTTTAGAATTGAGAGTAAAATTTATAGTGGTAAATATCAAGATTAAAAAGAAAAAGTGGAGTTCCTGTCAAGGCTCAGCAGAAATGAATCTGACTAGTATCCATGAAGACGCAGGTTCAATCCCTGGCCTTGCTCAGTGAATTAAGGATCTGGTGTGGCCATGAGTTGTGGTGTAGGTTGCAGATGCAGCTTGGATCTTGCACTGCCAATGGCATAAGCTGGCAACTACAGCTCCATTTTGATCCCTAGCCTGGGGACTTCCATATGCCGCATGTGAGACCCTAAAAAGAAAAAAAAAAAAGGTAGAATGATCTCAAATCAGTAACCTAAACTTCAGACTCAAGAAATTAGAAACAAAGAGCAAATTAAAGTCAAAGCAATCAGAAGGAAGAAGATAAAAAAGTTAAAATACAAAAGAACAGAATATGGAATAGAAAAATAGTAGACGAGATCAACAAACTGAAAGTCAGTTCTTTAAAAAGAACAACTAAACTGACAAAATTTTAGTTAGACTGATAAGGAAAAAACACTCTTGCAAAAGGTAACAAATATTATAAGGAATTTTTAATTGTTATAAAAGTTGACAGAGTTGGTGTCTGTTCTAGAACCATATTACAGTTGTAGGTACTAATGTAGTGTAACCGTATTTTGCCTTAACCTCTTTGATAGGTAAATATAATTTATTAAAATATTGTTCAAACTAACCCATCCAATTAAAAAGTTCAAAAAAATTCATTCTTTCAGGAAATAATCTGATATATGACTAGGAGTAGCTACTCAGTAAACTTCTGATTCCTCCCCACTGGCAGTTCTCTGTAGGCGTCCATTCTTTTTGAATTTTCACATCTCTAATGTGGTTGGTTCTTTGTCCAAATGGTCAAATGAAGCAGTCCACTCAGAGTGTTCACAGAGATATTCAGGAAATTCAGCAGGTGATGTTTAACTTTGTTATACATAATGACAGCTTTTTAGAGTCAAAAAGATCTCCATCTTCCAACTATCATCGATTCTGAGAACATGAGCAGGTTACTTGATCTTAACGTTTATAAGTAGCTTCATCTGTAAAACAGAAATGAAAACAGAACGTACAGCAAGTAATTGGTGTGAACATGAAGTGACTTGATATAATTGAACCATCTCACACAGACCTGACACAGAGGAAGAGTTCACCACTATGCATTTCCTAGCTCTTGGTCTTCCCTCTGCTTTGCTGCTTTGGTGTGTGTTTTTTAATATAGGCTTAAATGCCACAGAAAGCAAAATTCCACCAAATGAACACAGCATCCACTGAAGCTGAAAAGTGAGTCCCTGACATTCTGGTTACAGCCATAGCAATTTCCTCTGAAAATTGTGCCACATGGCTAGCATAAAGCAGATGGTTTGCTGACCTCATCTTCACTCATGAGAAAATGATTGCTTATTTGTTCATCCATTTTCTTCCAAAAGAAGTAAGACTAGAAGTAAATTTCTAGCTTCAAGACTTTAAAAGAATCAATGCTTTTCCCCATCTTTATATTCATTTCCATTTTGAGCCATATCATGGATTTGATTTGAGGGCTAGAAGATACACTATCATAATAAAGGTTAATGGTTTGCATCACAAAATCTCCACACACTCCAAAATAACCAGAAATTTTACAAAAGAGAGCATATGGGAAACAGTTGCTTTAATCAAACACATCTTTTGTGTTGCCTTTTACTAGTGAATTACTCTTGTTAGCTCATATTATGTGATGCGGTAGCCATGGCAATGATCTGCCTATTTCATAGATGCCATAAAACATATGGTATCTGGGCAGTGTGGTGCCATAGTAATTGGATAATTTCTGTCTCTAACAAAACTGATCAGGTGGTGACAAAGCAAAATGTGATTTCTATTCTGTCCCAGAATTGTTTAACAATTGCAATAGTATGAAGCAAAACTTTAGAATAGCATCATTCAATAGCACTTTCAGTGGTGATAGAGATCTTTCTGATTCTCATGGTCCAAAAGAATAGTGCTTAGCCACATGTGGCTCTGGAGAATTTCAAATGTGGTTAATGAGACTGAGAAAATGAGTTCTGAATTTTACTTAATTTTAATTAAATCTTTAAATTGAGATAACCCCATGTTGCCAGTGACTGCCATACTGAAAAATGAACCTCTTGACTGATTGGAAGAGTAATCATTTTTATATTGAAATTTGAAAAATTATTAAAAAGCACTCTACACAAAAAAAAGGAAAGAAAGAAAAAGGCTGCCCAATCAATTCTTACAGGGCTTGAAACTCTATCAAGACTCTTAAATTTAAACACTTCAAGGAACATAGAGGGAACAGTGACCCATTCTCATGCTCATAACCCAGATGTTATTACCAGTAGTTTTCACCTCACCTAATTTTTTAATGATTTCATTCTTAAACTATCACCTCATATTTACATTTTTTTTCCTCTGCCTTATTTATCTCTTCTGATTTCAATACCAACTTGAAATCATCAGTCTGCTTTCTCATTGCCCCCATCTCCCTTATCGCTTTTGCTTCTCCCTTCAAAATTCATCATTAAAAGCAATAGTTTGCACTGACTTTCAACTTCATTTCTCCTCTTTTCTTTATCTGATGAGGCCCTACCCCTCATTAAATTCCAACACCTTCCCAGCCAACTCCTGCATAAGAGCAACTGAATGCAATTGGATAAAAACATATATGTGTACTAATATATCTCATTTTACAAAATGACTATTCAAAGGGTATAACATTTTAGTACTGATCAAGTTCCCTATCCTTCAGTCTCCTGAAGCACAGTATCAGGAAGGTGTGAAATCTCCAATATTCCAATACATGCTCTCTCCTTCTCAATTTTGACAGTTTCTCAATTCAGAAAAAAATAGAAGAAATCTGAAGAGGACCTGCATAGACTCCTATGGTCAAGCTACCAACCTGGCCCATTGCTCTGACCTGCCTCCTATTCTGATACATGAATTCGCCATACTCCTGAAAGCAATCCATGCACCTTTGTGGTGCACTTATACTCAAGGAATCACTCTTGAAAGTGTTCCTCCCTTTCCTGCATCATAACATCTCCCTAACCACTGGATCTCTCATATCTCCATAACATCAATACACCTTCTTAAAAAACAAACAAACAAAAATGAGTTTGCCCTGGACTCCCAGTCTCCTTAGATCAACTTCTCTCTCTCTCTCATATACTCCTCTCCTGCTTACGGCATACCCAGCCAGAAACCACCTTAGGGCAATCCATGACAGGTGAAATACTCTCCTTGGACCCAGAAAGGAAGGATGGAAACCTGAACCCTAGGAGACCAGGAATTATCCCTAACACCTATCTCGTTCTCTGCTACCATCCCACACTCTCCTTGTGGTCAGTGCCTGAGTCCTCTTGTAAAAGTGTCACAGTGCTCTATTGTCAATAATATGCATGTTGTGACTTTTTTTTCCTTCTTAGGGCCACACCCACAGCATATGGAAGTTCCCAGGCTAGGGTTGAATCAGAGCTGCAGCTGCCAGCCTATACCACAGTCACAGCAACGTGGGATCTGAGCTGCATCTGCAACCTACACCACAGCTCATGGCAATGCCAGATCCTTAACCCACTGAGCGAGGCCACGGATTGTACTCGCATCTTCATGGATACTAGTTAGGCCCGTTACCACTGAGTCACAACAAGAACTTTAGGGAGAGATTTTATGTACACATTACAGGATGGCATTATTCCTTGTTAGTACATATAATTGTTTCTGATTTACCTCCCTATGATCTGTCTTCGTCCAGGAGAGAGATAGACCGTGGAGAAATGACAGTCTCCTCAATAGGTGGTGCTGGGAAAGCTGGACAGCTATGTGTAAAAGAATAAAATCAGTGAATGATTATTTTCAAAAAATGAAAGACACAACAGAGCATGAACTCAATTCACGCCATTAGATGGTTTCCCAACAGACTCAAATAAATCTGCAATAATCTCCATGGCTTCCAGAACTCTCTGTCCAACGTAGTCCCCTCCCTGCTCACCCCTGACCCACTGCATTCCAAACTCTCTACTTTTTGCCACTTTTAAGTGTGCCAAAAACACACCTAACTCAGGACAATTGCATCAACCATTCATCACACTTTAAATATTCTCCCCCACAACTCATTCCTTTATCCCATTCTGATTTCTGCGCAAATACTACTGCTTCTGAAAGGCTTTCCCTTGCAATTTTATCAAAAGGTGCATCTGCTGTAACTCTTTCCATTCTCCATAATATAAGGTACCATATATAATTACCATAATATAAGTTAATTATATTTTAAAGCAGCAACATTCTTTTGCATAGTGACATGTATTCACTGCTTACTTATTTCACTAAAATTTAAACTTTTACAAAGGTAAGAATACTTATTGAAATATTTTGTATCTTTGGCCCCCAGAATAGTACCTAACACATAAAAGACATATTAAATTTCAGGTTGAATAAATAAATACACTTATAACAGCTTGGAACTCTCCTGACCTGTTGTATTGAAAATACTAATGGACTTAAAAGTAAGAAGGTTGCATTTCTAGCTCTAGTTGTGCTAGTTAAAGTACCAGGCAACATGATATCCTCTAGTGTTATTTGAAACACACTATCCGCCATTTTTAATTTCCATAAATCATTCAAGACATTCTAAATATGTGAGAATTTAATTGAGGACCCAAGAAACAGACTAATGGTGCTACATTTTAATAGCACATGTGCTTATAATACTTTGCTGAACTGAGATGCAATCTCAGCATCAGTTCCTTTGGGTTTTCTTCAAACTTTCTCTAAAATGTAAATTAAAATAACTATCCCTCTCAAAAATATAAAGTCTGGGCATATCTCATCTTTGTCCTAGAAAGTGTTAAATGTACTAGACTTGCTGGACAGAGGTTGAACAACCCCAAATGTTTTAAAACACTCCATGAAGTAGAGAAAGTGGTTTAATAGTCACATAGTATTGTGAAACTTGGAGGAAAGGTTTGCTAGCAAGTCATCCTTTTCATCTTCACATAAACCCATCTTCGAACACCTATGGGATGACTCAGCCCTCCGAATCTCCTTTAGTCCCAAATCCTTAGCATTCAGACCCAAGAGTTTCAATTAAGAATTCTTGGATACTGGTCTACTTTTTTTATCCAAAGCTTGTGGGGAGTGGCAGAAGGGAATAACTCCAAATTAAAAAAAGAAGTGAGGTGATTGAGTTTAAGTCTCAGCTGTCCACACCCTATGGAAATTATAACTCTGGCCACTCTATTTCTGGAGATTCGGTAAAACTGACAAGAATGTCACATTGCCTCCCCTACACTATTCTGACCTAATTTTCTTTCACTGGTCTTCAATTTTTGCCAACAAATTCTTAGTGACAACGTCCACACACAGATGAAGCCTGCTCTGTGTGAGACAGGCCAGAGCAATGTGTAGGTGCCTTAGCAGCAGCATGTTAATGATTCCTGACAGGGGTGCCCTTCCATTCGTCCTCAAAATGTGGGCCTTGGGGAGGTAAATTCACTGAAAGCCTGTAAAAATAGGTGGTGGGTGGAACTGAAAATAAATAAATAACCCAATGGATAATCTAAGTGGGTTGAAACCCTTCTTCCAGGCAGAGAAGGGACCTGCATCCATCACACACTGACATTATAAATCTGTATGCTTTGCAAGGCAATGACATGAAAAATTAGACTGAACAAGCCACAGATGCACAATTTGTCAGCCTCAAAGGAAAGGTTAATGCAAGTTAAATATTGACATGTCAGCAATAAGGATTACGCCAATTATAAATTTACACCAACACCGGCTGCACTTTAATGACTATGTGACACTGACAGGTCAGCCTAGGATGGAAGAATGACAACTGAGAACATTATAGAAATCAGCATACTTGAACTTTTTTAAAATTTCAGTTTTTTTCCCCCTCTCTTTTACCATCCCATATACAAAGATTTGTTTATAAGGAATTTGCTCACGTGATCATAGAGGCTGAAAAGCCCCAAGATTCACAGAGCAAGTCTGCAAGCTGGAGAACCAGGAGAATGGGTGGTGTCGTTCCTCTCCAAGGCTGACTGCTAGAGACCCAGAAACAGCTGATGTCTCAGTTAGAATCCTAAGGCGAGGAGTTCCCGTCGTGGCTCAGTGGTTAACGAATCCAACTAGGAGCGATGAGGTTGCAGGTTTGCTCCCTGGCCTTGCTCAGTGGGTTAAAGACCCGGCGTTGCCCATGAGCTGTGGTGTAGGTTGCAGACGCGGCTCGGATCCTGCGTTGCTGTGGCTGTAGTGTGGGCTGGCAGCTGCAGCTCCTGTTAGACCCCTGGCCTGGGAACCTCCATATGCCACAGGTGTGGCCCTAGATATAACGCAAAAAGACAAAAAAAAAAAAAAGAATCCTGAGGAAAGAAAAGGATACAGATGTCCCATTTCAAAGGCAGACAAGCAGGAAGGATTCTCTTTTATTTGGGGAAGGGTCAGGCTTTTTGTCTTATTCAGACTTTCAGCTGATTGGGTGAGGTCCACTCACCTCAGGGAGGGCAATCTGTTTCACTCAGCGTCCCTATTTAAATGTTAATCTCATCCAAAAACAGAGACACCTAGAATAATGCTTGACTAAATATCAGGGCACCTGGTGACCCAGTAAAACTGACATATAAAAATATTAACCATCACAACTCTCATCAGAACTCTCGTGTGAGTAAATACTAGCATCTAACAAGCACCCAACCCTTTCTATATATTGGGCACTGCGCTAAACACTTGCATTTAAACTCTTATAAAGGATAACAAAATCCCGTGTGGCTACTTGTGTTTGCATTGGTTCCATTTTCCAAATGAGAGGTTTAATAATTTGCCCAAAGTCATGTGTACAATAAGCAAGGGGGCTTGGGTTGGAAACCTGGGTTGGAAGCCAAACTCATGTTACTAACCATTGTACTCTATTGATGTTGACAGAAGTTCTTGCTAATTTGTATTCAAACAGCTTAATGAAAAACTTCCATATAATGTTATAAGAAATGAAATCTTCATTTCATCATCGTATTTTTTTCTGCTTCTGTTCTTTCTTCCTAAGGACCACTTCAGGCACTATGTTAAAATATATCTCCTGAAACGAAACAAAAATTCATCATTGTAGTTACCCAGGAGGAAGAGGAAAATGTCAATGATCCAGCAAATAAAAATAAATTCTCTCTCTTGAAATTGAGTTATGACTATTATTTGAAATCTCTATTTTATGAAATAAGTATTTAGATTTACATTGTTGGATTTTGAATATTTTGAGCCAGTATCAGCATTGGCACGTAGCCCAAGTATGCTGTTCTGTGACACAATCACGTGTCACGTGTGTATGGTCACCTTTCTTTTCACTGAACTTGACTGGTTTAGGCAAAATCAATATATTTCTTTAGGGAAAGAAAAAAGTTTTGGAACAAACTGATGCCCAGTACACGTCTTCAATGGGGAAGTCTTGTGACCTTGAAAAATTGTAAGGTTCTATAGCTTCTCAAGGTATAGAGAATTCCAGGTAAATAGTCTTTTGGCAAGGGATAGGATATATTCATTTCCTCATTATGTGAACCAAAGTAGACAACAAAGAGTTGCCTGGTTCTAATAGCCATTCACAAAAACACTGGAAGTATCTTTTAATATTTCATGAAACTTCTGAAAGAGCATATTGGGAATAATTTAAACCTTGCATTAATATTTATTCTATTGGGCGTCAGCACTTTTATTAGATGCTCTTTATTTTTTTTAATTTTATAATGATTTTTATTTTTTCCATTATAACTGGTTTACAGTGTTCTGTCAATTTTCTACTGTACATCAAGGTGACCCAGTCACACATACATGTATACGTTTTTTTCTCACATTATGATGCTCCCTTATAAGTGGCTAGACGTAGTTCCCAATGCTATACAGCAGGATCTCATTGCTTATCCATTCCTAAGGCAATAGTTTGCATCTATTAACCCCAAGTTCCCAGTCCATCCCATTCCCTCCTTCTCCCCCGATGTTCTTTATTTTTTTAAATCTACTGACTAGAACTCGTGTGCAGTTAAAACAGAAAAAAGTAAACCAAAAATTTTAAGAGCATTATCAACTTATCTATTATTTTGATTTACTGCTTCAAATTTTGTTTCTACCTTTAGAAAACACTATTCTTCAACAGAGAACTTTGCCTGCCTAGAGGGAAAAAAAAAGAAGCATAGAATTATAATTCTTATAAATGTGGTCAAATCAGTCAGTAAGGCCTTTCTTTTCTTTTCTTTTTTCTTTTTTTATTTTTAGTGCCGCACCTGAGTCATATGGAAGTGCCCAGGATAGGGGTGGAACTGGAGGTGCAACTGCCAGTCTATACCACAGTAATAGCAACGTGGGATCGGTGTCACTTCTGCAACATACAACTCATGGCAACACCAGATCCTTAACCCACTGAGCAAGGCCAGGGATTGAATCCACATCCCCATGGATACTAGTTGGGTTCATTACTGCCAAGCCACCATGGGAACTCCAGTAAGGTTTTTCTTAATGATTGCGTTTGCAGAATAACTTTATCTGTGTATCATTTCTAAAACCTCCACCTTATAGCCAGGCTCCCCAAGGATGACGTTTCTGCTGTGACTATATAAAAGAGCTCTAAATTGAAGCTGTTGGGACCCAGTCATAATTTGGATTTATAGGGAAGATAAATGAACTGAGAAAAAAGACTGAATGGATCTCACAAAAATATGAGCAAGCATGGGGAAGCCAGCCTAGCCTTGTTGGTCACGCTCAGCATGGGCAGTGGTATAGAGCAAAACGTGGGGCACTTACATTATATCTAGTTCAGGTTTCAGCTACATTAGTGTCATTAAATCACATAAAAGGATCAGAACACAAAAGCATTTCTGGGAAAGAGTGAAAAATATAGTCAGTGGAAAGAAATGTCTTATGGTAATGACATGGTTAGCTATCCAAAAAAAAAAAAAAAAAACCTCAGAAACAACCAAGCACCTTGACCTTGTTTTCTTATATCATTCTCTAAGAAAATGAAACAGAGCTCTTTGGAGATATTACTCATCCCAGGGCTGAGTCAGGAATTATACAAAATTAATCTGGAGTATCTTGCATTGCCAGAAAATGAGGAAATAATCAAAGAAACAAAAGGATGAGGCCATATCAAAGGGACATGAGAACCAACCTGAAAGGGCTTCAGATACTCAAAGCCAGAATAATTTGAGAAAAAAAAAATACGCTATTAGGTTACAATCCAAAATATAAAATAAATATCCATGTCTATTGATTATAAATAAATGATTGAAGAAAATGAACCAGTGAGGACAGACAGATCCTGCACACAGAATTCCAAATAGTTTATGTAGTTACTCTCCCTCAAGGAAGTGAACTTAAAACTCCCAAATTTTGGGTGTTGGCTGCATTTTGTGACTTACTTCCAGTTAATAAAATATGTAAAGTAGATATAAGTGGCCTTATAGTGGAGAAACTCAACAAACACTCTCTCACCTAATCTATTTAGATGGTGATAGTATGAATCCCTGATATGATTTGATGACAATGGCACTTCCCTTTGGTCTTCTTCCCAAAACCCATGAACTTAGTCTGTCCTTGAGAAAAAATCACACATATCCAAACTGAGGACATTCTACAGAATACCAAATTGGTACTCCTCAAAACTGTCAAAATTTTTGAAACAGAAGTGAGTATAAAATGGCACCCTGAGAAGTATTCTAAAAGTAAGAAAGAAAGAAAAATTAGTGGGAAAATAATATAATCCTAATTATCTGTGTAGTTTAGTTAACAGCAATATATTGTTGGTTCCTTAATCTTGACAAATGTATCATCATGCAGTATTAATATAAAGTCTTGACCATAGGGAAATTTGGTGAGGTTACCCGGAAACAATATATTTTACTATACTGAATTTAGTACTTTCTTATAAGTCTAAAACTTTTCTAATTTTTAAAAGTTGATTTAAATTCTTAGAAAAAAGTAAGATTCAGACTTATATAAGTAAGCACCGGCATGATTCAAGTGTCAAGTTCCCAAGTAATTGGATTCAGGGTCAGATTTGGTTTCAGTGGTAACAGGGAGTTAAGTGTAAGCTTATTCTCGATACTGTGACTTCAAAATAATACTCCTGTACACTGTATTTATTAATTGATCAAATTTATTGTTATATCCTATGATTTAAAAGATACATACCTTGCTTTTAAGGACCATGTAGTCAATATAATGGATAAGGCACTGAAGAAAGAGCAATGATTAAATTACAGTGAGAGAAGTTCTATGATGAGTATTAAATAAAAGTAGTAATAACTAATAATATACTTACTATTTACTGGACATCTTCTTTGTGTAGCTATATACCTTTGGGAGTTGGGGAAATTGGATATGTAATAACAATGGGAAAGACAGAAAAGGAATTGAGAGAAAGTAATCTTTAAAATTAGTTTTTTGGTTTTTTTTTCTTTCTGGCAATTCCTGTTGTAGTGCAGTGGAAACGAATCTGACTAGTGTCCATGAGGATGCAGATTCAGTCCCTGGCCTTTCTCAGTGGGTTAAAGATCCAGGGTTGCTATGAGCTGTGGTATAGATCGCAGACACGGCTCAGATCTTGAGTTGTGGTGTAGGCCAGCAGCTGTACCTCAGTTAGACCCCTAGCCTGGGAACTTCCATGTGCCATGGGTGCAGCCCTAAAAAGCAAAAAAAAGAAAAGTATTTTTTTTCTTTCCCCAGAATTAGCGGAATTTAGAAAGTCAGAAGTGACTACACCTGCCAGAAAGAATGGCTCAAGCAAAGACACAAAGAGATGAATTAGCCAAGTGGACTAACAGCAGATGCCAGGGATGAAGCAGTGAAACCTACACCACGGACAAATCACAGTATTAGGGAGTTCTAATAGGTCAGAAAGATAATTGACTGCTGTCGGAAAGGTATGAGAATGAGTGGTTGATCCTCTGCAATAAGAATAGGTTTGGAGTTCTCTTCGTGGCTCAGTGGTTAACGAATTTGACTAGGAACCATGAGGTTGCAGGTTCAATCCCTGGCCTTGCTCAGTGGGTTAAGGATCCGGTGTTGCCATGAGCTGTGGTGCAGGTTGCAGACGCGGCTTGGATCCCACATTGCTGTGGCCGTTGCGAAGGCCGGCAGCTACAGCTCCTGTTAGACCCCTAGCCTGGGAACCTCCGTATGCCACGGGTGCGGCTCTACATAAAAGGCAAAAAGACAAAAAAACAAAAAAAAGAATAGGTTTTAGCCCCCGTTTGCTTATGTTAGCTTTTATTTGTTTTGATTTGTGTGACTGATCTAAGAAAATATTGCTACTATTTATGTCTGAGAATGTTTTGCCTGTCTCTTCTAGGAGTTTTATGGTGTCATATATTTAGTTCTTTAAATCATTTTGAGTTTATTTTTGTTTATCTTTTCAAAAAACCAACTTGGTTTTACTGACCTTTTTTATTTTTTAATCTCTATTTTATTTATGTCTTTTCTGATATGTATTATTTCATTACTTCTACTGAGTTTGACTTATTTTTCTATTCTATTAGGTGGTAGTTTAGGTTGTTTATTTGAAATTTTCATTGTTTCTTAAGAAGGCCTGTATTTTTGTGAACTTCCATCTTAGAAATTCTTCAGCTGAATCCAGCTGAATCCTATAGATTTTGTAAGGTTGTGTTTTCATTGTCATTTGCTTCAATGTATTTTCTGATTTCTTCTTTGATTTCGTCTTTGACTCATTGTTTCTTCAGTAGCATCTGTTTGAGTTTCCATGTGTTGCTTCTTTTCCTATTTTTCTTGCTGTTGTTGCTTTCCAGTTTCATACCACTGTGGTCAGAATATTGCCTGAAATAATTTAGATCATCTTAAATGTGTTAAGACTTCTTTTTTGAAGTGATATGTAGTCTATGCCAGAGAATGCTCCATGTGTGCTTGAAAGAATGTGTACTCTCATCTTTCAGATGTAGTGTCATGTAGATACCAGCTGGTCTATTGTATCATTTAGGGCAACTGCTGCTATATTGATTTTCTGTCTGCAAGATCTGTCCATTGATGTCTGCATGGTGATTAAATCTCCAATTATTATATTACTATCAATGTCTCCCTTCATATATATTAGTATTTGTTTTATATATTCAGGTACTCCTATGTTAGGTACGTATATGTTAATGAGTGTAATATCCTCTTCTCGTACTGATCTCTTTATCATTATATAATGACCTTCTTTGTCATTCTTTATGGACTTTGTTTTAAAGTATATTTTATTTGACCTAAGTATTGTTATCCTCATTGTTATCCTCATTTTCTTCTTGTTTCCTTTCCATTTACATGGAATATCTTTTTCTGTCCTTTCTTTTTCAATCTGTGTGTGTCTTTCATCCTGAAGCAAGTCTCTTGTAGACACCATATTGTAGGTTCTTGTTTTTTATCCAATCTGCCACTCTATGTCTTTTGATCAGTTCATTTAGTCTATTAATACTTAAAGTATCTGCGGACAGGTATGTAAACATTGCGATTTTAAAACCTAAAATATTTTGCACAGCAAAGGAAACCATAAACAAAACAAAATAAAATCTATGGAAAAGAAAATATTTACAAGTGATGAGAACAAAAATGGGTTAATATTAAAAATGATAAAGCAGCTCATATAATTCAATATTGAAAAAAACTACTAACCTAATCAAAGAGTGGACAGAAGACCTAACTGGATATTTCTCTAAAGAAGACATAGAGATGACCAATAAGTACATGAAAAAATGCTCAACATTGCTGATTATTAGAGATGTGCAAATCAAAACCACAATGAGGTATCACCTCACGTCTGTCAAAATCACTGTCATAAAAAATCTGCAATTAACAAATCCTAGAGAAATTGTGGATAAAAGGGAATCTTCCAACACTATTAATGAAAGTGTAAACTGGTGCAGCCATTCTAGAAAATAGTATGGCGGTTCCTTCAAAAACTAAAAAACTAGAACTACAATAAGATCCAGCGATGCCACTCCTGGTCATATATCCAGAAAAGATGGAAATTCTAATTTGAAAAGACATACGCACCACAATGTTCATAGCAGCCAATTTACAATAGCCAAGACATGGGAACAATCCAAATACATCAACAGATGATCGGCTTAAGAAATGTGTATGTATACACCTATATACACAATGGAATATTATTCAACCATAAAAAGAATTAAAAATTGCCATTTGCAATATGGATAGACCTAGAGAATATTGTACTTAATAAAAAGTAAGTCAGATGGAGAAAGACAAATATCATATGATATTACTTATATGGGGAATCCAAAATATAATACAAATAAATCTATGTATAAAACAGAAACAGACTCACCAAATGAGAAAACAAACTTAGGATTACCAAATGGGAAAAGGAGGAGGGAAGAGATAAATTAAGAGTATGGAGTTAAGATATACAAACTACTATACACAAATTATATAAGCAACAAGAATTTACTGTATAGTACAGGAAACTATATTCAATATTTTATCATAACCTTAATGGAAGATAATCTGAAAGTATATATGTAAATTACTTCACTATACATCTGAAACTAACACAATACGTAAATTAACTATCCTCAATTAAAAAAGAAAGAATAGTTTTTAGGCAAATAATAGTAGTCACTGGAAAAGAAGAGTGCTGAAGCATGCTGAGCTCTTACTAATCAACTAAAGTACATGAAAATAGTGATTTGATACAACAAAATGTTTTTTAATAAAAAAAGACACATATTTTTAAAATCATATTGATGGCCAGTGCTGGGAAGTGGAAGGGAAATGGCAGGCTCATCACAACTATTATGGCAGTGTGTATATTAAAACTTAAAAGTAGTTTGGCTGCATAATTTTATTTTTAGGACTATTCTATACAAAGAAAATGATTAAGAAACAAAGTAAAATTATACACATGAGAAAGATTTTTTCATTGCAGTATTAGTTATAACTAAAAAATAATTGAAAGAAAGAGAATCTAGTAGTTCCTGTTGCAGCTCAATGGGTTACGACACTGACTAGTACCCGTGAGGATGCAGGATTGATCCCTGGCCCTCACAGTGGGTTAAGCAT
The DNA here is from genome assembly GCA_004024745.2 of Catagonus wagneri. NCBI lineage: Eukaryota > Metazoa > Chordata > Mammalia > Artiodactyla > Tayassuidae > Catagonus > Catagonus wagneri. The sequence continues at coordinate 6,690,803 of PVHT021183710.1, read as the reverse complement.
CTGGCATTGCCTTGAGCTGTGGTGTAGGTCACACATGTGGCTTGGATCCTGTATTGCTGTGGCTATGGTGTAGGCTGGCAGCTGCAGCTCCAATTTGCCCCCTAGCCTAGAACTTCCATATGCCACAGGTGTAACCCTAAAAAGCAAAATAAATAAATACGAAAATCAGATATAGTCCAAGCACATAAAATGTAATTTCAAGACGAACTACAGTGTATCTATAAGTTAAAATGTATCTATAAGTTAAAATGTCACAACTATTAAAACTTACATTAAAGAGTTTGTATGGACTGCATTATGTCCACCACAAGGTTCATATGTTGAAACCCTAACCTTCAATTAGATTTGAAGGTAGGGATATTAGGGAAGTTATTAAGATTAAAAGATATCATAATGGTGGGGACCTAAACCCATAGATTTGTTAGTGCCCCTCCAGGAAGAGGAGGAAACAGGAACTTTCCCTCTCTGTCCCTCTCTCCTTCTCTCTCTCCCTCTCTTTCTCACTGCATGGAGGAAAGACCATGTGAGGACATAGCTAGAAAGGGGCCATGTACATGCCAAGAAGTGAAGACTCACTAGAAGCAAACCCTGATGTCTCATTTATTTTGGACTTCTAGCCTCCAGAATTGTAAAAAATAAATAAATAAATTTCTGTTGTTTTTAAACCAGTCTCTGATATTTTGTTATGGTACTGCAAACTAATACAGAGGTTACTTGTTAATTCAAGAAGACATTCAAGAAATATTGTTAAAGGGACAAAAGCAGTTAATTAAAAAATACATGTAATATAAACTGAATTTTAAAATTACATATTCTTATGTGGCATAAAATGTTTAAAAAAAGAGAGAACGTATTCAAAATGTTCAACAGTGCTTCTCTTTTATGTTGGAATTATTGGTGATTTTAATTAATTTATTTTTCCTTCATTTTTTTATTAATCATGACCAAAAATTACTTTTTATTCATTAAAATACCTTTAAAATAATAACAGATAATTGGGAGTGAATGGGCATAATTTATTTTGAAATGTAAATAACGAAATATCAAAGTCTAGTCCTGTAAGATGGGGACCTGGGGTGGAAGCGAAATATATGCTGAAGTCAATTGTAGAGTCATATGCTTTTAACTGAAGTGAAAATAAAGGAAATGAAGAGGGAATTTAGGGCATGTCATGATCTCCTAGGTATAGTAGGATGATCTCCTCTTAGGAGACCCTTGAATCTGGAAGAGGTCAAGTCCATAGTGAAGCAGTTGATGGCATTCTTGCCTTGTCAACACTGGCTCACTGAGCATGCAAATGGGAATATTAGGGGGTCAGGTCAGGAGAGCCTTGGGCATAAGATGGAAATGGTTGAGGCACTGCGAGGAACACACTTTGCAGGAAGCCTTTGAGTTCACATGAATGAAGCCAAATAAAGTTAAAAATGATAGATATAAGAATCATTTTGGAACAAGAAAAATATTGAAATAAATGATAAAGGATATAAGTAAACAAAGGAAAATTGAGATTGCTAGTTAAAATGGATCAGGACATTCAGGCTTGAGCAATGAAAATGCCAATGAAGGATTGGCCTTTTGATATTTTTCTCTTCCTTTCTTTCTTTCTTTCTTTCTTTCTTTCTTTCTTTCTTTCTTTCTTTCTTTCCTGTGTGTATATATATTTTAAAATAAATCAACACAGCATATCAACATATATTTACTTTTTGCCTAATGGCTTGTGGGAACCAACAAATAGGAAAAAGATTTGAATATACAGGGTTCTGTTTAGCACTCAACAGAATCCAAATCCTTCAAATCTACATACATGATTTTGGTTGTCTATTCAGTTCCATTTAATTTCCATTTTAATTGGAAATGGTGCACTGAAGAACAAAAAAAGATGATAAGCCATCACAAAAGTTATTAATTCTAGAAGTAAGGAAGATAATGTTTGTATTTGCCAGAGAAGAGGCAATTAAAGTGAGATTATGATTGAAGGGGATAAGAAGCAAGGCATACAAAGTAGAAGCAATAAAATGTTCAATGGAATAATAGCTGCAAGAGGAGCCTATGGCATTGTGATTGGTTATGATAAAACTTTCCGGAACTAGCATTGTCTCTCATATAATTTGTCCTATATGATGATAATATCCACACTAATAAATGGTGGTAAAATAAAAACGTTGTGACACTAGACACATGGAGCAATATGTCACCAGTTCTGATTGGAAGATGCATGAAGAATAATAAATCTGTGGCATTGCAATAGATATGATGTTAATAAAAATTATAACAACTACAACAAGAGTAATAGCAATTCTTAATATTCTTCACAGTTTACCAAACACCTATACCACATCACTTTATCACTGTGGCTTTGATTTGTATTAGTATTTCAAAAGATTTTTGAATTACAACTTAACATCTGAGAATATATTACTAAGAGGCACATTGATCTTTTTAAACTTTACTGTTTGTAAGTATGAAATCTAAATATCACATGACATATTCTGTTTAATGTCATACATGGCTCATCCATGGGGATGCATAGAAAGTGTATTCTTCTGACTTTATCCATTCCAAGTGTCAGAAAGTGAACTGTATATTTAAGTGAAAGCAAACCTTATTATCTAATATATTAGGGAAAGACAGAAGTGTATTGTGGGCTCAACTATGTTATCAGAACTGAGTTTCTTTATCTCTAAATGGCTTTCTTCTCTGAAAGGCTCTTGCCACATGGTAAGCATACTGACAACCAAAAGGTTTTTGCACTTACATTTTTACAAACTCATTGGAAGGAGACCTCCCTCCTAATTTCAGCACATAGTTAAAATTGGTCATGTTGGGTTATGTTCCATGGCTAAATCTTATATCTAAGAACACTGCTTCATCAATCAGCTTACCCTAGGGAAACATTCCCCTATTCTATCCAAAAAGTAGTGATAGGATTTTGTCATCAATAGGTCACCTGGGACCACATGGAATCAGGGGAAAAGCCTTCAAATTTCTTGAAGAAACATAAACATGGGGGAGTGGGATTGCCTGCAGAGTACTCACGCAATATGTCAACTATATACTGCTACTGGAGAAAAGGGGTAAATTGAAGGAAGCATAATTTCTTTTCATGACACTTAAAAGCTTTGCTATTTTACTATTTGATATCTCTAATAAATTTCTTCCTTAGTCTACTTGGATTTACAATGCCACAGCTTCTTAATAATTTTAGACCTCCAATTTACATGCTTACGTGTGCAAACACACACACACCCCACATAAAAAGCTTCCAGAATAAAAACAATATCAGGTTTCTAAATAGAAGCACTAAAAGAGAAAAATTAAATAATGTTTTAAAAATTCTGAGACAATAATTTCCAATTTACAAATCTATAACTACTCAAAAAAACAATCAGGTGTGTATGTATAAAAATGATACATTCATATAACAACCAGTTTAGAGAAACTGCTAAAGGATGCGCTTCTGCAAAATGAAAGTGAAAGCTATGAAATAACAAGAAACAAAGTCAGGGAAACAGAAAATCCAATCCAGGAGCGATGCAAGGCAAAATTCAGGATGTTGTTAACAAAGAGCCATGACAGAGGTCTATAAAGTACAAGCAATTGGAATGAGGCAGTTTCTTTAAAAAGAGGACTCCAGAAAAAGAAGTTTCTAAAAATAAAATAAATATGGCTTGAATGTCTTTGAACAGGAAAAAAATGTTTGTTCTATTGAAAAGTTTGTAAAAAATAGTATGAAAAAAATATTAACTCCAGGATAAGAAAATGTTGCATGCACAGTACACTATGTGGAATGGATCTAATTAATATTTAGGTCATTAAAAAGGAAAAAGCAAATTTTGATTTTTAGAAATAATAGTGCTACACAATTCAGTGGTTTACAAAATGTGTACTAAAATGTGTACTAAATGTGTACTAAATCAGTGTCAGGATCACCTGAGAAATTGTTAGAAGTGCAAGTTATTAGGTCCCAAATCAGAAGTACTAAGTCAGAAACTCTAACAATGCCGCCCAGCAATTTGTATTTCATCAAGCTCTTCAACTGATTCTTTTTCTTTCTTTTTTTTTTTTTTTTGTCTTTTTAGGGCCGCTCACAAGGCAAATGGACGTTCCCAGGCTAGGGATTGAGTTGGAGCTGTAGCCACTGACTACACAGCAACACCAGATCTTTAACTCACTGAGCAAGGTCAGGGATCAAACCTGCATCCTCAAGGATGCTAGTTGGGTTCATTAACCACTGAGCTACGATGGGACTCCTTCAACTGATCTGACGACTGTTAACATTTGAAAACCACTGCTCAAGTTATACTAGAAGAATATAAATGTAGGTCCATGTTGTATAACTGAAACTAATATGATATTCATTGTCATATACTAAAATGCTGACATACATTAATGCAAATAGAAGAGCTAAACATAATAGTTATGTGTCATTTACTATCATTTAACACATGAAACAGAGGTTAAGAGACATTAAAGCCAGATCATAAACAAGTGTGGAAATGGAGGGAGGGACTACTGGCACACCTGGATTCACAAAATTCTGGCATAACAAACCTCAAAGCCCATTCTTTTAAAACTATGTAGGGCTGCCTCACAAATAGAAAACAATATCCTCTGTCCAATTAGGGAGACAAGTCTAGCATTCCAGTTTACACTTACACTGTATAGTGCAAAGTAAAGTACTGAAGGAGTTAAGAAATAAGGTAGTGGTTATGAACTGTTAAGTAACTGATAAATCCCATGTGCCCCATGTGCTTTGTGTAGTACTTTAGGGCCGCACCCAAGGTACACGGAAGTTCCTAGGCGAAGGGTCAAACAGGAGCTGTAGCCGCTAGCCTAGCCACAGCCACAGCAATGCAGGATCCGAGCTGCATCTGCGACTTCCCCAACAGCTTAGGTGAATGCGGATCCTTAAACCAATGATTGAGGCCTGGAATCAAACCCACATCTTCATGGATACTAGCTGGGTTTGTTACTGCTGAGCCACAATTGGAACTCCACAATATTTTCTTTAATCTTCATTATAACTTTAAACATAGAATATTATTCAGAGCACACTGTTATACAAATAGACTACAGAAGTTACATGGCACAAAAGGATTGGAAGTTTGCTTCTTGCTCACAAGATATTTTGGGACCAGTTAACAGTTATGCAGATCACCTGTCTTCCATGCAGTCATTTAAGGAACCCCAAAACAGAGAGTTTCCATTTTTAACACGCAGCATTCAAGAACACGCTTAGGGTCATCTCTATTCATCCAGCCAGAGGAGAAAAATCCCTGGAGGCGAGTCATGGGGAAGGTTTGTATGGACAGACATGGAAGTGGTGCCCATCATTTCAGCTCTCATCTCAGTAGCTAGATCATAGCTACACCCAGCTATCAGGAATGCAAGAAGGGTGGCTTTGGCAGAGCAGCCACTTCTCAGATACAGCTTCCATTGTGGAAAGGGAAACATGAATTTTTGGGGGGACAGCTCATCACTTTTGACACATGTGAGTGTCAGTGACTCCAGTACTCACAGAAGGAAAGCAAGGTATAAAGACCATTAAATAACTCGCCAATTATTCAAGATCCTGGAAGTGCTATTTCACAGGCAAATCTCACTGGCACTCAGCAAACTGTGGCCTACAACCCAAATTTGGCCTGTTGCCTGTTTTTTACTGATAAAGTTTTATTGGAACACAGGCATGCCTTTTTATTTTTATTTACATATTGTCTGCGATTGCTTTTACACTACAATGACAGCGCTGAGTAGCTGTGATAGAAAATTTTGTGGCCTACAAAGCCTCAAATGTTTCTTATCTGGCCCTTTACAGAAAACATTCACTGACTATATTGGGTTTTTTTTTATTGTTTCTGTAGCAAGGTGCCTCAAACTTGGTGGCTTAAAACAACACAGAGTTAGTATCTTGTAGCACTTTCATAATTCTGGAAGTGAGATGACACAAATGACTTCTACTGGGCTAAAGTCAAGGTGTTAGCAGGACTACATTCCTTAGTGGAAGCTCTAGAACAGAATGAGTTTCCCTGCCTTTTTTCTAGACGTCACCTGTGTTCTTTGGTTTATGGTCCCCTTCCACCCTCAAAAGCAGGGCTGATTGAGACTATCTTATGATGTACCACATGGACACTGATTCTTCTGCCTTCCTCTTCTACCTTTAAGATCATTGCGATTACACTGTGTTCACCTAAATAAACCAGCATAATCTTCCTGTCTTAAAGTCAGCTGATTAGCAATCTTTATTCCCCCTGAAACCTTAATTTCCTTTTGTTGAAAAATCTGAAATATTTACTGGTTCCATGAGTTAGAATATGAATATCTTCAGAAGGCTGTTATTCTGCTTATCTCACTGAGTCTTACTCTATATCCTAAACAACCTATTTTTTTTTCCATTCTACCGCCTTCTTTCTCTAAAGGAGAAATAAGGCTTTGCTATAGTCAGAAAAAAATAAAACAGAGCATCAAAAGAGGTATAAAATATGGATGAGTAAGAAGGATAGAGAAGATTACTCAAGTGGGAAAACGTTTGGAGAAGTTGCAAGGAAAAGATTGTTGAGTTGGAAATACGCAGAGCACTGAATGGATGAGAGTTCAGGGATCTCCATCAAAGTAATGCCCAAAGACTCTGGAAGTTGGATCTAATTGTATAAAGGAAACTTATGTAGGGTTTTAAGAAAGTAAGAAAATCACCATTCCTCATTGCAAAGCTGCAAAAGCGAATCCTATTCTACTATTTTAGGGACAGGATAAAGGTATATAAATAACTTGCCCTATTGCTTGTCAAATTTGAGTGTGCTAACAATAACAGCTACAACGTATCAAACATCTATTCTTTCTTCTTTTAACTAATCCTATCATGATTTGGCCTCCAGTCCTATCTTCAGAAAGGAGGCTAGTTTCTAGACTCTCCCTATGATTTAGTCAGGATAGAATAGGCTATGCAACAGTATTGAACATCTGCTCTACACAGAAACCTTTACAGACATCAGTCTTCAGAGAGTTATTAGTGTTTTCAAGTTATAGATAAGAAAACTGAGATCCAAAGCAGTTATGTTTGATGAAGTAAAGGTAGTAAATGTTGAATCCATGCTCTATCCCAAAATATCTGAAACGCTGTATTTAAAATATATAGTCAGGGTAAATATTGGGAATTTCCAACTTTTCTCAATCTCTTGGAGCCTGAAATCTAGATCTACTGTAAATCATGTCAAACCTAGCTGTAAATACATAGGCAAAGCTGATACTTATGATTTGATTTTTCCTCTTTCCTCTGTTGATTGCCAAGATTTAATAATAAATAACCCATATGATTAAACATATGGGCATTGTAAAATGCACTTACAAATCCAATTGCAAAGCATCACTTGAAGATTGCTTCCATGGGTCTATAAGGCTCCCTTTTGTATTGTGAATTGCAAGTGCTCTACCACTACTTTTGCAGGTCAATGTGAAATTCATCCACCTGACCTAAATACAGAAAAGAATAAATTTCATTTTCAGTACCATTGAAATAATTACATTTTCAAGGTCACAATCAATCATCATAATCTCAGTATCTTCCTCATGGGAGAAGACTGATTCAAATCCCTGATGTATGGCTTTTGTCATTTTGAAAAGAATGTGTCCACTGTGATACAGCCAGTTATGAAACAATCTGTATGATGTAGATTTATTGCACTCTTTTGCATCTCTACTTAAAACTCACAGAATTTAGCAATGATGATAATACTACTATTATGTATAATTATTATTTTTCTGGTATTTCACTATTTGGAAAATAATACATTCCCTGCCTTGTTTAGTTCTGACAATAGTCCTCTGCATTGCAGCAAGGATGATAATCATTTCTATGTAATAAATATAGATGTCAGGGATTTTTAGAACATTTTCCAACGTTATGCAATTAGTGGGTAGAACAGCCAGGAATCAAACTCAGAGCTATTAAGGAAGGAAAAAAGAGCCTTGTATATATTTTTAGAAGTTATATAAGCCAACAAATGTCAGTTAACAGAGCTGACCAAAATGCAATAGTTAATTTGACTGATTCTGATTTCTGTGCTTGTAACTTCTGAACACATCTGCCCACATTCAAGTACTCCTGCCCCTTGGATGCAAATGCTGGCTGTATTTTCTTCATTTTCACTATGGTAGAAAACTATAGATTGGATTTCTTATTTAATTTTCTGTGAGGTGCTGACCTTATCTCTATTTTAATCCTCATTTCACTTAAATCAGTTATTTCTTCTCACTTAGGTATTTTAGTATTTTTTCCTACTTCCCTTTGCCTCTTGAGTCCATTTGTACCTGTAAGGTGGCCAAAACCCATCTCACTGATGTTCTAGTTGATCTGAGAAAGACTGGAATGGGGGTATGGCAGCAAGAAAGAGCAAGAAAAAAAGATAATTAAAAATGTGGACAAATGGACAAATTGTATAAATTTGCTTTCTTAAAGGTGCGGGGTCAGGGGAGTGATAAACAACTCAGTCTGTCATAACTGAGGAAAACAAGAACACTCAGGATTGGAGAAAAAACCAGGACCAGAGCCTCTATAAGTTTCAAAAGTTCTGAGTCATTGAGTCCACAGATCCAAGTTGACTTGAGGACAGAAAGAGATTTAAAATCTGTGAAGCAATGTGAAATAAACTCACTGGTAATAACTATGTTCATCAGTGTTCCCCTGGGTAGATTTGCAAAATCAACACACTCAACCCTCTTTGAGCAGCCTGAAAATCAGAAATTATTGGGTGAAGTCAGTGGGTTAGGGTTCTTTTGGACAGAAGGCAACTTGCTCAACCTGACAACAAAATCAGAAACACTTTTTTTCTAAAAAAATTTAATTTAACCAAAATGTAAATAAGATGTTTGCTCAAGATGTAGCTGAATCCAGTGCTCAAAAAATGACTGAGAGGGATCTCTGCATCTCCATTCTTCAGGACTGACATGCTCCGTGTTGGCTTCATTCTCAGGAAGCAAATTTCACCTTAGCACTCCTGGTTTGTTTTCCACGCCATCTGACAATCCCAATGTAAAATGAGGTTCTCTGTCTCTGCAGTTCTAGCAAAAAGCCATGGGATCGAGGTTCATTGACTTGGACTAGGTCACAATCCATTCAAGAATGAATCACTGTGATTGGGCTGGCTTCCTGTGGCTTAAGGGCAGTAGAGCGGCAAGATTTCTTCCACTCTTCACTTTTGTGTTCAGAGATCAGTGAGAGGGCTAAACTTGTTTTTGTAAGACTGGACGGACCACATCTATTCCCTGCTTTCTCTTGAGACAGGCTCAGGGCTCAGTGGTCTGTAAAGGGCAATGTTTGATTTGCTTACTCCTTTCTCTCTGGTACTGGTGAGTATGTTCTTATCATATTACCATAGTAAGATTGTCCCCTGAGGGCAGAAAGCAGACAGAGAATAAGATTTAAGAACGAGAAGAAAGTAACCTCACTGGGAGTTCCCTTCGTGGCTCAGTGGTTAACGAATCTGACTAGGAACCATGAGGTTGCAGGTTTGATCCCTGACATTGCTCAGTGGGTTAAGGATCCGGTGTTGCCCTGAGCTGTGGTGTAGGTTGCAGACGCGGCTCGGATCCCACATTGCGGTGGCTGTGGCGAAGGCCGGCAGCTACAGCTCCTGTTAGACCCCTAGCCTGGGAACCTCCATATGCCCGGGTGTGGCTCTAGATAAGGCGAAAAAAAGGCAAGTAACCTCACTTATGTCTTCCAATCTCAATACCTGAGAAAGTGAACAACAACCCTGTCAACAATCAGAGTGTAGTGTTCTCAATAGAACGTAAATAATGCTCAGGCTTCAGACTACGCACTGTTGTCGGTAGATTAAAATCAATAGAGCATTTAATTGTTATTGATTTCATTTCAGATTTAAAGGCAACCTGTATATAAAGTATATTGAAACTGAGCTGAAAATATATAATTTTATATTGTTTGATGACATTCAAAATGGGGATAATTAAGAGATTTCTTAGAGGGGAAAAACACAGATCCTATATTTCATCTCTTTCTCACGTTAAGTACTTATTAAATTATCAAAATAATATTAACAATAGTTTATTGTTTATTTTACAACAGAAGTTGTGCCTGTATTATCTTTAATTCTCAAAATAACACTATAATAATATAGATATGGTCATTTTAATACTCTTACTCTTTTATAGATAATATCAGGTAAATGATGGATTTGGGCTTTGAAACCAGATGTAGCGGATCTAAAATTTTCTGCTGTGTTCATGATAACATACTCCTTCATAATTTTATGATGAGGTAGAAATAGATAAGAGGGCACAATGGCTTGCCTTGAAAAAATCTTCCTTCTCATAACTGATGAATAAAGTCCCCCAGAGCAATCCATGCTCTTGTTTGTCCTCTTCCTTTAAATCTGAACTTACCCTTAATATTAGCTTATGACTAAAGAGAACAGAACAGATTTGTGGTTGAGTGACCTCTGAGGCCAGCAAAGGAATGTTCCTCAGCTTGATTACTCTCTTTTTAGTTGGCCAGGCTGACCCCTAACAGGTCCAATGCCAAATTTCTTCTGAGATAACCTAGATTGTTGTCCATGCAGATGCTTGAAAGAACACAAGCAAGTGGAAGAACCCTAGGCTGTCCTATCCTCAGTTCCGTTCTTTCTTCAGTGGGGGTGGGTATGATGCCCAGTGTCAGGCCAGATGATACAGGGATAACGAGACAAGGTTCCTGACCACAAGACAGATCCATTGACAAACTCTTTGAATAGAGATGGTGAGGATTTCGAGAAAGACTTTTCAGGCAGAAAGTGCAGCAGGTATAGTAACTCCTAGCTAAAAATATTTGTAGCTGTTGGTGAAACATCTAAAGCATATGTCCAGACCCAGAGCTTAGCATGAGAAAAGGGGAAATAAGAATAAGTGAAGGGAGTTCCCATTGTAGTTGAATGGAAATTAATCCGACTAGTATCTGTGACGATGCGGGTTCGATCCCCAGCCTTGCCATGAGCTGTAGTATAGGTCACAGATGTGGCTCAGATCCCGTGTTGCTACAGCTGTGGTGTGGGCCAGCAGCTGTAGCTCCAATTCGACCCCTAGCCTGGGAACTTCCATGTGCCACACGGTGTGGTCCTAAAAAAAAAAAGGAATAAATGAAGCTGAGAGGCAACCAGAAGTAAGATTATGAACGGCCTTCTAGGCAAAAGAAGACAAAGGGAAAAAAAGCAACAAGATAAAGGAATGCAGGGCTGTATTTGATAAGGAAAATTTTGATAAATCCAGAAACTTTCTGGGTTTGAAGAGTTCACACACTTTCGTCAACCCTAAAATACTAAGGTTAATTTCCTATGAAACAGTAAGCTATTAACCATTATCCCTTTGTGTTGGTTCTAACAAGGAAAGAGAAGGCAGCATTAAGTTAAGTCAAAATTTTAAATCAATAAGAGTATATCTCAGGCACTATGAGAAGATTTGAGCAAATCAGCATGCTTCTTATATATATGGAGCTTGAAAATAAAAATAAACACTATGAAATAGTGGGAAAATTTAGGAAAACTGTATGACATTAAGAGAATTCCCATACCTGGTAACCTCTAAAATAATATTTACTTACATTTATTTAGAGCTTAGCACTACACTATCAGTTTATTTAATTTTAATAGGTATGTAATTTATGTAACATTATATAACATGTATCTGTGCCTATTTTTAAAATGAAGAAATTGAGGTACATAGAAGATAATAATTTGCTCAGCTTGTAAATGACTGGTGGCAAGGCATCTGAAGCCGGGAAATTGGGTTTTAATACCATCTCTTAGCCACTGCAGTGTAATACACTGTGTCACTTATGGTAGCGGGTTTCAAATTGCAAATTTCCCAAAGCAGGTTTCTCCAGGACCGTTCCAGAGGTGACAGGGTTCAGCAACGACGATTTAAACAGACAATCCAAATGATAGCGAAGAGACCTGTCCTGAGACCAAACTAGAAGAGACACTTCCTCTAAAACACAAATTGACTACTTGTGGGAATGCAAGGCAACTGTGATGAATTATAGTGACACTTATTGGCTTTGAAGGGAGAATCATATGTATAGATGAATGCTGAATCTGGGGGTTCTGCAAAGCCACAAAGCCTCCTGCCACTCCCCAAAAGGCATGCACACACACACACACACACACACACACACACACACGTGAGTGCATGCATACATACATATATAAATTTCCAGAAGTCAAAGGAATGAATAAAGATTTGGCCCACCACTTTAGGAAGGAAATTCCACATGCCTCCTCTATGTGAATGAGAAGTGTAATGTGGACAATTCTTGTGTATCCCAGCGTGCTTGTTGAAATCATCTTAATTAACTTCAGTCTATTAAAATCCTCATCTTTTTGATCATATGCTTCCAATTCCAAGACTAGTTATTTTAAAAGCACAATTGAGATACCAACACTTTGCAATATTACAACAGTTCAGTTAAAAATAATTCATAAATATGTATTTCCAGCAGAAAATGATAAAACCAGGTTGTTGCAGAAATTTTCACACAAAGCAACTCCCAGGTGCAATATTTTCTATAAATAAACATATTACAAACCTGTGTATATGTTAATTAGGGTGACAGCTTATTTGACACGTACAGTATCCATTTCTATGTTGGCACTTTCCTTCTGATCTTGTCAGTCAGTAGACTGTATAATTTTCTATGTAACACAGTAACCGCTGATTTATAATTCACCCTTGGAGAATGATGGTGGTGCATAAAGATGAATTCTCTAGACAAAATATCATGTCAACTTCCCTTATGGCAAAGGATACAAATCCTATCTGTATATCACAAATCGGTTTCTGTTCTGAATACCACCTATAGAGATAGGCAGTGATGAGAGTAAAGTGGGTAGAAGCCATTTCTAGAAGGTGGTTAAACACAACATAAGTATTATATGCAAACCCCTTTCCAGATATTTAGTTAAGTTGCAATGGACTTGACTCTGTCTTCCTGTCTCTCTCCTACCCCCTGTGTGTCTCTCTCTGTCTCACTCTTTCTCCTCCCTTCCTCTCTCTTTTTTTTTAATTTTTTTCTCTCTCTCTTTCTCTTTATTTCTCACTTTTTTTTTGTTTAGCTTTGTCCTGGATAGATTAATTTTCACTCAATTTCATCACTAAGAGAAGAGAAACTATTATAGATTGTGTACCGTGTGCAGGAATTGTATGGAATGTACCTTTTAGATTACAGTGCAATATTACAGCCCTATGACATATTTTCTATAGAAGAATTAGACAAACTTGCCAAGTTTATTTCCCCACTTATTCATTCATTTATTCAATATGCTTAATTAAATACCTACTGTATGCTGCTAGGCCCTGAGTTGCACTAAATAGCTTGCAAGTAATGGATTTGGGATTTGCACAGTTTTGTTTGACTCTAAATTCCAAAGTGTGATGGATTTCAGGATGAGAATACTGCTGGAAAAAGCACTTCGTGTTAGCTATTATCTATTTCACTTTAGAATATTTCCCTGTCTCAAACAAACATACTCCAGTTTCATCTCAGTTTTCCAGTCTTTTCCAAGAAATTGAGATTCTTTCTTTTTTTTTTAATTTTATTTTTGCATTATAGCTGGTTTACAGATTTCTGTCAGATTTTCCAACTGCACCATGTGGTGACCCGATTACATGTACATATATGGATTTGTCA
>PVHT021183710.1:6596342-6676131 GCA_004024745.2 Catagonus wagneri | reverse complement strand
GGTTTCTTCCCAGGAAACTTTTCTTTTTCACAGCTCCCTCCCTGGAGTGCTGGTTACGGTCCTAATTGCCTTTCTCTCTCACCTTTTTTTTTTCTTCACTTGTTCTACCCAGTTATTTCAGGGGTTTCTTGCAGTTTTTTGGAGGTTTAAATTGATCAGCATTCAGATGATGATTTGTCCAACTTGTTTTATATTTAGATGCGTTTTTTGATGTATTTGTGGGAGAGGGTGAGCGCGACCTCTTACTCCTCCGCCATCTTGCCGCGTCCTCAAGAAATTGAGATTCTTTCAAATGCAAATTAAGGAAGACCAAACAGGCTTAATAGAACAGGGAACTTAAAGCCACTTGTAACTGAAGAGTTCAGGGGATAGAGCTTCCTTTATGGATGGGTATGTCTAGGTGCCCAAGGTATGTCATCATCTTTCTTTCATTCCCTTGTTCCTTCTTTCATTCATTCGTTCATTCGTTCCTTCCTCTCTCTTTTCAGTTTTGCTTTCGAGTATCTTGGTTAGAGTTTTCAGATTTCTTATGGTGAATCCCAGAAAGCTCCTTTAAATTACCTTCAAATTTAGAAGAGTTTTCTATCTATATAGTACTAAGAAAATCATAAAACTGTATCACATTTGATCAACTTAGGTTATATATATATATTACTTTTAAAAACAAAAACTTTTTTATCAGTTAAGCTTGAGTCCCTACAGCTCCCTGGAAGTGGGAAACGGAACCCCACCTGAACTATATTATTTAACAAATATTCAACAAATATGTATTAAGCCCCTCATGTACCACATATGCCATTCATGTACCAAATATTATGAATGTGGCACTGTCTACATTTACAATGCTTCTACTGATATGAACAGAATATAGGGTATCAGCAAATTTTCAAGCTAAATCTAAATGCTGTCACCTGAAGAAAGGGGATTTGATGCAGGTCAGGCAAACACATACATACACACACACACAAAAAAAAATGGGGAATTAATTTTTATCAAGAGTAGTATAATGTCATAGCTAGAAAGAACTACATACACAGAGTTGAGCATACTTTATAGATGGGATAACTGAGCCCCAGAGAGGGCAAGTAATTCAAAGAGTAATTGAGGACACTTAGGTACCCTGGTACCATACTTTTAATCCAGGACTCTAGATCCATGAAAGAGTATGATGCTTTCCTTTGGTTTCCTCAGTCAATCATTTGGCACCTGACATATTCTTGTTCACGTTAGTGGCAAACAATAATGTATTAGGTGTAGGGAAGGCATTGGGCTAGGGTCAAATTTTCACCCTTCCTTGTAAGCAAGGAAAATTTCAGCTTTCTTGCCTGAATTACTGTTAAGAATTTCTAAGCACTCATTTCTCAAAAAAAAAAATAATCCTTTGGAAAGATTACATGGGTTCTAAATGTTCTCTGAAATATGTAGGGATTTGAATAGATCTTAGGCTAAAAAGAAAAATAAAGTTCCATATTTTCATTCAGACCAAATCCAGTGAAATCCTCTATTTTAATGTCTATTTGCCTGAATTTTCCTCTATTAAACTTACTTCTAAGGAGAAAAATTTCAAGCCCAGCACTCATTACCCAAACCACTAATTCCTTCTACTTCTCATGTACATCCTATTTAATGATTGTTTGCCTTATAAAACTGCATAGAGAAATCATCAAAACTCTTAACTCTCATTTTTTCTAGCGAAATCCCTCTATATCTTTTAGTGATAAGAGCCACTTCCTTTATCTGTGTTTATTGTAGACATCCCATTATTGTCTATATTTTAACCTTTATTATTCTAATATTCATTAGAAATTCTATTAGATTCGCATGCCTACAAAATCTTTATAAATATATAGATCTATATGAAATCTCAAGTTGAGCTGATCTCTAGACTCTGTCCTCCTCCCCCAGCATCTTCCAGGGAGCACCAACCTTCTGAGCGTTCAGTTTTGTTTTGATAGAGGCAACAATATACAGCAGGTCTCCAAAGACATTTATTATTTATTACACTTTTTTTTTTTTTTTTGGTCTTTTGAGGGCTGCACCCACGGCATATGGAAGAAGTTCCCAGGTTAGGGGTTGAATCAGAGCTGTAGCCACTGGTCCTATGCCACAACCACAGCAATGCTAGATCCGAACTGCATCTGTGATCTATACCACAGCTCACGGCAGTGCTGGATCCTTAACACACTGAGTGAGGCCAGGGATCGAACCCGCATCCCCATGGATGCTAGTCTGATTCGTTTCCGCTGAGTCACGATGGGAACTCTGGACATCTATTACTCTTTTTAATGGAAACCATGGTACCCTCTATTGCCAAACTCAAAAACGATCATCAATTAGTTATTTTTCTTGGGAACTATGTATATCATAAGATATATAAGACACCAGGCTCCTTAGTTGCCTTTACCTACGTACCAACTACTTCTATCATTCCCTCACCAAAACTTTATATCCTGCTAGTATGCATCTGCTGCTCTTTTCCCACATATATTGTTTTAAACTGCCTTCAAGTTTTTGCATAAATTGATGCTTTGGTCTATTATTCCCTCCCCTATTTGCCTGTCTAGTGTTCCATTTATTATTTTGAAACTCAAGTTAGGTATTACCTGTTCTAAGAAGTTTTCCTTGATGATTCCTCATCTTCAGATATACAGGATGATTAAAATAACTTAATACATTCAAAAAGTGTATTATTCCATTATCTACAAACAACAGTAAATTCCATTATATATAACAAGATAGGCAAGAAGATGAAATAAAAATAAACATAAAATAAAATGACGGTAAATCAATTTCTGATTTCAATCACAGGAAGACAAATTAAGACCATAGTGATACCTTATTTTATACCTCTGGATGAATTGGCAAAATTTAAGAAATATGACCCTACAAAAGTATTGCTAAGGCCTTATAGAAAGAATAACTCTCCTCTAGTGCTGTAAGATGGGAAAAATGGTACAACCATTTTGGAAAACAATCCAGAGTATGCTACAAAATTGATCATATATACACTCTGTAATCTGGCAATTCTATTCAGCTATAAAGTTAAAAATCTGTCCTAGAGAAATGCTTGCTTGTGCCATAAGGATTCACATCAAGGATGATCCCAGAAGTGTTTGCAACAGCAGATTTCTGAAGTTAGAAGGCTGGTTCGGGGCTTCTATTCCATTGGTGTGAGTCTTGACTTATGTTTGTGTTTCAGATTTTCTAATAAATTATGAATTGCTGCATAATTTAAAATATTAAAACATAAAAAGCATAACATACAAGGGGCATAAAAAATATTCTATGAGAATTCAGAAGAGAGCATCATTACAATATTATTTTAAGATTGTGAAGGCAGGGAATTTCTTGCATGTGGTAGCATTTTAACAGGCCCTGAAGGCTGTATTATTCATAATTTATACCTTGCCCTGTTTTTCAAAGGATTTAAAATTGCTTATAAAAATGCTATGAAACAAAATTTTAAAATAACAAGGAGCAGAACACAGGGGTTAGGGAAAAATAATGAGTGCAAAAAGAAAAAAAGGAAGCAAGAAAGGCATAACATTAGCCAATGGGAATTCATAGTACTCAGTTGATTTTTGTTTAGGAGGGGGGATGTCAGCTTGCCTCTAACCAAACAAAAAGAAAAATACTATCATTTATTTTATCAATAGTTGCTAAGTCTGTTAAAGGGGGAAGGCCGGAGATTTTTTTTGCTTGTTGCTTATTGATCAGTGAGTTTTTTTTTTTTTCCTGGCACTATTTTCCTAAAAAGTTGCTAAAACATGATAAGGTCATTCTGAGAAAAACAAAACCAGAATTAAGGTATCAATGTAAAAATAAGCAAATAAATAAACAAATGGAAGATGTAACAGGAATCAAAGAGGATTTCCACCTAAATTTGTTGCAGATTCTTGATTGGTGACCGTTAACGAGATTCCAAAGACAGACTGGGGCAGACAGACAGACAGTGACACACAGCGGTACTCAAAGTGCGGTCCCTGGGCCAGGAGCATTAGCAGCTCCAGAGAACATGTGAAAAAAGCAAATTCTTGGCAACACTGCAGACCCACTCAGTTGGAAACTCTGATAAGGCTCAGAAATCTGTTTTTTAACAATCCTCTGGGTAGTGCTGATATGAGCTAATGGCAGTGAACCACAAGGCTAAGGGGTTTGGATTATAAACCATAGGTTAAAAAGGACCACTGAAGCTACTTTAGGTATCTATCCTAACCACCCCCTTAGGTTCCCATGTTCCTTTATCCCAGGGTCCAGGATAATTCCCTGCTCCTGTCACTCAGAAGTGGAACTATGAACCAAAGTAGATACTCCTGGCATATACAGCATTTTAATCCTGAAAGAAAATTGTAAAGCCATGTTCCCCGAGCTCAACAATTTTGCCATTTGGGGGCTTAATAGTTCTTTGCTGTGGGAAGTTTTCCTCTGCTTTTGAGGATGTTTAACAGCATGGCTATAGGCCATTCAACAAAATCCCTGGCTTTTCTACCCACCAAAGGCCACTAACATCACTTTCCTACTATAAGATCATCAAAAATATCTCCAGACATGGCCAAATGTTTTCTGTGGGACACCATTGCCCCTGGTTGCAAACCACTGCACTACAGTATTTTCAAACAAAAATTAATAGCCTGGGTGACCTTTGATTCCCAGGATTGTTCTCACCTATGTTCTTGGCGTTAATAGCACAGTATCAAGGTTCAGGTTAGTTAGGCAATTCTGAGGGCTGAGTATGCCAACTCAGAGTATGTGTTATAATAAAGGTGATGATGAAGTTAACTGTAGAAATCACGATACAAAGAAAAGTATTTATAATAACTTACCCCTTGAGGTGTTCTGATGGCAAAGAACGTAGAAATATAAGGTGTTAATTCCAGAGTCTTCCCAACATAACTGAGTACTCATTAAAGCTAATGTCAGTCCAGAAGAATCAATTTTTAAAAGGTTTGGGATGATGGCTACCTTTAAATTTTAGTGTATGATTATCCTAGGAATTTATTACACATGCACATTCCTGGGCCATATTCTCAGTTATTTTGATTGGTGGGGTAAGTTATGGGCCAAGGAAACAGCATTTTAATAAACACTCAAGGTACTTTTCATGCAAGTGTGTTCTGCACCTTGTGAAATAGTGCCCTTAAGAATGGATTGTGGGGAGTTTCTGTTGTGGCACAGAAGAAACGAATCAGACTAGTACACATGAGGATGCAGGTTTGATCCCTGGCCTCGTTCAGTGGGTTACGGATCTGGCATTGCCATAAGCTGTGGCATAGGTCACAGACACAGTTCAAATCCTGTGTTGATGTGGCTGTGGTGTAGGTTGGCAGCTGTAGCTCCTATTCGACCCTGAGCCTGGGAACTTCCATATGCCGAGGGTGCGGCCCTAAAAAAAGCAAAAAACAAGCAAACAAAAATAAAAGAATGGATAAGAATCTGAGGAAATCTGAGTTACTTTGCTAATTAAGAAAAATTTTCTTCTGTAGGTTTTCTTTGGCCTATTTGCATCTACTGCTATTTTTTTATTGGATTTTTTGTTTTCTTGATAATGGGATGTATGAGTTTTTGTATATTTTGGAGATTTCCCTTATCAGCCACATCTTTTACAAACATTTTCTCCCATTCTGTAGGTTGTCTCTCTCTTTTTTTTTTTTTTTTTGGTATGGTTTTGCTGTGCAAAATATTTTAAGTTTAATTAGGTCTCATTTGTTTATTTTTGTTTTGATATTGATTACTCTAGGAGGTGGATCTGAAAAGATATTTCTACAATTTATGTCACAGTGTCCTGCTGGAGTTCCCACTGTGGCACAGTGAGTTAAGAATATGACTGCAGGTGTTCCCATTGTGGCTCAGGGGTAACGAACCTGGACCAGTATCCATGAGGATGCAGTTTGATCCATGAGGATGCAGTTTGATCCCCGGCCTTGCTCAGTGGGTTAAGGATATGGTGTTGCCACGAGCTGTGGTGTAGGTCACAGATGAGGACTGGATCTGGCATTATTGTGGCTGTAGTATAGACCGGCAGCTGTGGCACCTAACCCAGGAACCTCTACATGCCACAAGTGCAGCCCTAAAAAGCAAAAAAATAAATAAATAAATAAAAAGAATCTGAATCTGAATCTGATTAGAGTGGTTTGATCTCTGTATGAGTTCAAACTCAGGACCAGCACATGGATTAA
The DNA here is from genome assembly GCA_004024745.2 of Catagonus wagneri. Taxonomy (NCBI): domain Eukaryota; kingdom Metazoa; phylum Chordata; class Mammalia; order Artiodactyla; family Tayassuidae; genus Catagonus; species Catagonus wagneri. The sequence goes on along the minus strand of PVHT021183710.1, from coordinate 6,669,955 downwards.
AAGATCCAGAGTTGTGACTCAAATTCTATCCCTGGTCAGGGAATTTTAATATGCCACTTATTTTTTATAAGGTGTTAGATAATGTTTATAATTTCTTTATTTTACACATAGGTATCCCGCTTTTCCAGCACGACTTATTGAAGAGACTGTCTTTGTTGTAGAGTAATTGACCATAGATACGTGAGTTTATTTCTGGAATTTCTAACCTGTTCCATTGCTGTAGATGGCCAAAAGACACATGCAAAAAAATGCTTAACATCACTAATCAGAAATGCAAATCAAAACTATATTTAGGTATCAGAATTGCCATTATCAAAAAGTGTACGGTTCCCACTGTGGCACAGTGGGTTCAGAATCTGACTACAGTTGCTAAGGTTGCTTTCAAGCTGTGGGATTGATCCCTGGCCCAGTGCAGTGGGCTAAAGGATCCAGTATTGCTGCAGGTGCAACAGAGCTTGCAGCTGAGGCTCAGATTTTATCCCTGGCCTGGGAACTTCCATACACCATGGATGCAGCCATTTAAAAACAAAAAAAAAAGTTTACAAATAATAAATGCTAGAGAGGGTGTGAACAAAAAGGAACCTTCTTACACCATTGGTGAGAATGTAAATTGGGTCAGCCACTGTGGAAAATAGTATGGAGGTTTCTTAAAACATTAAAAATAAAGCTATGATCCTCAATCTCATTCTGGGTGTATATCTAGTGGAAAACATAATTCAAAAAGATACATGCACTCCAATGGTCTTTACAAAACTATTTACAATAGCCAAGACATGGAAGCAACATAAATGTCCATTAACAAAGGAAAGGATTAAAGAAATGGTGTATTCCACACAAAGAAATGTTACTCAGTCATAAAAAAGAAGGAAACAATGCCATCTGCAGCAACATACATGAACCTAGAGATTATCATGCTATGTGCAGTAAACCAGATAGAGATGGATAAATATCATATGTTCTCACCTACATGTGAAATCTAAAAAAATAAAATAAAATAAAAATAAATGATGCAAATTAACTTATTTACAAAGCATAGATCCACAGAAATAGAAAACAAACTTATGGTTACCAAAGTGGAGAGAGGGATAAGTTAGGAATTTGGGACATATATACACACTACTATATACATAAAATAGATAACCAACGAGGACCTACTTCACAGCACAGGGAACTATATTCAATATTTTGTAAGAACCTACAAAGGAAAATAATCTGAGAAAAATATATGTGTACGTATACATGTATGTATAATATAAAACAATCTCTTTGTTGTACACCTAAAACTAACACAACATTATAAATCAACTATATTTCAAGAAAAATAAATAAGTATAAATACAAAATTTTAAAAAAGAAATATTTTCTTTCCAAAAACAGGTTTTTAGTCCAGACTATTCATCGTCACCTTCTATTGAGAGGAAGAGGCAGATAAACAATGGAGTAAATAAATGAAACGTCCTTGGTATAAAACCATAGGCATTGATGAGAATTGTGGCTAATTAAAACACAGCAGTCCCTACTAAGGTATAGGTGATTGTTGTCAAGCCAAATAAGGTTCATGGCTGCGAGTCTCCTATACCTAAACACAAACTGGCATCTCATACCCCTATGTGAGTTCTTTAATCTTTAAAAGAATGATTATCTATAATTCAATTTTTGTTTGAATTCTTTATTTTTCAGGCTGGATTTGGACAACAAATCTCCTGCTGACATTCATAATAAAGAAAGCAGTCCGTCCTAAGTCCAGTGATAAGAAAACCATAGTGGAAGAATCCATGCCTAAGCTGGAAGTTTTCCTGAATTCCATCTCCACTGTACACAGAATCCCTCACTGTTTTTTGTTTTGGTCGGGTTTTTTTTTTTTTTTTTTTTTTTGAGTACCATAGCCCAAACTTTCAGCATGTAAATCTGTCTATACTTGTGTAGCTGGTGTGTTGGCTTGTGGAGGAGGAAGGGAAAAGGTGCCAAGGGGGAGGAAGACAATTCCAGCTCTGTCTTCTGACGGTTCCTGTGGAGACTGCTGCCACTGCATGCATTCAATATATTCTGCTGACTCCCCATGGTGATAAAAGTCCAAGAGGTAAGTCGAGCCAGAGCTAGGAGAGGAGCAGAAAGATACAGCACAGGGGAGCTCTCCAGAGCGTCCTTCAGTCTAAACCCTCTGCTTACATACATTAAGCATGCTTGGCAAAAAGAATATTGAAGACCAGACCTGGGCAAACTTAAGAACAATTATCAAGTATGGAAGACAATATATAGCCGGCACTGAGCTAACCCTTGGGCAGACACATACATACATAACATGCATGCATATGTATGGGTGTATATATATATATATATATATATATATATACACACACACACACACATATATATATATATATATATATATATATATATATGTCAGATAATTGGTGATACACAACTGGTAAATCTTGTAGCTGGAAATTAGAACGTAAATTTATCGGTCTACAAAGTCCATCTTCATAATTATCACATGGTGTTGCCACTCAAAAATATTTAAAATAGGAATTCCCATTGTGACTTAGTGGATTAAGAACCAGACACTGTATCTGTGAGGATGCGGGTTTGATCCCTGGCCTCGCTCAGTGGGTTAAGGACCCTGTGTTGTTACAAGCTGTGGTTGAGGATGTGGCTCAGATCCCCAGCATTGCTGTGGATGTGGCGTAGGCCAGCAGGTGCAGCTCAGATTCAAGCCATAACCTGGGAACTCCCATATACCGCATGTGTGGACCTAAAATGAAAAAAAAATTAAAACTGTAAAGTCTCTGCAAATACCAAGTATACAGTGTTTAATCATATTATATCTAGATGAGCATTCAAGGCACTACCTCCGGAGTCATAAGGTTAAAATGAATGTTCTCGTAGGCAGCATTCTAGGTTGATGTAATGAAGTTTTCTAATCCTCAGATGCAACCCATTTGATGACAAATATAAATGTAGTGATCGCTTTTGAAAATATTTCGGCAGGGAAAGAAACATTACCCCATAAAGGCAAATATGAAATACGGAAAGAGATATTTTAAAATATTAAAATATATATTTAAAATACATCTTAGAAGTAAGAAAATTCAGTAGTTCTCTTCTCTGCCAAAATCACAGGGGCACTATAAAAACTTATCATTACTGAAGCTCTGTAAGGAAGAAATGCACCGAAATTCCTAAGCTCATACTCACAGAATTGGGCCACTTGGGTAATTACAGCATCTTCACAAATTCCTGAAACAACAAAGAACAGAAAAAGTTTGAGAAAGGAATACCAATGAGGAAGACTATGTCATCAATATTGAACTTGGAGGATTTGTGTGTTGAGAGCCGAAAAATATCCCTGAATTTAATACAAGATTATTGATACAAGAAAATACCTAGTACGTCAGCCTCTGAGACGGGGATTTACAGTGAGCCTGGAAAAGGTTGTACCTGGGAAACAGAACTAGGCATTTGAAAAGAATTGGAGCCAAAATACATTCGTAAGTATTTTGTGCTAATTACCCATAAATTGCTGAATATCAGTGTTTAGGGCAGGATAATTGTTCCTTGCAGAGACTGTTCCAAGCATTGTAGAAAGTTCATCTCTACAATCCACAGTGCCAGAGGTTCTTGTCTCCCTGGAAAGTCTTAACATTACCAGGCAAGAAAAATGCCCTTGACCATTAATTTCTCCTTAGCAGTACAGAGTTGAATTGTGACTATATTTTGTTAATTGATCAAATGTGTAGTGAAATAACACATTTGATCAATTAACGAAATTAAATACATTCCCAAGATTTGTTCAAATAATCTCATTGAGCTAATAACATCTAAAGAAAAGAAACTCTTCACATATGGCTAAAAATAAATACTTGAGTCCCTTCAATCCACCTATAGTCATGATTCCAGAGGATACTGGTATGCCAGTCAGTAGACCAGTATCCTTGGGCAGACACGTACATACATACATACATACATGCATTCATATGTATATATATGTTAGATAATTGGTGATACACAACTGGTAAATCATGAGGGGCCAGTTTTCACCATCATCCTCCCAAATTCAGAATGGTCCTGGAGAGAGCCACCATCTGTTTGGATATTACCCTGATATGATTCACTAAAAGACATCTTTATTGCCTTCTTCATTTAATCCAGAGGTTAAGGAAAGGTAACCCTAATAATTCTATTGCACTCAATTCAATCCTATGGTAGTCACGAAAAGTTCAGCAAATTGTATCTACACCAAATGTAGTTCTGATACTGACCTGAATTTTGGAAATAAAAGGGTGCCCAAAGCATGGTATGAGCCTTAAGAGACTCAGATTCTATTAGGATATAAACACATGAGAACAAATAATTAGCATAGAATTCAATAAATACTAAAAGAGATGACAGTACAGCCCTGAGGCAACATAGAGCAGAAACTGAATACTCCCATTACAGATAGAGAAGATGCTTTAGGAGATAATCAGAAGTTCCCTTGTGGTGAAGTAGGTTAAGGACCAGTGTTGCTGCAGCTGTGGCACAGGCAGGGAGGGTCCCATCCCTGGCTTGGGAACTTCCACATGCCATGGGTGCAGCCAAAAAAAAAAAAAAAAAATGATACTCAAATGCTGAGCTCCTGATGATAAATAGGTATTCACTACATGAACAGTCAAGTTGGTATTTTTCTAAGCATAATGATTAGCATACAGAAGGATAAAGGTCTTTAACCAAAATAATCATTTCATGGAAAAAAAATGTAATATTCCTGTAAAGGAGAGCTGAGAGTAGTAGAAAACTATCCTTGCGGTAGAATTAGATCAAGCTCATTTAGGACCTAATACATGCAAAATGACTATTTCACCCAATTGCTTAAAACCCACAAATGTGTCTCCATTACTACAAAACATTTTTTGGCAGTTAAAAGAAACGGATATATACCACTATGGATGAAGTTCAAAGAATTATGCTGACTGGAAAAAGGCAGACCAAAAAAATATCTATCTATACTGTATATCCATTTATATAAAACTCTGGAAAATACAAGCTAACCTACAGTGAAAGCCAGTCAATGATTGCCTGGGGATAGAAGCTGGAGTGGCAGAGACTGGGAGAGAGAGAAATAACAAAGGGTGCAAGGAAGCTTTTGAGGACACTCTTGATTGCGAGGATGGTTTCATGGGTAGGTATTTATAAGTCAAAAGTTATGAAACTACACGTAGAACCCCAAACAGGGAGAGAGAACTCAGTGAAGGGGGCCTAGAAGGAAAGGAGACATTTCTTCAAATAACTCTCAGTTAAGTTTATCAGATATTTATTAAGCACTGTCTCTGTACTAACCAATTACAACTATTGACGTTAAAGATGCGTTAGTATTATTTCCAACAATACAGGGAATTCACTATCATTGAGAAGAATATGGTGTGCCCACACTATGAATTTAATTAAAAATATTAAATAGAAAAATACTATTCCAACTTGATTTATATATTTTGCTTATTTCTAAAATTACTATTATTACATTTGTTTATATATGTAATATGTGTGTGTGCATTTCTCATATACTTTTAATTATTCCTCTTTCCTAGAGTATCCTTCCTGGCTCCATACTTATTTTTCTCTATAAATTTCTATTTCTGTCTTTTTTTTTTTTTTTTTGTCTTTTTAGGGCCACACCCATGGCATATGGAGGTTCCCTGGCTAGGGTTCAAATAGGAGCTATAGCTGCCGGCCTACACCACAGCCTATACCTACAATGCAGGACCCTAGCTGCATGTGCAACCCACACTACAGCTCAGGGCAATGCTGGATCCTTAACCCAATGAGCAAGGCCAAGGGTTGAAGCCAGGTCATTATGGATACCAGCTGGCTTCGTTACCGCTGAGCTGCAAGTGGGAACTCCAAACTTCTGTTTACTCTTAGAGCAGATATATAGTAGTTCTTCCATTGTGAAGTTCTTTCTGAGCTAAGTTGTACACTGAGCACCCTTTCTTGTGTGTCTTTACAAAGCAGCCATACTTCAATCACATAACCTGGTAAATTTCCTCCCACTTTTTTATTAGCATGCTGTCTCCTCCAGTAGCATGTCATCTTTGTGAAACCACTACCTGTGTATTCTGAGCAGTCATCACAGTATCCAATATACAAGTATATATTATTGAAAGATTTGATGCAAAGCTTCTCAATATTGCCTTGGTGCAAAAGTTCTCAGGCATGGATGAAACGTACAGTCTACCAGCACTGGTCAGCAGCTCACAGTTCACAAGGATTCTAATGTCATTTTTGAATTCTAGACAGAGGGTCATCTTTGTTCAGTAACATCTGCCATGGGTTTAGTGGGAGGAAATGAGAACATGCACCACATACTTGTGACTTCTAGACTTGGGAATAAAAATAAAATGATTAAAACATCACATAAAATAGTACTTTAAATCAGTTTTCCTGTCTAAAATGGTCTGTCATTGTTTCCTTTCAGAACGCATGGTCTTTTATCTATTTGCTCTGTTGGGTGCTAAAATTGAGGTGCCCTTTGTTTCCTCACATGTCCTTATTTGGATGAGATGAGAAGTCAGTGGTAGATACAGGGCTTTATAAAAATAAACTTTAAATTGGGGGTGGCCGGGAAAAAGAGAGGGAATAGGAAATGACTGCGTGGAGGTAGACAAAGAAATATAAAGTGTGAGAATTCTCCCGGATAGGGAAGGTCAAAGGCTGTGCAGTGCTGAATGTCAACTTCTGCGGCAAACCTACCCTGGGTGATTCCTGCTTCATGAACTCAAGAATTTCAACTAAAATCTGAGCCAGGGGAAAGAAGAGAATGACCACAAAAACACAATGGCACCCCTAGGTGAGGTGAAAGAGCTTAGTATAAGCATAAGAAAACAGAGCTGAAAGTCATCATAAAAATGTTAGTTACTCAAACCTTCAGGAGGAAATGGATTTCTTATGAAACATAATAGGAGAGCCAGGAAGATTTTATGAAAATATCAAAGCACAGGGTGATCTGGGTTACAAAGAACATAATATGATTATATACGTCTTTACAGATTACAGTAGATCTTTGATCATTATTTTATTGGATTCTTATGACTATTTGGAAGACAAGCAGGTCAGGAACTATTATCCATTTTGAAGGAACTAAGACTCCCAGAAGTTAAAAATCACACTGGAGCCAGTAAGTCTGGGAGAGAGAACTTGCCAGGAAGCCTCTCCTCTCCATTTTCCCTCCCCATCCCTCACTTCCTCTTATTCTTTTTTTTTTTCCTTCTTCCCTCTTTCTCTTTCCTTCCTCCCTCCCTCCCTCCCCCCTTCCTTCCTTCTCTCCCTCTTTCCTTCCTTCTTTCCCTCCTTCTCTCTCTCTCTCACTTTCTTTCCTACCAAAAAAGCATTCATGAATTTCCATTTAGTATTTCAAAGCTTACACACTAAGGGTCATGGTTGTGAATATAAGGGATAAACCTATAAGTTAGAGGAAATAAAGAATATGAAGACGTATTGTCATGGCAAGGATGCCTTTATATACAACCTACTTTTTGAAATGAATATGTAATATAGAAATATGTTTTGTCATTGATTTTTTTTTTGTCTCAGGAATTAAACACAATAAAAGGCTTGATTATGCGGGCTTAGTTTATTTGGTCTTAATCACTAAACTTTTTACTGCAGTGTATCTTGGGGTTTTGTATGTATGTATCAGTACACTACATATGTACTTCATACTGCCTATGTGTACAAACACACACACACACATGCACACATAGGCAGTATATATTATATATATACAATTTTAAGTAAATAATTTTTAACCAAAACCAAGGGGTTTCCTCTTTATTTCTGAAACTGTCTAACTGGAATAGGAAATTGTATTTATAAAAGTCCCTCTGGCCAGAAACAATGTTTTACTCTGGATAAGAAATTTCTTTTTTCTTTGATGAAGACTTTTTTTTTTTTTATGAGAACTAAACTATTCTCCAATTCCCCTGGTGGGATATGAATTAATATAGTAGAACAGAGTTTACCCTCAACAGCTGCAACTTGCACCTGTGCAGCATATTCTTAATCCTTTTTCACTGCAGTATGATAGAGAAAAAAAGCAAGAGAAAATGCTTTATGGGACCTTCCAACTGAGATGCTTAATGCATTATTAGGAACAGAAATTCTCAGTGGGATTTAACCGTGCCTATTAGGAATTAGGCCTAGGAAACCAAATATGAAAAGTATATAGCACTTCCCCAAACTGCACAGAGATTGGCAGTGGAATCCACACTGTTCACTTTCTGTTTTTCTCCAGTATGTCACATTAAAGTTCCCCAGATAATTTCATCTCCTGCCTTCTTTGATCCACAGCCTATAGAGCAGAGACATTTATAACAGCACCCTGGCATTATGCGAGCATCATTGGCCAAGACAGAACATACAATCAGCCTTGCTGTGTGCCTGCTCTGCATCATTAAGCATTAATAAAGTGATCTCTAATTGTTTCTCATTCCTGGGCTCCAGGCTCTTTATTGCTTGGTACTACTGTGCGGCTTCCCTAGGAAGTCAAGTTAATTCTTCCAACTGTTGAGATGGCAGGCACATGCTTCCCCATGGAGGCAATGCCATTAACCTGCTATGAGTTGGAAGGCAAAGGAAAGGGAAAAAATGTTCCTAATCATGGGCATCTAAGAAAACATCCTCAGGGTTGCTTTTCGATGCCAGTTCTTTCACCTCTGAATCTCAAATGTTTCCGTTCACTCTCAGCTCCTAGTGAAGATCTATGCCAACTATCAAAAATATCTTACTATCATTCATGGCTATTTGGAGAATTTTTCAGCGTGGACATATATAGATGTGTACAATGCCTGAAGAATCCCCTCTAGTGAAAATTTTACAAATAAAGTATATTAAAAGAAAAATTTTGGAAAGTACAGAAGATTATAAGGAAAGCTGTCAGTCGATTTACACTATCACATAGGTATAATGGCTTTTCATATGCCTTGTACATATATATCCTTTAAAGTCATGTGTCTCTGCAAATCAAATCTCTCTCATGAGAAAATAAAAATAATATCAATTTGTGTGTGTGTATTGGGGTTAGAAGGAAAGTTTTATTACACTATTTTTAAAAAGTAAAAACAGTAAAAGCTAATAAAGAATGTCACCATGGTTTGACAATTTAATAAGCAGAGATTATGAGAGAATCATTACCTTTGCAGAGTATTTCGTTTCACCCAGAATACCCTCCACAAAGCCTATGTGGCAAATCTAGCTTAGGATCCAGTGCCAAATTTTATACTGGACAAATAAGACCTGAAATCTCCAAATGCAGCAAACTGTTCCTGTTGACCAAGTAGTAAAATAAAATTCAGGAAGGGGTAATGGTGAGTTTGTGAAATTCAGCCACCTCAGGAGTTATTAGACGGAAGACTTCTCATTTTTAATGAGGGTTGTGGGGGATTTAGGGTACACAAATGAGTGTGGTTTTGATTAAAAAATATCAGTCACATAGTGCACGCAAACATATAAAGGAAGACCAAGTTGCAATAAAGTTTCTATGGAGTCAGCTTACATCAAAATGCATTCTGAAGAATCATTTGATGAATATAAGTCCATCGCATGACAAAGGAGGTAAATAATAATTATTTTCCACTGATTTTGAAACATTAGTGTCCTGCAGTAAAACCAAAAGCATCCAAAGAATATGTGATCCTTTAGGAATTCATTCTGCCACTATTATAGATCACCAGATTTCTCGCTTTACTTCAGGATCATCTTTAAAGTGTCAGCCAGCCGGCCTTTTTTCTTTCTTTTTTTTTTTTTTAAATAGATGTAGCTGCCTCTTTTGACTTAGTCTGTTGCCCTTGTGGCTCCAAGGATTGAATACATAGGGCAATTCCCTGCAAGAACACGTGTTGGTGACTGAGACCTCTGCATGCCTGTCACTTCTCTTTGGTTTGCGTTGCACAGTTGAGTGGCTCTGTCCTTTGAGTGACTGCAGGGTCAGAGCCTGGGAGACAGTCAGAAATCAGAGTGACAACTTAGCTCAAAACCAACGCCCTCATCACAGACTGATATGCTTCATAGGACAAGTGCCTGCAGCTGGCATTTCTACCACATCTGTGGGCTTAAAAGTACTTATTTACTTAAAGCCACAGGTTTTTTCAGATCTGTGTAGGAGCTTATAGTCCTTGCTTTACACTGGAAGAAAATGGCACCTACATAAGAAGTAAAGGGGCATTTTTGCTTGGTAATTGTCATGACTTGAACTTGAACTCATGTCTACTGAGCTCTTTCCATAGCCCCTTAATATTTTTTACAGCCCTGGACCAGGATAGCTGAAACCTTAGGTTCATCCTTGGTGTGAACAGAGTTTTTCTCTTTTTAGATTAGTCTCCCTCTTACACCACTCAAGCTGTCTTGCTAATATGAACAGTTGATGTATAAGGAGAACTTTAAATGAAAATGTGGCTTAGTATAATTCCATTATCTTTTACGGAAAGTCATCAAAGTCTAGGTCCTGCTCTTGTTTAATTTCTCAGTATATGTGTTGATTTAGGATCTCTCACTTTATCTATAAATTAGGTACTCAATCAGTGTATTTTATCTGATTCCATTGTCAGATATTATTTGGGGATATGTGTACTAAAGAAGAGTGGACTGTCCATTAAGTAGATGAAACTGTCCAGCAGAAATCAAGTCTGTTTATAGCATGGACTAGTTCTTCCCATCAAGATGGTTATGAATATAGTAGACAAATACTTCCAGCTGTACTGTCTTACCTGTTCACCAATTTACCCCTTTCTAGCCTAGGCAGTATAAAAAGGAAAGGTGTTAAGAGGGTGTTAACAATAGGGCTAGAAGGAAGGCTCAATTCATTCCAGATGTGGTCATTGACACCTTGTCTTAACTTTGTTCTCCATCTAACACCCCATATATCATTGACAATGGGCCAATCAGGAAACTTAACCAAAGGTTGAGGCATCATGATTAGGTGCTAATAATTAGAGCTAGAATTCCTTTGACTGAAACAAACATTTTGGATGACTGTTTCTCAAAGTTTCACCCTAGATATTTTTTATCCAACTTCACAATTATACTTTTTTAACCCAGTTTTACAATTTCAATCTTGGTCTCTTTCACTCATTTTATTTGAAAACCATGAATGTGTTTCTTTTTCCCTTTATTCCTACCCTATTTGAAAGCCACAGGCTATGATATTCTGAGCTGTACTGCAGAACTTAATTCATCAATAGATATGAGTTTAGTGCTGTCCTTTATAGAACAAGTGACTGTAAAGAGGTAAATAAGTTTTTAGTTTTATTTTGAAGTATTTTGATCCAAAAGACCTCTTGAAAGAGCTTCAGAAGCCACCAGGGATCCTGCATTGAAAACCATTGAATTAAGACATATTCTCCTGAAATAAGAAATATTTACAATAAGACTTTGAAGCATAGATATATACAGAAGAGGTGAAGCAAGGTAGGAAACTGATATTTGAAAATAGGTAAGTTGCTGAAAAGAGTAAAAAACATTTCTTTTATCAGGAAAAGAAAGAGAAAATGAATGGTGAAAAGAAAGTACTTGACTAATACAGAATGTGTTAGTGTATTTTATCTGATTCAATCGTCTGTTCTAGAAGGCCCAAGCCTCTTCAAAAATGGTCAGCTGATGCGGCATGTCTAAGACATGTATAGATGTTTGATGATACATTCCAAGCACACACACTTCCAAATAAGAAAAATGCTCTGCAAAATCCATACCAAAATTCTTGTTCTCCAAAACTCATCTCCAATAGATCGTAGAGAAATAAGCATGCATAAGACCATTTGACAAATCAAGATCCCTATCAAAACAGAAGTGAATGTTGTAATTCTAAACTAGATATTCACAGTAGACCTCATGGAGAAACTGAGATTTAAATAAAGACTTGAAACACAGGAGGGATGTAGCCATGTAGATATCTGAGTGAAGAGCATTGGAGGCGGTGGGAATGCAAATGCCCTAGGTCAGGAAAATTCCTAGAGTGTTTAAGGAAAACTATAAGAAACCCAGTGGGGCTAAAGCAAAGCCACGACAAAAATGGTTGTAAAAATTATGTTTAAAGAAGTAATAGCCAAACTGCAGGGTTTTGTAGGTCAGTGTAAGGACTTGGGCTTTTACTCTAAATAATACTGCGAGCCATTACAGGGTTTTAAGCAGAGGACTAATATAATTCAACAAATATTTAGAAAAAAATTACTCTTGAAGATTCAGTAAAAATTAAGGGAAGGTGGACAAAGATGGAAACAAAGACAAGTAAGAGGCAATAGTCACCCGAAGGTGATCCTTATTAATTCCTTTGAGGAGGGAGTTTTTTTCCCCTAGAAATGAGGAATTTGTGAAAGTATATGAAAAGTCCTGAGCACATTGTGTTGTAGGTATGTGTCAGTATATTTTTTGTCTGTATTTTCTTTCCTTCTTTCTTTCTTTTTAGTTTTAGTTTTGCTAGTTTTCAGGAGAATAGTAAATCTGTCATTTTCTGTCTTATTCCAAAAATATTCAGGTTAAATATTTTGGCTTATTTATAACTCAGAAGCACTTGAACTTAAAGAAAAATCTTTATTTTAACAGATTTTTCAATGTAATAACAATATATTAGTGATGCAAATAGATTTATGTAAGCTTTGGTTAAATACAAAAAATGAATATTCTTTGAACACAATACCCTGAGCCCAGCTTTGGCCTTCTGAATTAGGAAGAACACAAATATAAACAGTTTTAAAAGATCAATGCCAAAATAAAATGTTAGGGTTTTTTTTGCTTTTTTCTCAACAAAGGACAAAGAAAAGGGAGGAGTCTTTGTTTTTGCTTTGACAATCTTCTCTCTTTGCTGTTCTCGTTTAAGAAAGTAAGGAATGGAAGTAACATGAGAAATGGAACTAGAATCCATGCCATTTTGTCAAATTGCATCAAGGAACAGCACATTTATTTTGCTCCTTGACATGGAATTGAATTTAGAAACATAATTTTGCCATAAAACCTAATTCGCTTCTCACTGTCAGTTTTCTGAGCTGTTCTCCAAAAGACATAGGGGGAGTTGATGAATTTCCTTATACTCTGTCTTCCCTAAAAGCATGATGTATGGTATTAAATCTAATTTTTTCAACCTCAGTCAATATTTGACATTAAAAATTCCACTTAAAACCTAATAATTCCAAATACTCATGCACTAATAAAAAGTAATCCTAAAATGTGTTGGTGTATTATTTTCACTACACCCACGTATGTGTCTGGAGATAGCTAATATTTTACAGTAGTAACTTTATGACAGGCAGTTTTCAAAGAATTCTGTGTGTTTCATTTATTTTAATCATAAAAAATCATAGGTAGGCATGGCATTATTATTCTTATTTTACAGACGGAGAAACTGAGGCACATAAAGATTAAAGAATTTACCAATGTCACACAGCAAGTGCATTGCAGGGTAAAGATTTAAACCTGAGAAGTCTGGCTAGAGAATATATACTCTTAATCACTATACTACATTGCTTACTCATGCACATGAGAAGAAAAGAAGAGAAAGAGTATTACCAACGAATGTAAAATTGAAAAAAATCGACATTATGAATTATTAGTGAGATACAACATATTCCTAAGGGCTTATAGAAAAATCCCCTTAGACTGGTGATAGGAAATATCAAATGAATCTGAATTCATGCTTTTTACTGGGTGATAGAATTAAAAAAACAAAAACAGGAGTTCCCAGTGCACCACAGCAGGTTAAGGATCTGGTCTAGTCTCTCCAGTGGCTCAGGTCTCTGCTGAGGCCAAGTTAAATCCTGGTCTGGAGCAGTGGGTTAAGGATCCAGCATTGCCGCAGCCAGAAACTTCCATATGCCATGGGAGCAGCCAGAGGAAAATAAAAAACAAACAAAAAAATAAATCAAAGAAACAACAACAGCAACAACAACACCAACAAAAACAGTGATATATCCATGCTTTGGGATACCATTCAGTAATAAAAACGGAAAAACTATCGATAAACATGACAATTTGTATGAGTCTCAAAGGCATCATACATAGTAAAAGGAGCCATTCTCAAATAGTTACATGCTGTATTATTCTGTACCAGAGGTTAGGAGTAGGACTAGGGGGTGACTATAAGGATATAGAGCAAGTGAACTTTCAGGGGGTGATGGAACTGTTCTGAACCATGATTATAGTGGCGGTCACGTAAATCTACACGTCTTTAAAAATGAAAGTCAATTAATTTTATCAAAATGAAAAATTCTATTTTACTACATTATTGTACTTAAAAATAAAATTTTAGTATTCTGGGTGGAGAAAGGGGAAGCCTCCTGCACTATTGGTGGGATTGTAAGTTGGTACCACCACTATGGAAAACAGTATGGAGGTACATTAGAAAACTATACATAGAACTACCGTATGACCCAGCAGTCCCACTCTTGGGCATATATCTGGACATTTTTCCAGTCTTAGCTCTCTTCCCCTCCTTTTATCTTCCTCCTTCTTTCTTATTGTTCTTCCCTTCTTCCTCGTCCCCTTTGTTTGCTTCTTTTCCTTCCTATTTCTCTTCCTCCTCATTTCCAGCTATTTATTATTTTTTAAATTTTATTATTTAAAATTGGTGGGCACTATTTTTTTTAACTCTAAAGCACATTTCACTACTATTAAAATGTTGTGTGGCATTCCCGTAGTGACACAGCGGAAACGAATCCAACTAGGAACCATGAGGTTGCAGGTTCAATCCTTGGCCTCACTCAGTGGATTGAGGATCTGGTGTTGCCGTGAGCTGTGGTGTAGGCTGCATAGCTGGCTTGGATCCTTCATTGCTGTGGCTGTGGTGAAGGCTGGCAGCTGTAGCTCCAACTGGACTCCTAGCCTGGGAACTTCCATATGCTGCGGGTGAGGCCCTAAAAAGCAAAAACAAAACAAAAGCAAAAAACAAGAAATGAAAAAAGATGTTGTGGAAAGTATTGAGCACATCTGTGAACAATTCAACAATAATTAACAAGAACAATTTTTTGGTTTCCTATTCAAGCAATTAACTCTATGTGACATTGGTGAAGGGAAAAAGAGCAAATAGAAAATAATGCCAAATAATTTTCCTGTAAATTAATGAAAATGATAAGTGGAGTAGAATTTGTATAAAAGTGTATCTCCCCTGTCTTGCTGTGCTGTGCATGTTCAAGTGCCACCCAACTGTTGTGCTCCTGGGGGGAAATTCCACCCCTCGCAATAGCATAGGAACGAAGTATAACTCAGGACTCTTATAATAGGACCCAGGAAATAGGAAACATTAGTAAGAGTCCTGAATATTGCTTGACCTCTCTGATATATTTTAGATCTGCTAGAAAACTGTATTTTACAATGCATTACAGGATAATATTTTACCTTAATATTTACTGAGAACATAATACAGGCTGTTCATTGTGGCTAAAAAAATTAAATCCATTCTTGTACTTAAGTCTCATTATGATCAGGCATGATTTTCATTTTTTGCATTCCATAGGAGAGTGAACTGAGTCAGAAAGATGTTAAGAAAACTTGCCCCTCAAACAATAGCAGAGGCAGGCTTGTGAGAGAAGCCATTGAATGCTTGTGTTTATAACTCTACTATATTGCCATTCTGGGGAAACAGCAGCCATTAGGAACACCTTTACTGACATTTGATGAAAGAGCCCATATTTGTAGTCTACCCTACTGTATAAACATTTGCATTTCGTCCCTGAAATGGGATATTTGCTATGCATTCCCTGAAATTTATTCTGAAAGTACAAAACCCTTTGTTTGATCATTGCCCATATGCACTCTCAAATTATTCTTGAAGCCAGTTTCCTTGGATGGATATTGATGGGGTTTACGCTCACAGAGAAATCCAGCTGACATGCAAACAAAGACAAGGAGGAGGCTTAGTTCCAAGCTAGCATCATCCATAATGATTGACCTTGTACTGTGAATTTTAACTGTTCAGCAATTGAATTTCAGATTTCAAGCAAGAGTAAGAATGTTATCTGGGTGTAAAGGATAGTGTTAGGAGGTTGCATATACCTGGGCAAGAAATAAATCCGACTTCATACCGTCATTACTTTTGAAGGCATGTAGGTCATCTGTAAAAGAAAGAATCCAATTAGAATTCAGATAATAAACTGTATCAGCAGACACCAAGACAAAAGCACCAAGGACTCATTTCAATATATCAACATACAGCAATGACTTCAAATATTTTGGAGCCATTTGCAGGAAAAGGAAAAAAAAATAGTTTATTATCAGGATAATATTATTACGGTATCATCATGGATATAACACTTGTATGTAGGAGCTAAATGAAGACTGCTTTTTTTTTTTGTCAGACCCACAATATACGGAAGTTCCCAGGCCAAGGATTGAACTTGCACAACAGCAGTGACACAAGCTGCTGCAGTGATAACACTGGATCCTTAACCCACTGTGCCAAAAAAGACCTCCAGTATTGGTGTTTATTTTCACTTCAACATTTTCTTCAGGGAAAAAAAAGTCATGTTTATTTAGTAGCTGTCATGAGAAACGCTTGTCTTTGACATCTTTACATCTTCAGGAATATTCATTTAGAAGCAGTTATGGGATGACTGTGACTTCCCTCTCCCCCAAAATCATATGTTGAACTATAACTCCCATTATTTCAGAATGTGACTGTCTTCAGAGATAGGACTTTTAAAAGGGTGATCAAAATGAGACAATTATGGTGTGTCCTAATCCAACTGTGCATTATGAGAAGAGGAAATTTAGACTCACAAAAAAAGACACTGGAGATGCACGCATACTGAAAAGAGACTATTTGAGGACCTAGGGAAAAGAGGATTTGCCGTCTGCAAACCAAGCACTCGGGGCTCAGAAGAAACAAATCCTGCCAATACCTTGATCATGAATGTGTAGCTTCCAAAAATAAGAGAAAATAAAATGTTATTGTTCAAGCCACCCAGTCTGTGGTGTTCAGTTGTGGCAGCCCTAACAAATTAAAACAGCAACTCTGCTTTAATTTACCCTGTCACACTGGCCAGAAGTTTCTCGCTATTCATAAGACACTGGTAGTTTGGTGTTTTTAATATTGAGCTGAGAAAGTTAGTTTTCTATAAAGTGTGAAGAGACTGTGTTTTTTAATATGTTCCACATCATAAAGGCTTAACACAGTCCAAAGAATAAAAAAATTATTGGAGTAAAGCAATGGTAAAGGACAGTTTTTCCATTATTAAAGGAGAGTGATAAGGTTTCTTTTACTGTGCAGCGGACTAGAACTAAAGAGTCCAGGGTTCAAATCCCTGCTCTACCCTTGAAGAAATTGCTTAACCTCTTTATCAGGTTTCCTTTTCAGCTCTAGGATCATCTGTTATCTCCAGCTATGGAGTGACTATGGAGAAAGGGCTAGATCTTTGGGAAAGAACTTCTGGTATTTCTTCCAAAGCAGCCAGTCAACAAAATTGTGATTCAATATCTTGCCAAATTTCAATGGACTTAAAGATTATATTATCTCATGTCTTCTCTTAACAATTAATTTACCAAATTATGACAATCAGCAAGCCAAGTCCACTGATCTCACTAACAGTACTCTCCAGGAACGAGAAACAATCTAATATTTTTTTTTTTTGTCTTTTTTTTTTTACCTTATCTAGAGCCACACCCGCGGCATATGGAGGTTCCCAGGCTAGGGGTCTAACAGGAGCTGTGGCCACCGCCCTCGCCACAGCCACAGCAACACAGGATCTGAGCCGCGTCTGCAACCTACACCACAGCTCACGGCAACACCGGATCCTTAACCCACTGAGCAAGGCCAGGGTTGGAACGCGCAACCTCATGGTTCCTAGTCGGATTCGTTAACCACTGAGCCACGACGGGAACTCCTCTAATAATTCTTTAATTCAGAAAGATTGCTGCTTTAAGGGCAGAAAAATTTGATTAACAATACAGTGTTAAGATGCTGTATACCTAACTGGGTGACTATGAACCTACAGACCAATAGAGATCTGTGCTTCTTAAGAGCTTCTCCAGTGACACTGAAGATAAAACATTTGGAAATAAATAAACAACATTTCTATGTTTTTTAAAAGAGCACCAGAAAAAAAGTCGGCATTTTCACAATATTTTCTCTAGTTCCTTGTAAAATCTATAATAGAGAATCAGTAATCAAAACTCGTGGAATGAACAAAATACTGTAATCTTATGGAAAATATAGGTATTAATACTCACCATACAGATGTGGATTAAAGGAGATAAATGACATATATTACTTTGCAGAGAAGGTGCTTATTAAAGAGTAGTTTTTCGATTACTTCCTTCATCTTATTTTATTGTGTTCCTGTTATTGTGTGACCAGTTTACTAGGCAGTAAAGCTAGAAAGTTGGCATTTTTCCTAAGTCCACTAGGAAAGGAGATGTGCAAGCAAAGGGTGATTATGTCATGCTACAATTAGACTTTTAAAAGGCACGTTCTATGGCACAGGGTCAATATATTAAACTATTCTTGGATATTTCATTATTAAGGAAAATCTTGGTAAAATTAATGAATTCTAAATTTCAATGCAGACATTCCATATGGCAGAAAGGTGGCTTTAACCCATGTGTTATTCAGCTATCTTCTTCCTCAGCCATCCTCTTGGGTCTTTAAAGCTCTGTCTTCAGCATCGGGATGTTGGAAGAGAGTCAGAAGAGGACACAACCACTTCTTATATATCTTAACTTGAAAGGAGGAACACCACTTTTGTCTATAGGCCACAGCGAAAGACAGATAAGGGATTTTCCCTAGATGATAGGAAAATGAAATCGCTGCCTGAGAAAGTACTTCCCAGACAATTCCTAGGGAAGTTTCTTGGCTGTTATAAATATGTGTGCCACAGCTGCCCACAATAGGCCAAGCAGGGTCTGGAGGTCTTCAGAGAAAGGGTGGCACATAATCTGAGACTGGAATAATGAATGGGCATTATCCAGGAAGATAGGCAAGAAGGATGTCCCACAGGAAGTGAAAACATGTGCAATGGCTGCAAGTTCGATAGAGCAGATGTAAACAGGAAAATAAGGGAGTTCCGTCTTCCTTCTGCACTAATTGTGTGATGGTTGAGTAGTGGAGGATGAGCTTAGAGGGATAGATGAAGAGCTGAAAAGGAAGAGCCTAAATGTCATTATAGTAACATCCTATCTTCTCATTTAACTCCCTCTTTCCCCAAGAATGTTCACTGATTGTGTCTAGGTCTTCACAAAGTATTGTTCTCATTCTTGCTCATTCAAGAGGATAATCTTGCTAGACAGGGCCACTAAAAGGGAAATCTTTCCTATTGAGTGACTGACCTTTTAATTCTCACAATTGACTGTAGATAAAGCATGGTCATGTGTCTCAACCAATTGGCTTCTTTTGAGAAGAGCAGTGTGCAGTTCTCTCATTGACACAGACATAACTTGAGTGCACCAAGGACATGGGCAAGGGTCCTTCGTATAGCTTCTGCTAATTAACTACCTTTTGAGATGTAGGCAGTGCGGTGTATTGTGCCCTGGTATTGTGTTTCCTCATCGATACCCTTCAGCCAAGAGAGTTCAGTCCCCAGTGACAGCAATATGTTCATTTATTTTTAATATTCCATGACCTATTCAGGGTTATGGTCTCATTAAAAAACGATTGATGTCTTTGGCATACGCTCGTGAAGTGTCCTTGTTGTCTGCATTTAAACATGATGAAGAAAGAAAAAGTGAAAAAGGGTTGCCCCAGATCTTTCCAGGACTGTAACAAAAACAGACAAGAAAGAGTAATTGTTTGCTACTTTGAGGACTTACAAAAATAGATAACCAGTCAAATGAGGTCAGTAAATTTTGCTTCTATATTTAATTGAAAAGGTGTTAAATTTTTAAATTGCTAACTTTAATGAGAAAACATGACTCCTGACTCCTTATTAATTTGATTTAAATTATTTTCTGTATTATAATAATAAGATGCTAGAAAATGTAGAATCTTTTAAAATTTATTTATGTAAATCCCACAAAACAACTTTTTGCTGAGCTCTCTACAAATACTTCACTGGAGAGACTCATGAATAATGTGCATAAGTCTGTGTGGTCCAGGCTGAGATTTCAAATACTGGCAGCTGTCAGGAAATGTGACTATTGCTATATTCCTTGGAAATTTACAGTTACAGAAAAGGTGGTTACCTTAAACAAAGCATATGTTTATTCCTACTGGCTGTTGATAACTGATATTTATAATGATGTATGTTTCCTAAAGCCCGTCTTTGTTCTGAGGAATCTTCTGAATGTCACAGGAAGGACTGCATTCTGCTAAGCAACATTTTGCTAAAAACTCCATTGTATGACAAATTGATTATCTGGAAACTGGATGTCACTACTTGAACATATGCTAACCCAAGCACTGACTATATATTTTTAATATATGCTGAAGAGTGTTACAGGAGCTGAGAGGCAATGATCAACAGACTAAGGCCCTTGACTGGGAAATATTCATAGCTTAATAGGGAAGATAAGTATGTGAAAATGATTTTACTGAATCTGCATAAGGATTAGGAAAAAGATGAGTACAAAGTCCTTTGGAAGCAGAAGAGGCAGTAGAAAAAAAGCAATTTGCTTGAAAGTTTAGGGCTATATAAATAAACAGGTTAGAATCCTAGACCCTTTACTGCTCTATCACTTATGAAGGATGCAATCTTGAGTTTTTCACTTTATATCTTCAATCGCATGGAGATATTCAAAATACGGGGTGTTACGAGAATTAAAAGAATAACCCACACATGTGCTGAACTGACTTCTGGTGGAGTATGTTCTCCAAGTTGTTAGTTCTTTATATCTTAATAGTGGAGGAGATGGGTAATATTCTACTATGTGATATGTAAGATGAGCCTTAAGAGAAGAAAAATAGAGCTTTACTAGTTAAAAAAGAAGGGAAAGAATATTCCAGGCCATATGAAAACAACACAAAAGCAGAAAACTATGACACCACAGCGACTGAGGTTTCCATTTTTTTGCTGAGGAAAAAAAATTGCAAATTTCAGTTTATTTGTATTTTAAGAAGAAATTGAAAAAAAAAACTAATACATATTAAACACTGTTTAGATAACTTGATAAATTCTCAGGTTCAGGATATCCCATTTTATCAATGAAAAAACTGAGATGATAATAGATGAATTAACTTACTCCAGATTATCAAACTGAAAAATAAGGCCTATAGAACACTGATGACACCAAATGCCAGTGAGAATGTGGAGCAATCTGTTGATGATAGGAATGCAAAATGGTACTAGTTTGGAATACAGTTTAGCAGTTTCTTCCTTTCTTTCTTTCCTTCCTTTTTTTTTTTTTTTTTGGTCATTTTAGGGCTGCACCTGCAGCATATGGAAGTTCCCAGGCTAGCGGTGGTATCAGAGCTGTAGCTGCCAGTCTACACCACAGCCACAGCAATGTCAGATCTGAGCCACGTCTGTGACCTCTGCTGCAGCTCATGGCAATGCCAGATCCTTAATCCATTGAGCAAGGCCAGGAATCAAACCCTCGTCCTCATGGATACTAGTCGGATTGGTTACCGCTGGGCCACAGCAGGAACTCCAATTTGGCAATTTCATACTAAACTAAATAAACTCTTATAATCCAACAATCATACTCTTTAATATTTACCCAAATGAGTTAAAAACATGCCCACATAAAAGCCTTCACACTGATATTTATAGCTGCTTTATTCATAGTTGCCGAAACTTGGAAGCAACCAAGATGTCCTTCACAAGTAAATGGTTGTACATCTAGATAATGGAATGTTATTCCATGTTAAAAAGAAATGAACTATCAAGGCATGAAAAAACACGAGGGAAACTTAAATGCATATTACTAAATGAAAGAGGCCAATCTGAAAAGGCTACATAGTATATGATTCCAGTCATAACATTCTAAAAAGGACAAAACTGTAGCGATGGTAAAAAGATGAGTGGTTTCCAGAGATTGGTGGAGGCGGGGGAGGGGTGGATATGATAGGCAGAGCACAGAGGATTTCTAGGGTAGTGAAAATACTCTGTATGGGATCATTATGATGCATACATGCCATATGTTTGCTCAAAACCACAGAACGTACAACACCAAGAGTGAAATGTAAACTATGAACTTCGGGTGATTATGATGTGTCAGTTTGGGTTCATCAGCAATAACAAATATACCACTCCATAAGAGCTGTAAATAATGGGGGAGGCTTTGCACGTGTGAAAGCATGGGATACTTGGGAATTCTCTATACCTTTCCCTTAATTTTGCTGTGAACCTAAAACTGCTCTAAAAATGATAGACTCCAATATTTCGAAAATCTATAAGTTCAGGTCCACTTAATCTTATCTCTAAAACATGTGCTATTTTGACTTGGCTTACATTTCAAAAATTCTGACACTATTTTAGGGAAAGAATTCACATCACTTAAAAATTTGATCATTCTGTTAACAGTTACAGTTTCCTAGGTCCCCATCTCACCATAGCAAAGCATTGGAATGGTGAACGCTTTGACAAATGTATTAAAGCGAAAGTACATTTTCAGAGAAAGAAACAGAAAACTCACATGCACGCAGGTTAAAAAAAAAAAAGAGGTCCCAACTCTCTCTGAAATTGTCTTTATAGCCCATAATGCGGGCCTGACTGGAGACCCAGCTTTTTCTGCCCCTGCTCCCTGTGCTGTGCATAAGGGCTGAGTGTTGTTTTATCTTGTATGGGGCATTTTATCTTCTGATTGGTCTTAGGCAGGATACCTTATTTGCATGGGGGAGAGGTTACAGAGAGGTGGGGTGAGGAACTGGCGACATTCTTTCTCTAGCAGGGAGTGAGCAGCCCAGGTTGGTCAAGGTGGGGGAAGGGGCATTACAATGAAACATGGCCAGAGGCCTGTGGGTTTCATCTCCTTGAAGGGGATTTGAAGTCTATGACAATTATTAAAAAAATCTTAGTCAAGTTGGTGGACTGAATTCTCTAAGAGCACTAATACAATACTCAGCAATAAGGAGGTATAATTCTCCCTGCATAGAAAGCAAAGTTCAGGGGGATAATATGGGGGCCTCTAAGTATAAATGAGGAAACTCAGAAATCTAAAACTTTGGAATTACGAGCTAGCTAGCAAGCAACAGAGTTAAGACTCAAACCATATCTATCAGGTTCCCAACCCCATGCCCTTTCTACCACATTGGATGCCTCTTTTGATCTATAATTTGACCAAACGCTGCCCCTGATTGGAACTGAATGCATCTGGACATAGCTAACAGTCCTTTGGACTGCTTTCTGGCATATATCACTGAAGATGATTACTAACTCTCATGGTTTTTCCATAAGCTTCTTTTTGGGGAAAAAAAAAGGTATTCAAATAAACCAACCAGAAAATGAGATGGAGGTTCACACTGAGTGCCAGTGAGAGCCAGGGCAACTACAAAGTCAGTCTCCTACAACATGATTCCGCCTGTTTTACATCTAGAATTCAATAGCCTTGGTTCCCTTATGCTATATTAGCAGGTCAAAATGTGCTGCTCCTAAGAGGCTATTTTGGCCCAAATGAAATAGTACCCCTAAAAGGTGCTGAAACGAATGCTCTCTAAACCAAGTAATATCAGAGTATCAGTTCTCAGGCACCTGATACAAACAGAATCACAATCTAGACATTTAAATTTCTAAAGAATCATTCTCCTCTCTAAAAACATACTGATCTGATATTTAGCAGTCATATCAAAAATGGGCTTAAAAATAAGATTATATATACTATATGATGCAAAGTGATATACCTACACATATATAAATCAGATGTGCATGTACTATATATAAATAGAAAGATTTATATATATAACAAATATAAAATGTAGTATCTATAATGTTTATATTATACAATATAGTGTATATGTGATATATACTGTATTATATATTATATAATATATAATGTGTGTATATAAATATAAAACGTCAGACAGAGCTTTCTCCTCCTTAGGTCACTTTCAGAAATGTCAAAACTATGGAAAAGTATGGACGTTTTCAGCCATATCTCAGATATTATTTGAAGAATGAGAGAAAGTAGACCTTGAAAAGTGGTTGAGATTCTTTTTCTCCATTTATTTACTTTTTATTCAACAAATAGCTGACATTAATTAAGCACTTGCTATGAGCCAGATACACTTATAAGCATGTCCGTGTATTTTCTCACACAGTCATTAGACCCTTCCTAGGAGACATTACCATTTTTGTTCCCATGCTGTAGGTGAGAAAACCGAGATATTAAAAGATTAAATCACAGCCTTTAAAACATTATAAAATAATGCCATTTGCATTTGCAGGAACATGGATGGGCCTGGAGCTAATCATGCTAAGCAAAGTAAGTTAGAAAGAGAAAGAGAAATACCACATGTTATCACCTATATGTGAAATCTAAAATACAACACAAGTCAACATAACTACAAAAACAGACTCACAGACATAGAGAACAGGCTTGTGGTTGCCGAGGTGGAGGGGCTAGGGTAGGGAAGGACCGGGAGTTTGGGATTCACAGAGGCAAACTATTACATATAGGGCGGATACACAACTAGGTCCTACTGTCTAGCACAGGGAACTATATCCAATATCCTGTGATAAACCATAATGGAAAGAAATATAAAAAATAATATATATTATAACCGAGTCACTTTTGCTATACATCAAAATTAACAAACATTGAAATAAACTATACTTCAATAAAATTTCTTTAAAAAGTTTAAGTGAATGCTGTGCTCATGCAGCTAATAAGAAATAGATTTAAATCCAGGCAATCTGGCTTCAGAGTCTAGCTTTGATTTCACCTCCATCTACTCACTTGGAATATACTATCTGCATAATATATAGTAGACTCACTGCCAGATGCTCTCACTATCATTTAATATGACCCATTCATATTTTTTCCCTCCTGACCACTTGCATTTGCAACAGATCAGTGAACTGACCAAACACCCCTGTTCTTTTTCTCTCCCCTACTACCTTAGAAACTTGAAGATGAGGTAAGAAGTGGTCTCAGCTAAATGAGATGAGCTTTGGAAAATGCTTTAACATATTCTAAGTGGCTTTTGGTTAGGAGTACAAAACAGATAACAAGGTAGGTTACCTTTTGAAGTCCAACAAGATGAAGGAACAATCGATGGCCCAGCTGCAGTGCTCAGACTTACAGAACTCCTCTACCAATTCCCAACCATTTTTCCAGGGAGCCACACTGTTCTCATCAGCATGCTCCATAAATTTTGCAGGAGGATGCAAGCTGCCGGCTTGAAGCTGACACTGATTGAAAAACCTCACCCAGGGCCAACTGCTGTAAGGAAAGAAATTGAAGACCCAGAAGGAAACACCAGAGCTTGTTGTTCAGCAGATTTGTGAGCATTTAGAGATCACAGGAGAAATAAAGAACACCAAGAGGTGTTCCAAAGGGAAATATTGTGGGCTTGTGACTTAATTTCTTTTTCTTTCTTTCTTTCTTTCTTTCTTTCTTTCTTTCTTTCTTTCTTTCTTTCTTTCTTTCTTTCTTTCTTCTTCCTTCCTTCCTTCCTTCCTTCCTTCCTTCCTTCCTTCCTTCCTTCCTTCCTTTTCTTTCTTTTCTTTCTTTCTTTATCTTTTTAGGGCTGTATCTATGGCATATGGAAGTTCCCAGACTAGGTGTCAAATTGGAGCTGCAGTTGCCAGCCCACGCCGGAGCCACAGCAACGCAGGATCCAAGACACACCTTCGACCTACACCACAGCTCACAGCAATGCTGGATACTTAACCTACGGAGTGAGGGATAGAACTAGTGTCCTCATGGATACTAGTTGGGTTTGTTACCTTTGAGCCATAATGGGAACTCCTCTTTTTTTCAACTTTGGTCAATCAAAAACAAAAATTCAGTATCAGGCAGGTTGTTCTTAGTAGTTACAAGAGGATATTAAGATTATGACTGCCAGTAGGGTTTTCTTTTTCTTTTTCTTTTTTTTTTCTCTTTACCTTTCAGTGAACTTTCTTCTTTCACCCTTCAAGCAACTGAGGGTGACCTAAGCTAGAGAAACCCAGTTTCTTCTCATTAGAAAGTAGCCAAGGGCTCTTTAAACAATAAAGCCAGAGAAAGATCACAGATAAAACAAGATAGGACATTCAGGTGGAGATGACAAGAGAGTGCCTAGAGGGTTATGTTAATAATTACAGTCTGAGGGGTAGGAATGGGACCTCTATAAAGAAAGATTTTAGGATGTCTTTACAGTACTTTCAAAATGCTCTGTGTAATAAAGCCAATTTTGAAGTTTCCCATCCCCCCCCAATAAACATAGTTGTTCTCCCCAGGAAATTATTCAAAAAGCAAAAGTAAACACTTTCCTTCTGCAAGCAGAACAGAGTCATTTTTACAAGAAGAAAATGAAATAAAACATGCACTGTAATGCATGGAGATTGCCTTCTTTAGCCTCTGGGAAATTCTAAACAGCATATGTTTGGATCCATAAGGCAGTTTCCCATAAGGCAGTTTCCTTTGGTACTGGCTAGTAAAAAGCTTACAATTTCTCCCCCTCCAAGTTCTCTCTCTCCTCTAACCAACTTCAGGTCTTTTCTGTATATCTCTGCCTTGATTTTCTACCATATTTCTAGGTACATGCCAATGGGCAATCGGTTGTTTCACTACACTTTCCTTTAGTGTTTATTTGTTCATGCTATACATTTTGTCCAACACACAGCTGGGGGCAAGATTACCAGCTGGTAGCTACACAGAAAAAGAATGCAGCTAGGTCCCTGGTTTGATTAAATCATACCAGCAGTAAAACAGAGAGACATACATTTTGTAACGATAGACTATGTATCATTATAATGTAGCAGCTGAAAACATTCTAAATATAAAGGCAATAGAACTTCTATGTTATATCAGTATAAAGGCAATGAAAATAAAAATGAAAGAAAAAAAGGAAATGAGAGAGAAGGAAACAGGAATTCCATGAGGTGAGATGCACCTGCCTTTGGACACTATCCTTTTCACTTACTGAATACATTGACCTTGGTTAAGTAACTTAAATTTTCTAAACCCTGATTTATTCCTCATAAGATGGAAAAAATGCCATCAGTAATGAAAATAAATGTGGTATATAAAATGATTAATAATAAAGAGTCAAGTAATGTGACCAAAAACATGTTAGATGACTGAGGTATTGTAGTGAGACATAGGAAGAAAGCAGTACTCAGCTAAGTCTCCTCAAAGATTGTGAAATTTGAGGTGAATTCTAAAAAAGAAATCAAAGAGCTATAAGGGATAGGTAACAGGAATTCCTAAAAGTGAATACAGGAAATTCTAAAAATGAAATCCATATACAAGTGCATAGAATACAGAGAGATTACAAGTAATTGTGATTGGAGTGTGGGCTCATACTGAGAGAAGAAAATAAGACTTGAGAAATGAGTTGGGAGAGACTGTGAATGGACTTCTGTTCCACACTAAGGTTTTTTAATCTCTGAAAATGAGAAATGATAACAAATCTATCAAAAGAAAAATAAAAGAATCTCAGGATTTTGCTTTAAAGTGAAATGTGGAATTCTAGATGCTATGTGGATAGTGGATAGCAGTAAGGAGAGACAAGAGATGGGAGGGCCAGTTGACAGATATAACAAGTATCCATAAATAATATACTTAGGTTATACTCATATATATTTAAAATTATGTTTATATTAACACACAATATAAACTCATATAATAATATAAATACAATAAAATATACATTTATATAATAATATGAAAGCCATAAAATCTAAAGTCGAGCAGTAATAATAAAGATGAGAGGACTAAAAGTGAGGGAGAAAATTTGAGGAAATTTTATGATTAACTGGGTGTAAGAAATTATGAATCTGGATTTGTCAAATGCATTTCTGAAGCATTTAGCCTGTGAGACTGAGTGATCTGTAATCCCCTTAATGATTCAACATAATTCACAGTGAATAGACAGAATGAAGGAGTATGGTGAATTGAACCATTATTCTCCAATTCTTTACTGTCGCTCCAATTCATATATATATATATTCCCACATCCTTTGCCAGGTGATTTTGCCCTTCCTCCCACTGGAGGTAGACTATTTTTCCTTGTCTTATTGCTGTTGAGCTTGGCCAAAGGATTGGCTTTGGCCAATGAAATTTGGATTGAAGTGTCAACATGTAAGTTTCAGGCTGAGGCTTTAATAGGAAAACTTCAGCTCAGACTCATGTATTCCAGGGATGCACTAGAAGAAGTATACAGTCCAGGCAGCTTTGGATCCAAGGAGAATGAGAAAGCTCATGAAAAAATACCCATAGCCAATCCACTACCTGGAGAAAATCCCAGGCAAAACCAGTCAAGGCTCAGCTCCCCAGCCTAACCTGTAATAGACATATGAACAACAAAAACAAATAAATTCTTGTCACCTATGCCCTCTTGAAACAGTTATTTATTTAGCACTATTGTGGCAATAGTCCACTAATACAAACAGACTAATAATGAAGTTTAAATATCTCATTCCAATTTGTTTCCAATGCCCAAATACCTCTTTACCTTTGGATTGTTCCCACAATATTACTCTAATTACTGTTTTCTCTTTTCTTTCCTTTTGTTTTCTTAAGCAGAGTAGAGTGGTTTCTGCAATTTGTTACTCCTTGAATTTTATTACACTTACAATTCTGAGGAGATATTTGATCACAATTATCTTTCCCGCTATAATGATAGAATAATGAGGCCACATGTTGGACCAGGAATTATCATGTATAGGAATGGACTATTTCATCAAAGATTTAGTCAATTACTGAATTAATTACTTAATGACAGAGTGGATTCCATAGCTACAGACTACATACTCTCTCATGCCATCTAAGCATCTTGAAATCATGTTTCATTGATGAGTAACAAAGGAACTGAATTAAAGAGCATGGGTAACATAAATACCTAAGATGTGCTTAAATGAAGAATAAGTTGAGAAGAAATATGAGTAAAAGGGGAACATAAAATAATGGTGAAACAAAGCAAGATAATTTTATAAAAGAGGTATTGGTAAACAGTATTAAATCCAGAGACATATCAGTTAGGTTATATGGCCATTAGCAGAATCAGGTTATGAGTGAATTTTCCCTCTAAGCAACTAAATGATGCTTGTGCTATCAGAATCTGGGAGATCTGCAGAGAGTAAATTTTAAAAGAAAGAAAAAGAAGAGATACTGACGAGTATCTGAAAAGAAAAGAAATAGCAGAGAAAAGGGGGAAAAATACAGACAATCACCAAGTTTGTGCTTAAAATATCTATCTCCTGCACTCACCTGAATTAAATATTCTCTCTTTATTTTAATTTCTGGTAGACTGAGATTGGTGATTAAATAAAAGCTATTTGTGATTATTTATGTGATAACTAGCCATGTTTGTGAACAAACTAGTTCTTTAGAAAATACAGTGTTTTATAATTTTTCATAGTTTTTCTTTGTCCCTAAAATTCCCTTATTAAAACATTATTCAGTTCTTATCAAATTAGAATACAGGTAAATAAAACTGACCATGTAGTCATAATTCTTGTGCCTAACAAACTACACTTGGCTTATTTAGACTTTGTATTCATTATAGGAAAATGAGTTTCAAATCTGGTACTTAAACAAACTGACAGTTCTTAATTGGGTCTTTCCAAAGAAGCTGACTTGACTTTAAGCACAAATGTGCTATCAAAGTTCACAAAGGGAGATAGTTTTTATGTCTTTTTATAACTATATCTTCTGTATATAGGATGATGTCTGACATAAGGTGATTCTCAGAGAATATCTGTTGAATGAGTTAAGAGTGAACATGTGATTTTGGTTTGTTTACCCTCTTTCACTCATGTGTTTTGAACAATATGACCTCAAGCTTTTCTCCTCCTCTTCTCTCTTTTTCTCTTTTCAATTAGTAAAATCTGGATTGGTGATTAGGCTATGATGAGAATACACTATAGTGTTATGTATGTTTATACATTAATATAGTTTTATGACTCCTCTGTAATAAATTCCACATCACGATATCATTGAAAGAACTGGCAGTCAGTCTTATTTCAGGCTTCTTTCAGAGTAACTATTAAAGTGGATGAGCAGAGCAGCAATGATAGAGTCATACTCAGTGGAATGGAATGTCTTGGGTACAAGAGAATCCACTGGCTTTAAGCACGTCAAAAACATATACGAACAGCTTTCACATGTTCTCTTCCTGCCCTTGACAGAGACTAACAGGAATTTCTCAGATCGTCAGAGCCAAGAGCAAACAGGGTATAATTCAGGGAAAGTCTTCTCACCTGGGTCAAAATGGAAATGTTCATTAGAGAATGGGACAACGCGAAAGAGCAATCAGAGCCAGGACCAGGGACTCAGGCTACATCTGGTCCAGCACACACTCATCAGTGGTTTGAACATTGCCTACTGGACTGAGACCGCCATCTGACTGATGGGTTTAGGCACTGAATGGGATCAAGTCTGCATGGCTGGGGACCCTCAGAAGCTGAGTCTCCCTGATGCAGGGATACTCGGGGACCTGTACTCACCATCTGGTGAGAGTTCAGATGAGACCACTGCCACATATCTACTTCACAATTTGTTCAGGAATATCCAGGACACGACAGTTTCTTTTTAAATTTATCTACCAAATCTTTGAACACCTGAATATATTTTCATGTTCACTATAGGCTTTACACTTTGCTAAGTTTTTTTTTTAGAGAATGTTTTAATGTAATGGCTTGTTACAGCAAAATTAAATCCTGCTTTGTTCATATTTTGTACAATTTACAGGATCCCTGAATTCTGGAGGCTCATTGTTTTGGGAAAGACTATTCTTACAGATCACTGAAACTTTACACAAGAAGAGAAAAAAACTTCAGGTATGTTTAAGCTAATATTTTCCAAAGAATTGTAGTTCCCATTGT
This sequence comes from Catagonus wagneri, assembly GCA_004024745.2. Lineage (NCBI taxonomy): Eukaryota > Metazoa > Chordata > Mammalia > Artiodactyla > Tayassuidae > Catagonus > Catagonus wagneri. Next base: position 6,639,101 of record PVHT021183710.1, on the reverse strand, counting down.
GGCTCAGTGGTAACAAACCTGACTAGTATCCATGAGCACGCAGGTTCAATCCCTGGCCTTACTCAGTGGGTTAACATATCCAGCATTGCCATGAGCTGTGGTGTAGTCACAGACGTAGCTCAGATCCCACGTTTCTGTGGCTATGGTGTAGGCCAGCAGCTGCAGGTCCAATTAGACCCCTAGCCTGAGAACTTTCATATGTAGCAGGTATATGCCACTGGTGCGGCCCTAAAAAGCAAAAACAAAAACAAGCAAACAGAACTGATTCTTTGCACTTATAAAGAATGTGATTCAATGATGGCAGATCTAAGACTAGGTTTTTGCATCAGTCCAAGTTCAATCAGAGAAGCAGAATCTCCAGAATATATATTTATATAAGAAGATGTTTTACATAGATTTGACTATATGCAATTGTATGAGCAGCTTAAGCAGTCTCTGTAAGCACACTGAATTCATGTCTGATGCTAAAGCTTGAAGTCTGCAGGGCATGTAATTGGGAAGGGAAGATGATACAAAGTGGGGGAGAACAAGAATAAGCTGGGAACAAAAGCTACAGATGGAGCCCAGGAGGAGAGACTGAAACAGTTCTTTCTGACTCCAATCTTTATGGTATAGGTGTCTTACAGAACCCAGACTCCATCACAGAGCTAAACACTACACCTTGTCCAGGAGGCAGAGCAGATGAAGATGGATCTAAGGTGAGTAGTTGCAGGCTGGTCACTGCCTTATATCAATGGGCACATCAGCAGTAAGCTAATGGGGGTGAGCAACAAAAGGATTGTTGTTTTAAATGCATCCTTCAAATTTCACACAAAAATCTCTCCTGTGGCCCAAAGTGATGGGAAACATATAGGAACAACAACTCGAGTAAATAAATTTCAGTTTAGGCAAGTTGACACATTTCCAAAGCCGACGTAATTTGTTTGGCACGATAGAGTTACAAATCTTGTGCTTATTGAGTGAATGGATGGACACCTGGAGTGGGCCAAGGGATGGACAGGTGGATGCGTGAATGCATGCACAGGTCTCTGCATTCTTGCCAAAGGCTGCTTCGGTCTTCTTTGTAAATGCCTTATCACTGATTCAAATCATATGTGTTCTCTGAAAACCATGCAAGATTAATATTAGAATTAACATATATTAAGATTAAATATTAACACCAGGTTGATTCAAAGTTTGCAGTTAAAGGTCTAGCTTTAATATTAACAGCTAACCCTTACCAAGCATTTGGTACTTGGTAACATTCATGATCTGATTTATTTTTAACAACTTAGGAGTTAGGGATTAATGTTATCCCCATTTTACCTATGAAAACTAAAGTTTGGAGAGGTTAAATATGAAAATATTTCCTTGCCTAGTCTTTTGTGATTCTGTTTCTGGAACCTCTGTCAATAAAGAGGATGTGCGTGTCAGAAAGGAAGTCTGGTGCTTATGTCCACCCTGGAGCAATGGCAGAGAATTCAGAAATTCACAACACTGAATTCATAACACTTAATTTTATAAATATAAGGAACATGGGGGTAGTTTTAAGTCTTTCTTCTAAATGATAAGATTTCAGTATGTTTTAAGGTTATTGACACAAAGTTGATTTTTCCTTCATATCCAAAAAGTACCGCTCATCTTGTGAGCAATTTTATTAGCAGATATAATAGATAGCTTAAGATGATGTCATCCTACATACCAAACACCAAAGCAGAGCTGAATGGGTTATTCTGAATTCTGAGAAAAAGAACATAAATATAAAACCAACTTGGATAAATTTAATTTATCTGATCAAAATCAATGAAGGAATTCTAAAGTTTATTGCATCTTTATTTGAGAGTGATGGACAAAGTAGTCTCCAAAGGAACTATTTAATGTATACATTTTATTTAGCCAGATTCAAATTGTATTATCCAAATAGAGGAAAGAGAAAAGATGCAAATGGGGAATTAATTCCACCTACATAAACATGTTTTGAGTTTTTCTATGATAATTGCTCTTCTGTATTTACCATTTGTTAGAAGAGCTCAAATTAAAAACAAAATAAAAAATTGATGTTGTTTTTTACCCATTAACTGAAGGTTAGAGGAACATAGATTGCCAACATTCTCTGAAAATTTTATACTCGAAATTCATTTAACAACACTTTCAGAGGACAGTAAAATCACCAGAGTAAAACACATTGAACAAGCCGTCAGTCTAAATATTAATTTAAATGACTTGTCCAAATGGTTTCTCAACAATTTGGGGGCAATTGTCATAGAAAGAAAGCACTGCTCTAACCATTTCAGATTTGAACATATTTGCTCCTGTGGGTACAAGGATTAAAGTTTGTGAGCACCTGTAATACTTCAGGCCCTGGGCTGATATTGCACAGTAATCATCTAATTTAATTAAGCAAAAGCTCAAGAAGTACTTTGTCTTAAGTTTTACTCAATAAACTTTAAATGTTTTACAAAGATTTGCTGCCAAAGACATGCCCCCAGATACATAAGATACTTAATCTTCTGCAATAATTTATGGATTAATTGATCAATTCAGTTCAACCTAACAGTTATTGACTGTCTGCTCTATGCCTGACTCTGAAAATGCAAAGATGAACAAAATATTTCTTCCCACAGCCTTAAAGTCTAGCAAAAGAGACAGGGAGATGGGTAATAATGTGCAATCAAGTATGGAAAGTAGTACTACAATAGATACAAGGGGAAACTATCTTGGAAACAGAAAGCAGGGCAGTAAATTCCTAATGTGCTTTATCTGGAAAGAAGAGAAGGAGAAGTCTCTCCAAAAGTGACAGTAGGTCACTAGGATAAGAAAAACACTTGGTGAAATAGAAAGAACAGGGTAGGGCATATGGCATATGGCAAAGAATGGTGGTCGTTTCAGTGGGGCCAGAATGATGATCAGGTAGAACTAGAGAGGGATGAAATTAGAGTGGTAAGGTGGCCAGAGACTGTGAAGGATTTTGAGTAGTAAACTAAGAAAATCTAGACTTCATAGCGGAGGCAAAAAACTTCTGAAACTTTGATTTGGATTAGCTTTGATCTTAAGAAAGTAAATGCCTGAGAGCAAGGTGTCGCACTGTTCAAAGCCATTTTCAAGCACTATTTTATTAAAGGTTTCTTACTAACACATTATAAAAATACTGTAATTATTTCTATTTTTTTTTAAAACATTGAAGATGAGCCTTACAGAGGTTAAGTATCTTGCCTAACTTGTGAAAGACGAGATCCAAAGCCAGGTCTAAAAAGCTATTAACCTCTACAGTATCAGTCTCTTTCCAGGGTTCTAAACTGGATTATTATTATTATCAAATGTATATCAAAGAGGCCCTAATAAATAGAAACAAAGACTGCTGTTTGCTGCAAGTGCCATATTTCTTACCCAAGAGAGAGATGTAAGTCTGAATTGGGCTTCAACAAGTCTAGGTCATGATTAACTAAATCTATATCCAGCAATATAAATTTTAGTTTGAAAATGGAACTGAGTAAAGCACCTACTGACTTAAAAAATATTTGATCACTGGATGCTCCCTGGTGGTCTAGAAGGTTAAGGATTCAGTGTTGTCACTGCTGTGATGCAGGTTCAGTCCTTCCCTGCCTACGAACTTCCACATGCCACAGGTGCCGCCAAAAACAATACACATATATGATTAATAACTGGAACTAATAACTAAATTCTACTTAACTCAAACTTATGGCTTCTATCCTCAAAGCTTAGAAGAAGCTCATCAAAATATTTTGCAAATAAAATAATATCCTAATGATGTAGACATACAACATGTAAGGAAGCACATAGAGCTAAAAAAGAAAAGACTGGAGACAGAATATTATGGATTTCCCAGTTGTCATTAGTGGTTTGTCCTGAATCAGTCATTTAAGAGTATTAATTTTCCATCTCATCATCTCCAAAATAAATGTAACGTTATTCATCCTGTAAAATTCTCACATGGTTAATGTGAAGAGTGTGTGCAAACATGGATGGGAAATTGCTTTGTAAACTTTTAGGTCCCCTAGAAACATCCGCTTTCATCGTCATAATAGCCCTTTGATTAAAATCCACTTTTAACTATAGACAAGGGGACCCTACACAACTTCAGTCTGAGGTTGAGATTAAACTACCTTATTTGAAAAAGATCAGAAACGGTCTTCAAAATGCCTACAAAGTACCACGCATGTCTATACATAGCATCAGCATATGAAGATTGAGGACGTATTTGAATCTATGCCAAGACTATCTGACAAAGCCATCCTTAGACTTCACAAGGCATCAACACTCCCTGTGAGGGAATAACAAAAGCCCTTTTGTAGCTCAAGAAAGCAGAATTAAAAATGGAAATAGCCAGAGACCTTCTTTTATGTGGAAGAGGGAAAAAAAATACCTGGTAATACAGGAGTAAAGAGACTTCAAGGACAGTGACCATAATCTAATTAAGGTCCGTAATTACAAATTCAGCACATTTAATAAGCAAAAATTTGCATGTTTCTTTCAGTAAAATCAACCTTTCAATGGAGCTGAAAAGCACAGGTGAAAACCACCGTAACTTATTAACTGAGGAAAGCAGCCAAAAAATGGAAAATCTTAATGCATTCCGTGAAAACCATGTACTTTATAAGGTAGTAAAAACAGGTAGAGAAACATACAGTCCAAAATAATTACTTAAAGGAACAAACAAAATATTTTGAAAAGGTAAACCATTGACACTGAAGGTTAGGAAATAAAAATATACAACTGAATTGATTGCAAAACTATAAAGACAAGATAAAATGTTTTATATGTTAGAAGGAGAAGAGAAAATTGAAGTATTTGAACTCTAGCACAGATTTTATAACTAAGGTGGGGCTTTGGGCAAGTCAGTTCCCCTATCTATGCCGTAGTTTCTTCACATATAAAACAAAGAGATGGAATAGATGATATCTAAGGTTGGTATGATTTTATTAGTCAAAGCAAAATTTGAATAAAATCCTCCTTGCCCATCAAAACTTTGAGTTAGTAAATTGTTGTTCACTGATGGGCTATCAGAGGTACCAAGAAGGCTTTTTTTTACTCAAAAAGTATACCCCTGTATCATTCCAGTGTTCCAAATGCTTCAAAGAATATGCATTAATCTCTCTCTCTCTCTTTTTTTTGGCCACATCTGGGTCATGCAGAAGTTCCTGGGCCAGGGATCAAACCCACACCACAGCCATGACCCTGGATCCTTAACCCGCTGTATTAATTCTTAATACAGGAACTCCTGTGTTAATTTTCTAGGACTGCCATAACAAAATATCATAGACTAAGGGACTTAAACAAAACACATTTATGTTCCTGTATTTATGGAGTCTAGAAATCCAGGATCAGTACAGTCAGGTACTGATGAAGCTCTCTTCCTGATTTGGACAAGGCTGCTGTCATGCCACGCCACGCGCTTACATGGCCCTTCCTAGCTGCCTTCTGGGGTGGGGTTGGGGGGGAGAAATTTCTCTTCCTCTTCTTAAAAGCCACCAACCCTGTAGCATTAGGTCTCAACCTTTATGACCTCAGGTAATCTTTATTACCTCCTAAAAACCCAACCTCTAAATATAGTTACATTGGAGGTTAGGGCTTCCACATATGTATGTTGGGAGGACAAAATCTGGTTCATTTCACAGCTAGTACTGATTTTAAAAATGTCTAAAAATTCACAAAACTTTCCTAACAAATTGCCTCCTTCCTGTTGTTCCAGGTACAGAGACAGATGGAACTGCAACTTTGAGTGCAAATCTGGTGGGGCAGGAAGCTGGATCAATGATGCCCTGAAGGTATGAAGAACCGCAGAGGAAATTGATCCTTTTACCAAATGAGAGGAGCTGCAAGTATCTGTGCTTTTACTCAAGACTGTGGTTAGTTTGAGGGTTGCCTGCAGTTTTTGTTTGGTTTTTGTTTGTTAATTTACCAATCTACCTTTGGATGGAAACCGGCTTTTTACCAGAATATCTGAACGAGAGCAAATTAGATCTTTTCCCAAAGCATATAACTTAACCACATGCAATCTGATTTATTTTCTTTGTAAAGGAAACCAAGAAAAATCGGTGCTGGAAAGTTTTATATTTTCTAACTTCTGAAGCTCTTTTATGGCAGTAGGCTGATAAGGAATAAAATAGGGTCATATTCTATTTCTACCTTCTCTACATTCTTTGATTATTTTACACTTGATTTTCTAAGCTAGGCAGATCTGCATATGTCAAATATTTTGTGGCAGTTAAACAGACTGAATAATAGTTGTGTTTACTGGAAATGCCCCAGTATCCAAATTCAGATAGTTTTGTAGTGGTTGAATTACACTAAACTTTGCTTTTTTTTTTTTGTCTTTTTGCCTTTTCTAGAGCTGTACTCCTGGCATATGGAGGTTCCCAGGCTAGGGGTCTAACAGGAGCTGTATCTGCTGGCCTACGCCACAGCCACAGAAACGCGGGATCTGAGCCGCATCTACAACCTACACCATAGCTCATGGCAACGCCAGATCCTTAACCCACTGAGCAAGGCCAGGGATGGAACCTGCAACCTTATGGTTCCTAGTTGGATACGTTAACCACTGAGCCATGACGGGAACTCCAGAATTACACTAAACTGTGGAAGCAACTTAAAGCAATCCCAGTTCTGTCACTTCCTTGCTGTTGACCTTGGTCAAGCAACTTGAGTGTTCTTATCCTCAGTTTCCTTGGCCATAAATTGGATAGAATAATATTATCTGACTAAGAGGATTGTGATGAGACTAAAAATAGATACTAACCATTAAAAAAACATTATGCAGTTGACATAATACTATTACTACTAACTACTACTGCTACTTCTACTACTATTAGTACCAGTACTGCTGATACTACCACTACTATAACCATTATTACTTGATATTATGGAAGAAACTTGCCACCATGCAATCTTCCAGTGATCCGGGATTAATCAATAAGGATTTTTCTAACTCTGCCTTTATATCTGTCAACATGTAAGGCATGTTCCCAATAGAACAAATGCAATTTGTGTGCATTACCATCAGTGGACTAAGAATTTAGCTAATGAAATTGCCCTAAATGTTTCCAACCTTTGGAAAAGGAAATCAAGACTGAGCTAGAACGTCAACATTTTTTTCAAGGTCTCAGAGCAAAGAGCAATTCAATAGGAGAGTTCAGTCACTTGAAAAGAGAATCAAGTTCCCTCCTCTAGGCCACAAATCAGTTCTGAGAACCCCATAACCCTGATGGGAAAGGGCATAACTGTGCCAGATGGGGCAGAGTAACAGCAGCCCCCAGAAATAAACCAGACCAGTGACCTTTGGCCCCATTAACGCTGGACTTGCACCAATTCAGCACACACAGTATCTCCCTAGCTTCAGTCAACAAATCAGCAATAGGTAATGTGGAGCAGAGCCCAAAGGACAAATGGACATTATTTTTGGTTTCTTTTTTATAGATAATATCTCTTCCTTACTGTCAAGCATGAGTAGGACTGAGGAGATTCTCTCTGAAACAGGGAGATTTCAAATTTACTCACAGCACAAGTGTCCAGCATTTCCAAATTCATTCAAATACGTAATACACATATGATGTAGGCTCTGGGTCAGGCCTAGCTTGTAAGGTTAAATAAAGGTAAAAGCTTAAGTTTCCATGCATACCAGAGATGCCACTGCTGTGTTTCATGACTTTCTGGGGAACAGACTGGCAAAGGAAGCAATCAGTGTACTATAATTTTTGTGTAATATTTGTACATTCCATACCTTGACTCCTACCGATAAACACACAAAGGAAATCATAAGCACAGTTAATGACACATTAGAACTAAGGCTTTTGTTTCCTAAGGACATTTCCCAAGACAGTTCAAAGGGAACTTGTGATTTTCCATCAGAAATGGTTTTCCTTCTTAATAATGATCTCATGGGACTTTCATTCCTGTTTTGTTTTTTTTTTTTTAGTTTGTTTTAATTCTATGAGAAATGCTACTTCCACGGATTCTGAACCTCTGTCTCAGAAATGCAGGGTAATCCTAGGAGGTTAGTTAGACATCTTCTGATGGAATGTATTTGATCTACAGTAAATCCTGACCAAAAGACATCTAAAGTCAGATTTCAGGAGCAAAGCTAGGGCCTGCTCAGCATCAGAAGAGACCAGAACCCAGAGCATTCTGGCCCCTCCTCTTTGCTCCATGCAGGATAAATCACATATTCTTAGCAATGGTTGGGGCCACCCTTTGCCAGCTAGAACTGTTTTCACCTAGACAAAACTTATGGTTGAATATGATTAAAAAAAAAAGTCAGTGTGACATATTTTAAATATCCAAGAGACTTCACAGATTCTCAAAGAGAGTAGATTTTGATGTTGATTTCCATTTGTAAACTTAGGCTGAAATATTTGTCTCTGCTCTTTAAGCCGCCCAGACTAGTACACTAATATGTGACCAAAATGGGAGAAGCTTTGGACAATGTTTAAAACAGTATTTTTATCTGCTTCAAAAATGATTTTTACCTTAATGTACTAATTATTAAAGAGCCAAAATCTCTCTTTTTTACATTTATTTATTTATTTATTTATTTATTTATTTATTTATTTATTTTTAAAGCCACTCCTGCAACATATAGAATTTCCTGGTAGGGGTTGAATGACAGCTACAGTTGTGGTCTATACCATAGCAACAGCCACAGTAGCACTGGATCCAAGCCACATCTGCGTCCTGTGCCACTGCTTGTAGCAATGCTAGATCCTTAACCCAGTGAGCGAGGCCAGGGATTGAACCTGCGTCTTCACAGACACTGTGTCAGGTCCTTAACCCCCTGAGCCACAACGGGAACTCCCAAGATCTTTCTTTTTAAAAATATATTCATTTAATTCATCTCAGAGGAAGTGTAGAATTCCTTTTTCTCTTTTCTTACATAATCCAACTGTAGCTGCTGAAAAGCTTCCTAGAATGAAGAGAGGATGTCTAGCCATAAAACCTTTTTGAGTTATCCTAATGATGAAGCAAATCTAATACATGGTGGACAGGAGGAAAGTGTTTTTTTCATAAAATATTTTTGTTAATTCAACATTATCTTTTCCTATTGATTATGTAAAATCATCAGCTTATATGTGGAGCTAGAGAATAGAGATTCCTATCTTGAGTGAATTTCTTCTTCTATTCTTCAGTTTCTTTCACAAAACAGTAAAGATTAAAAATAATACTTTATGGATTGTTATGAGAATTAAATATGTAATATAAAGCACATAATAAGCACTCGATAAATGTGAAATGTTTTTGTTAGTAGCCCCATTAGTTTCTTTTAAAAATCTGATTTTAACACGTCATATTTTCCTTCTAAATTTGTGTCTCTATGTATCTAAATTACAGTGTAATAAACTGTGCACTTTCTTTGGGAGGTCAGTTCACTTCACCAGGACAGAGTTGTCACACAGTTTCCAAATAAACCCACCTTTTTATAAGCACGTTATCGCTATGTGTTTGTAGTTTTTTTTTTAAACGAAAAGTATCCCTGCTTGTTATGTGACCTATTGAAAGGCAATTTTTTGGGCAGATGTCTGTCTTCTTTTTTATGGACAAGTTTGCATCAGGTAAGAAAAACCAAGGACTTAGTATTTTCTGCTAAAATAATACTTTCTGATAGATTGTCTAAAAAATAAACAGAAAACCACAAATGAAAAACCACAAACAAATAAAAAACAAACCACTCTGTTTTAACAAGAGCAACATCAAAAACCCTCTTTGAATGTAGGAACAAAGAAACTCGGGGCATAGCCAGATTTGGCAGATTCAGGTCTGTGTGTTATCCATCTATTTATCTTCTGCTGTCTAGTAAGAGATGTTAAGTTGACTCGAACTGGAGAATCAGTCAGGGTCCTGACAGGTAACTGATGTAAGCCGATAGGGGGAATTTTGAAAGCTGAATGATAGTCTACTAACTGTACAAGGGCAGGATTCCAGAAACCAACAAGAGATGATACAGAAAGGGCAAGATTGCTCTTAGAGTCTCTCAACCTGAAGAAGCAAAGAGAGGGACCAGCCCCAGGAACCAGGCAAGCTCTGCCTACGGGGGAGATCTGCTGGACAGAGACTAAGGCCATTCAGCCACTGCCAAGTCATCACCTTGTCAGAAGGGAGCTGAGGTAACAAATGTCTGACTTTCTCTTCCACTCTCCACACCTTGCCAGAATGGCCAAATACAAAATGAAGCCAGAAGAGAACTCTGGAGGACACAGTCGCTGTCTTCATCTTCCCCAGAGCTCACAAGAAGGGGGAAAGATAGGAATGCAGATCTGGAGCTGCAGATATCGTACACAATCAAGAAACACTCTGGAGAATGTAGTTTCACTTTTGTAGCCTTTCCCATGTCCTCAAAGAATTCTCAAGGCTGGTGTTAAAAACAGCCTTCCAGCTTTCAGAGAACCTCTCCAAATCAGATTGTAAATACAATAGACAAGTAACAACAAAGGCTATTTCTGTCTTTATATCTGAAGGATTTTCTAGGCTCACATTAAAAAGAGTTTAAATAAAACTAGTTCTGGATACTCATCACTTTTGACTGAGGAGAAATATATTCTTGATAATCAAGTTTTTCCTTTTCTAAAATTAGAATCTGCTAACTCTTTTGACTATAAATTCTGTCAATTAAAAAAAATGATCATTTGCTCCTAAAATATGTGCACTTATTAATAAAGTCTCTATATAAACTGACTATTCAAATATATGCATTATTAAATGTGATGGAAGAGGTAAAAGTGTAAAGTATTATTGGTGGGGAAACCCTAGTGGACATCTTACCTACCCAATTTACTGAATCTTTAGAGACCCCTTCACTTTGGGGACCCTCTTAAGAGACAACTATGACTCTGCACTCAATTCAGTGGCCATTCTGTTGACGCAGTATTATTTATTCCACCCCACACAGGCTCTGAAAAAAGAACAAGGCCACCAAAATTAGGATTTTCTGAATGATAAAAAGATGCTAATCAAATAACTTGCCATGATAAGCCGTTGCTAAGTATACGCTGTAGAGCAGGTCTCGTCTCCATTTTAGAAAATGAGACATGGAGGCATGCACAGTTTCAGGAATTGGTTCAAGAGGATCTTTCTCTGTCAGAAAATCCAGCTTTCCTGAACTCTAGTTGAAAATTCACTCTCATTATATCAAGCTTCCTACCTAGCAAATTTTCTGTGGAAGAAACTTATGGAATAAACAGTCATTTTACCTCAGAAGGTTCTCTCTGGGAAAGCTATGTCGTGGCCCATAAAAGAAACGATGTGCTCAAAGGACTTAAACTAAATGCCTGATGCATGTTTGGTCTCTTGTTTTCTGCTTTTCCCGCTGAGAAATATTCCAGAATTTCTCACTGGAATGCGAGTCACTCCCAGCCAGGATTGCAATTATCATTGCTTTTCCCCCAGCACCTGACACAGTGGCTAACAGTATAGATCTCTGATAAAATGGCCAAAGAAATCAATATTTACTCAGCTGAAACATAAACATGTGTGTCCTCAAGGCAGTGGGGAATTTGGAAACCAGAATTAGGGAAATAGCTAAAAAATCTTTAAAACATACAAGATCTTAAAAACATACCATGATCTTCAAAGAGCATGACAACTACCTCAAAATATCCCCTGTAGTTAATTACAACAAAGGGAAAGAGTTCTTGGCCAATAAGTCCACCTCTTTCACAGTTTTCACCAGTTAATAAGGTACAGTTCAATTCCATTTTGCCTCCAACTCCCTCTCATTAAGCTTGGCTCAAATTCAAACCCCTGAGCCCCTCCCAGTGTCCCTGAATGGTTCCGATGTTTCACTTCACTAAAGAAGAGATTAATTTGTAGAAAGGCTTCAGCACATTCCTGGGTTGCTCAAGTGCACTTCTTTTCATAGAACAGGCTTTTGATTTTGCGCTTTAAATCAAAGGCAGAGCAAAAATTCCAAGTATGTATGGGCTTCCGACCTTTAAAAAAACAGAATTGTTCAGATGGAATTTGACACAGAAATACTCTAGCCTACTACCCTTGTTAGTTTGATTCTTCCTCAGATACCCTCTTTCTTCTTTCTACTAAATATCACCATTGCAATCAAGCTGGTATTTGGCAAAGCATTAAAGATAAGTGAAGAGTCTGTTGTTAGTAATTTGTTCATACCGGCATTTTAGGGTTTCATTTCATTGGAAAAGACAATAGATCCGGTTAGGAAACCTGTTTTGCAGAACATATGTTAATACACTAGTTCCTGTGTCGTGTCGTGGAAGAAAATGTGTTTACTTGGACACTGACTCAGACACTGTTAAAAAAACGATGGCATTTGGAAAAGTCATTTTGAACTTTTGTACAAGCTTCTGAGTCACAGATTTATGAATTAGATAGAAGCATCGAAAACACTAAATACTTCTAATAGCTCCTTTGAAAGATTACTTTCATCCTTGAATCTTCATTCCACTGTTTCAAGTCTCTGAACTTATTGATGTAGTTTTATGCAAAACCTATTGCAAGCAAAACGTAGCCCAGTCACAAGAAAGACCCTATCCTATGTAAGATGGAGATGTTGCTTTGATCTTGTTCAGAATGTCTTTTAAATAAAACACCAGGTCACTCTGCTTCTTGGGTTCAATTCTATGTACACACACACACACACACACACACACACACACACTCTTTAATGAACAATTAAGAAAGAAAAATACTTTTAATAGGTTCTACACTCAATGCTATGGTTACTTGTTACTTTAGTTACAGAATTACTCTGTCCCTCAATATTCAGCAGCTCATTTTAGAGGAGAATAGGGACACCATGATTGTGCAGGACTTAATTAGAACAGATTTAAGTAATAAGTTGCATTTGAGAAACATTTTGACCTTTTCAAAATGTTTTCAATCTTACTTATTTTCACATCCTTTGATCACATGAAAAGAGGTGCTCTGGCTGATTAAAAAGGGTGTCATTGATGGTTGCAAGAGAAATTTTATCACTGGAACGGGATCCAATACCTTGAATTAGATGATTCCCATGAATGTAATCGGAACAGTATAATCATCTATAGCAGCACTCATGAGTTAGCCATGGGTACTATACCATTTACTATAGTCCTAAAACCATGGCATCCTGTACTTAACTTTGTGGTATTTACAAAATACTCTATAAGGTACCCAAACTGTCAATAAACTACTTCCCCGATACTATCTTTACATTTCTTTTTTTTTTTTTTAATGTGGATGAGAGTATAGAAGAAACTTTCTATACTTCAGACTCTTAGACCTCTGATTTAGTCAAGCTTCTCTCAAGATGAAGGAAAAACAGATTCCTGGAAACTAGATATTACTGGTAAAGTGTTTGACTCTGCCTAATTTAAAGTTGAGTAGCCAACCAAACAAGAGAAGCCCAGGACTAGATTGTTTCACTGGTGAATTCTACCAAACATTTAATGAAGATTTAATGACAGTCCTTCTCAAACTCTTCCCCAAAATAGAAAAGGAAGATGGACTCCCAAAATCATTTTATGAAGCCAGGATTACCTGGATGCTAAAGCCCAATAAGGATACTATAAGAAAAGAAAACTACAGACCAATATCCCTGATGAATATAGCTGCAAAATTATTAATAAAATATTAGCAAACTAAATTAAGCAACATATGAAAAGCACGATAAAGTGGGATTTATCATGGGATGCAAAGATGGTTCAACATACAAAAATCAACATGTGATATATCACATTAATAGAAAGAAAGATAAAATTCATGTGATCATCTCAACAGATGCAGGGAAGCCATTTGACAAAATATAATATTATTTCACGATAAAATGGCCCACAAATTAGACATAGAAGAACATACATAAACACAATAAAGGACTTACAAGTCCACAGTTAACATTATACTTAACAGCGAAAGAGTGAAGTGGTTTCCTTTATGATTAGGAACAAGACAAATGCACCCACTCTCACCACTCCTATTCAACACAATACTAGACATCCTAACCAGAGCAATCAGTCAAGATAAAGAAATAAAAAGAAACAGAATAGGAAAGGAAGAAGTAAAATTGTCTTCGTTTACAGATATGATTTTATATATAGAAAATCCTGAAGACCCCACCAAAAACTGTTAGAACTAATCAACAGATTCAATATACAGAAACCAGTTACATTTTTATACACTAACAATGAAACATATGAAAAAGAAATAAATGAAATTCACAATAACATAAAAAAAATAAAATACCTAGGAATAAATTTAACCAAGGAGATGAAAGGTTTGTACACTGAACACTGTAAGATTTTCAAGAAAAAAATTGTTAAAGAAAACACAAATAAATGGAAAGATAGCTTATATTCATGGATCAAAGAATTAATATTGTTACAATGTCCATTCTACTGAAAATCATCTATAGATTCAATGCAATCCCTATCAAAATTCCAATGGAATTTTCACAGAATTGGAAAAAAAAATTCTAAAATTCATGTGGATCCACAAAAGACCCAGAATAGCCAAGACAATTTTGAAATAAAAAAACTAGAGGCATCATATTTCCTGATTTCAAACTATCCCACAAAGATACAGCAATCAAAAAAGTATGGCATTTATAAAAAAATAAATAAATAAATTCATTTACCCATGGAACAGAATTAAGAGCCCAGAAATAATTAAATTCTCAAATGTACAGTCAACTAATATTTGACAAGTTAGCCAAGAATACTCAGTAGGAAAAGGAAGTCCTCTATATTGAGTGCTGTCAGGAAAACTGGATAACCATATACAGAAGAATGAAATGGGACCCCTACCTTAAATTGGATGAATAACACTCCAGGATGAACTTTTCTCTTAGAAATGTATATTTCAGCCTTAATAGTTCAAAAATGTGTATGTTAGTGACAAAGAGATATTTCCATATTTGGGTAAAATGTCACACCCTAATATTTAAGGTATATGTCTCTGGTGCTAAATCACTTCAATATAAAGCATTTAGAGAAATTTGAGAAAAGTGATCAGTTTATGGATTTATAGTTAATATGAGTTAATCAGTTTGTATGTATGCCAGTCATTCTTTTTTTAATTTAATTTTTATTTTATGTTGGAGTTTAATTACAATATTGTTAGTTTCAGGTGTATGGCAAAGTGATTCAGTTATACAAATACATATATCCATTCTTTTTCAGATGACTTTCCTATACATGTTATTACAGAGTATTAAGTAGAATCACCTATGCTATACAGTAGGTCCTCATTGCTTCTCTATTTTATACACAGTAGTGTGCATATGTATATGTATGTATATGTGTATATAGCCCAAACTCTTAATTTATTCCGCTCCTGCACCTTTCTCCTTTAGTAACCATAAGTTTGTTTTTGAAATCTGTGAGTCTGTTTTGTAAATAAGTTCATTTTTTATCACTTTTGTTAGATTCCACATATAAGAGATATCATTTTATAGAAAACCAAAAGACAGCCCACAGAATGGGAGAAAATATTTGCAAATGAAGTGACCAACGGGATTAATCTCAAAACTGTACAAACAGCTCATGCAGTTCACTATAAAAAAGCAAACAACCCAATCAAAAAAAAGGGCAGACAGTCTAAATAAACATTTCTCCAAAGACAGACAGATGGCCAAAAAGCACATGAAAAGATACCCAACATCATTAATTATTAGAGAAATACAAATAAAAACTACAGTGAAGTATCATCTCACGCCAGCCAGAATGACCATTATCAAAAAGTCTACAAACAATAAACACTAGAAAGGGTGTAAAGAAGAGGAAACCTTCCCATACTGTTGGTGGGAATGTAATTTGTGCAATTGCTATGGAGAACAGTATGGAGGATCATTAAGAAATTAAAAATAGAATTACTGTATGATCCAGTAACCCCACTCCTGGGCATATATCCAGAGAAAACCATAATTTGAAAAGATACATGCACCCCAATATACATTGCAGCACTATTTACAATAGCCAAGACATGGAAGCAAACTAAATATCAACAAAGAATGGATGGATGTGACGCATATATATAATGGACTATTACTCACCCACAAAAAAGAATGAGATCGTGTCTTTTGCAGCAACTTGGATGGACCTGGAGATTATCATACTAAGTGAAGTAAGCCAGGCAGAGAAGGACAAACATCATGCAATATTACTTCATCCTTCTTCATCTCACTGTACAACATCTCTTGGCTCAGCACCCAACTAAGGAATCACACTTACATTAATGCTGGATTCCACTTTGCTTAGCCTTCATTTCATCCTAATGTTTAAATAGATATTCAACACTAACTTTGTGCAATTTCTACTCTATACTGTTGAGCTACCTTCTTGTTAATAAATCTATCCTCGAAAAGTCAGATTTTCTCAGGGTTCCTGGGCTAGAGAAATAATATACTTATGAAGCAAGAAGGGCAAAATATGAGCTGGTTTTAGAAGCTAGGCTTAACTGAGAATCACAGGAAATCCCATACCCCTTCCTCCTATGGACTAAAGCATGGATTTCAGACAGAAAGAATAAAGCAATGTGGTCTCAAGAAACCCATGGTAACTATCATTAAACCACACTGCCCCCTGGCATACACAAAGAGGAATAAAATCACCCATGGAGGAGAACCATTTGCCTAGAAACAAGGTGTCCATGTGGAAACAAATCAATTACTGGAAAGTATACACCCAGACAATTTCTAAACAACGTCCAGCCGTGATTAATTTTACTTTGAGAAACTCAACAAAGAAATATTGTCCATTCAAAATCTCCTGTCCTGCTGAGATCCTGGGATGTTGCCAGTGGCTCAGCTGCTATTCACAAACCCTGGCAACCCAAGTCTGGAACTCCATACTTTTTAATGACCAGAAAATGCTACCAAGATATCATTCCTCCAGTCTTTTCAACCACTCTACTTCCATCAGTAAAATAGAAACAAGTGAGAATATTTCCCCACAGTTCTACTCACCATTGGAGACTGTGGTTTGTAGGTCAAACTCACCCAGGCATCAAGGACCTAATTCACTAATAAACTGAAGAAGAAGTAGAACCCAGGTAAAGATGTAATATATTCATAAGCTAAGAGTGTGGATTTTGCTGTTAAATTCAAATCCCATTTCCACCTTTTTCTATCGTTTGACCTTGAGAAAATGATTTACCCCTTTTTCTGAGGTTAAGTTTTCTCATGGATAAAATAAGAATAACTATAGTAGTAGCTGACTCAGGATCATCTGCATAGCTATTCAACCTGTACATATTGGACTGTAGCATCATGTCACCTGAGAGCTTGCTAGTTATGCAAATTCTTCAGTCCTGCTCCAGAACTCTGAATCTGAACTAAGGGATGGTAGGTGTTAGCTAGGAATCATTTTAACAGCTCACCAGAAGATTCGTATGCACTAACCACTGATATAAAACATTAGATGAAAAGGAAAGCCCTATTTACGGCCCCTGGAATACAACATGGTCTCAATATATGTGAATCATTATTTTTATTAGAGTTGAAGGAACAGTGTCAAGGTTTGATTTTTTATTAAATAAAAGTTGATTTACAGTGTTGTGTCAATTTATGCTATACAGCAAAGTGACTCAGTTATATAGATATACATACATATATATATACATATATATATATTTTTTATATTCTTTTCCATCATATTCTATCCCAGGAGATTGGACATACTTACCTTAGCTATACAATGGGAACTTGTTTTTTCATTCTAAATGTACTAGTTTGCATCTACTAACCCCAAACTCCCAGTCATCCCACTCTCTCCCCTCTTCCCTTGGCCCTCACGAATCTGTTCTTCAAGACTACGAGTCTGTTTGTTTTGCAGATAGGTCCATTTGTGCCATATTTTACAGTCCATGTATAAGTGATATCACTTGGTAGTTGTCTTTCTTTTTATGACTTATTTCACTTAGTATGAGAATCTCTAGTTGCATCCATGTTGATGCAAATGGAATAATTTCATTCTGTTTTATGGCTGAGGAATATTCCAGTGTGTGTGTGTGTGTGTGTGTGTGTGTGTGTGTGTGTGTGTCTGTGTGTCTGTGTGTGTGTATCACATTTTCTTAATCCATTCTTCTGTAGAGGGATACATGGACATTTAGTTTGTTTCTATGCCTTGGCTATTGTGAATAATGCTGCTATGAACATGAGTTCATTCTTCTTTTTGAATTATAGTTTTGTCTAGAAATATGCCCAGGACTAGGATTGCTGGATCTTATGGTAGCTCTATATTTAGGTTTCTAAGGTACCACCATACTGTCTTCCATAGTGGGTGAACCAACTTACATTCCCACCAACAGTTTGGGAGGTATCTTTTTCTCCACACTCTCTAACGCTTTCATCATTTGTAGACTTCTTAATGATGGCCTTTCTGTCTGGTATGAGGTGGCAGAAAGGCCATCATTAATGTTGAGCATTAGTAATGTTGAGCATCTTTCCTTGTGCCCACTGGCTATCCATATCTCTTCTTTGGAGAAATGTTTCTTTAGGTCTTCTGCCCATTTTTTTGACTGTTTTTTTTTTTGTTGTTGTTGTTGTTACTGTTGAATGGTATGAGTTGTTGGTTAATTTTGGAGATCAAGCCCTTGTCAGTTACATGGTTTGCAAATATTTCCTTTGCTGTGAAGATTTGACTTTTCCATCAATGATTCAGGATCTCAGATGGTTCCAAGTGAACTACTAGTAAAGACACTAGTGAGTTGCAAGCTAATAGGAAAAGGAATTACACCTCTGCCCTCCTACCTTTTTCACCATTCAAGATATCTATTGCATTTTTAAGAGTTTTTTTATTCCTGTGGCGATAATCCATTCTATTATAAGCCATAACCATCTGCGCCTCTTTAGGACTGCCATTACATTTACATAATGGAAAACATGACTGATTTGCAATGTGTAAGTCCATGCTTATATGGAAGCATGAATCACCTGAAAACTGAGAATGGCTGAAGAGACAGGTATCCATGAATGGTGAGCTTTTTGAAAGAGCAGAGCTGCTAAACAATCCATGGCAGCACCAGGAAACTGAATGCCAAGAATCCCTGAGAATTTCCATGGGCTCCATGTTTAACTTGACAAGGATGTTTAGTGCCCACCATCACTATTATATCACTTGAGTCTGGATTAGGTAGTCTGTGGTCAATTCACCTTCCATAACTAGAGACAAAGAAAGATCCTCCCTCTAACTTACATTTTGGATACACCAAGGAACCTAGAAAAGGCTCTGGGGAATCATGCACCCCCCTCCCCCACACAATGTTAACCCAGAAAAACTATCCAAGTAAAATTATAATCTTTAACACTGGGCCTACAAAATCATGTTTTAGAAAAATAAAATTCTTAATGTTTCAGATAAACACATTTTTACTGAATATGTAAGGACTTTGTCTGATGATGAAACAAGGAATAATTTCTCTAGCAACCTGAAAGGAAGGGTACCTAGTTAAAAATACCTCCCGAAATGGGACTTTGCACTATTGTAGGTGCCCATTATTTTAGAATTGGCTGAGAAAGTATCCCTGTATATTTTCTGCACATACAACACTACCTAAAGCTGGCTTTTTTTTTCCCTAAATTTCCATATTAGATATTGAAACTTTATCCCTACTGTAGAATTCATTTTATCAAACCTGGTCAGAAAGGATAATTGATCAATTAACTGAAAAGGTTGATACAGCATGGAAACATAAATTTTAAACTTAAAATATATAAAGACAGTGTGCCTATGTCCATCTTTGCAATTCTTTTCTCTTTATTATATCAGTTTTACCCGTAATGAATCTTGTACAACTTCTAATTCCAGTTTCTTTAAATTGAAGCAAGAATTTAGAGGTGCTCAAGAAACATATCAGTCTTTTGTATGTACAGTTTTATGATTGTTTTCCCTACCTTGTCAGTTGTCTCAGTGATACCTAATTCCACAATACTTTAAGGAATTCTCTTTATTGAGTCTTTTAACATAAGTTTATTATAAAAACTCTTTGTACATTGTTATTTAATTTATGTAAAACTTAGTAAAATTAAGCAAGTATAATGACAAAGAATGCTGGCACAATCACAGTGGAAAGCAAAGAAAAGTGACTCTGGCTAAGTGTAGCCTTCAGCAAGTTAGAGTACTATTATGCCACCAAACAAGAAGGAGACTTCAAACCCTGAAACTGAAAGTGTTCTAGATGTCAGTACATTTTACACCACGAAGTGGGAGCTCTGTTTGTCTGGAGAATCTATTATGTGGAGCTTGATTAAGAGGGCTTGTTTCAGACTATTCTATTGTGGAAATATATGATGGCATATTATTCACAGTTTTATGCATGTTCATCTCCTACCACCAAGTAGAATGCTACATTGCAAAGAGAGGAGAAAAATGTCTGGGATTTGGTGTAAAAGTCTCATAATATGTAACTGGAAACTAGTGATTTATGAATAAAGTTTATTTGAAGAGTAATTTATGAACCTTATTGGAAAGACCAACTACTGGCTAAGTTATAGCAGAGGCAAAAACTCAAATTTCATTTATACCTGAAACAGGAGGCAAATCAGACATCTCCACTGATTCTCCTGCCCTATGCTTCTGACAGTGGTGACTAATCAGTCCCCTGGATGAATAACTGACACCATGTACATATGTCTGTACAGGGGCCAGCACTTAATTAAATCATGAAATTATAAATGGTACTCTAGAGTATGATCTGCAGGCATTGCACCACATGAATATTTTATCTGGAATTAAGAGCCACATTTACAGAATGTCTGAGAGAAGGAAAAGACATTGTAAAGCTCTTGGCAGATAGACAATGATAAAAGTGTCAATCATCTTCATATTCTTTTTTCCTAAAATAGTCCCTCTACATAAAGACTGGGTAGCAAAACTGTTAGGTCTTAACATACACAAACTTGCAGCTCTACTAGTTAATAAGTTGTTTTCCAGAATAGTTGTAGCATTTTCTCACCACCACGGATTAGAGTTTCGCTTCTGCCACATTTCACCAACATTTAATGCTGTCAGACTTTTAAAAAATATTGCCAGTCTGATAAGTAAAATATTATGCCATTATGGTTTTATTTGCATTCTCCGGATTACTAGCTAAACTGAAAATCTTGTGTATATTAAAGAGTCAGTTATATTTCCCCTTTTGTGAAATATCTGCTTATATTTTTTGTTCATTTTTCTACTTGAAATTTTTGGCTTTAACTTCTTAATTTTTATGGATTCTTTATCGCCTAAATTTTGTATCAACCCTGAGACATGAATGTGACCTATTTCCTTCACAGATGAACATTTGAGGAATAAGAAACTAAGAGACATGTTCAGGGTGGTAAAGATAGTAAATGATGAAGGGCAATCTAAACCCAGCTCTGTTTTACTTCAAAGCTCAGGTGGCTTCCAGTAAATAACCCTTCTTTGTCTTCACTGTACTTTTTAAATTTCTGTATCACAAGCTCCCCCTAGACTCTCTGCAAACAACCTCAGTGTGGGTCACGCAATAAGAAGTAGAGGAAGGAAAAGATCAAAGGAAGGTAGAATACTCCAGACATGGATAGGAAATAAACAAGGTGCAAAACTGAAATATGTGGAGCTCTTGAAATATGTGGGAGCTCTTCTTCTCATCGCATCACTGCCACTATCATCAATTATAACAGTGATACTAAAAAACTCCCAAAATATCAAACATTTTTCACTGAGCACCTAAGGTGCACAAAACTCTGCACTAAGTAGTTCAAATATATCATTTTAGCTAATCGTCATAATAACCTGTAAGTTAGAGAAGTGACTCCGTTTTGTTCATCAAAACGGAAACCCAGTTTTAAAGGAGTTATAGAAATTCTTCCAGAGCCATACAACAAAGAAATATTAGATTATGGGTACCCTTTTTCTTTTTTTTCTCCAGAGAAGGCACTTCTAATAATCATGCTAATATATCAAATATCACTGTCAAAGTACCTTGTTATATAGTTCATGTCCCTTTGCCCCCACCACATATATGTTTCTCTTCCTCTAGTTGTCACGTTATCTAACAGATGCATAATTCTACTTTGAGAATTCAAAAGTGCTGGTAGCACTCAAATATAAAGCCCATTTTAGGCAAATTCTCCAAAGATAATTATTATTGACATACATACATGTTAATTAGAAGTGCATAGTTGGGTCCCTTTTGAAGCAAAGACATGGCCTCAGAGTCCCAGGAGTCCATGAGAAGAAGTATTTTGACTGACAGCAGAGGTAGGACCTGCATTAACTTTTTGCTAGAAGAGCGTCACTCCAGAATTTGAGGGTTACTTATTTTTTTCCAGGCTCAGTGGAAAATAGCCATACAAAACCCAGGTACTGGGAGCTTCCACTGTGGCACAGCAGAAAAGAATCCGACCAGTGTCCATGAGGATGTGGGTTCAAACCCTGGCCTTGCTCAGTGTGCTGATGATCCGGCTTTGCCATGAGCTGTGGTGTAGGTCACAGACATGGCTTGGAACCCACATTGCTGTGGCTGTGGTGTGGGCTGGCAGCTACAGCTCTAATTTGACCCTTGGGCTCGGAACTTCCATTTGCTATGGGTGTAGCCCTAAAAAGGAAAAAAAAAAAAAAAAAAAAAAAAACCAGGTACTTCTCAGTTGCTCTTCTGAGAAGATTTCGGTGCTTATCTGACTTACCTGAGGCATAACATACTGTCATATATGAAGAAACACCCTACATGTGGAAAGCAGTACTCACCTTTCAGTCAACTTCCTTGCAAATATAACATTCACTGTCCTGAAATGCCTTTTTTATATTCCACTTTTTATATCAAGCTTAGCTCATGATGTAATAATGATTTTGTTTTTATTGACATCTTAAACTGTATGGGGAAGAATGCTTTCAAACAGCCTAGAATGAATAGCAACCAGAACAGACTCCAGTAGGTTCTCAGTCAATATTTAGTTGAATAAATGAATAAATGCCTAATCCATAAAGAGGTTTAAAGCTACTGTCACCCAAAGTGTTTCTTCTAGGGATTGTTCAGAGCTATAACTAGAGGTTTCTCTAGTTATAGTTTCAGAAATATAAATTGAAAATATTATTTTTAAAAAGAAGAAAAAATCTGATTCCCTCTACTTAGGTATTAAAAGCCATCTTACCTCAAAAGAATAAACACCAGTTTTGAATGCATTACCTGGCTTAGTCCTCCCGACACAATGTGTACTATTTCACAAATGAGGATATTGGAGAAGCCTGGAGGTACATTGCAAGCATTATTAATGAGTTGCTGGACCAGGCTTCACCCCTGAGTCACCTTGACTCCAAAGCTTATGCTCTGTCTCCACTGGAACAGATTTCTATTTTAACATTGTCTCTTCTTTTGGTCAACCATTACCAAAATAAAATGTGGTCTAAAGAGAGGAAAGAACCAGCATATATGATGACATAATTTGAATCAAATATTGCCTATTCAAAACCTGATTTGAATATCAATAAATAATAAGAGAATTGTCAATTCAGCTCCACCACTGTAAAAGAAGATATTAAATCTCAAGAAATTTAAGTAATTTGTCTAAGGATGGGATCAAAATTTAAGACCATATCTATTCATTCAAAGTTTCCTTTACCCCATAAGAAGTCTCAAGACAATGAGGAAAATGGCACTTAATCAATGCAAATTTCAGTTGAAATTTTATGTATTTCAAAAACATGAGACATCATTATATTCAATTAATTTCTACTGATCAAGAAACTGAGTCTCAGGCGTTCTCACTGTGGCTCAGCAAGTTAAGAACCTGACATAATGTCTGTGAGGATGTGGGTTTGATCCCTGGCCTCCTTCAGTGGGATTTGGCATTACCACAAATTGTGGCATAGGTTGCAGATGTGGCTTGGATCCTGTGTTGCTGTGGCTGTGGCATAGGCCATCGGCTACAGCTCTGATTCAACACCTGGCTCAGGTGTAGTAGCAGCAGTAAAAGAGAAAAAACAAACCAACAACAACAACAACAAAAAAACAGTCTCAGAGAAGTTAGGTAATTCTGCCATGGATCAGGATTCAAATCCATGTCTATTGATTCAAAGTAATTATTCTTCCTATTAGAAAATATATGTTTTTTGCTGGAGAAACTTTTGTTTGTTTGTTTTTTGTCTTTTTGCCTTATCTAGAGCCGCACCCGCGGCATATGGAGGTTCCCAGGCTAGGGGTCTAACAGGAGCTGTAGCTGCCGACCTTTGCCACAGCCACAGCAACGCGGGATCCAAGCCGTGTCTGCGACCTACACCACAGCTCACAGCAACGCCGGATCCTTAACCCACTGAGCATGGCCAGGGATCGAACCTGCAACCTCATGGTTCCTAGTCGGATTCATTAACCACTGAGCCACGACGGGAACTCCCTGGAAGAAACTTTTGAAATAGTTGAGGATAGACCCCTAATTTTTTGATAATGTAAAACTAGGTGTAAAAGGAATGTTGTTCCTCAGAGGCTGATGGAAGGGCAGGGATGAAAACAGAAAAATTATGCTTGCTCTCCACTGGGAAAGAAGTTCCCAGCTATGTTATTGGGAAGTCAGTCAAAAGGCTTTAAAGGAATTTACCTTTTTATAATTATTTACTATAATAATTTAATCTGGAAACAACTATTTTCAGTTGACTCCTAAAAATTTCTTGCAGTGCGGAGGGTTGATGGGTGTCTGAGTCTGCTTTCAAACAGTAACAATTCACTGCACAAATTAAGTGTTAGGGACTTTATGTTTGTTCAATAAATGAGGAATGAAACAGAATAATAATAGAAAGCGGATGAGCAATGAGATCTTGCTGTACAGCACTGGGAACTGTATCTAGTCACTTGTGCTAGAGCAAGATGGAGGATAATGTGAGAAAAAGAATGTATATATATTTATGTGTGACTGGATCACTTTGCTGTACAGTAGAAAATTGACAGAACACTGTAAACCAACCACAACGGAAAAAAATGAAAGTCATTTAAAAAAAGAATAGTAATAGCATTTTATGAGATTCTTACATATTTAAAGTCATGGTCTATTTTCAACTCTTCGATAACAAATAAAATCCTGTTTTTCTTTAATCTATTGGGATATAGATCACCCCTTTTCTGGAATCAAATTTATGTATTTCTAGAACTACCATCCTCACTTCTTCCATGCATGAGAAGTGAAAGAGTTGTTGGTAAAGTAAGAAAAGTGGATGGGAAAAGATTAGAAAAGACTAGAATAAAAATTCTGACATTGAAGAGGGTAAATCAGGAAGAAAAGAAGGAAGAAGGTGGCAGGAAGAGAAAATCAACTTTCTGCTTCCTGAGGGTTGTTTATATCTGCATGTGTGTGTCTATACGCACACGTACATTTGTGTGGCAGGCTTTAGCTAAGAAAGGAGAGCTAGAGGTAACACAGTTGTAAGAGGAAGTTGTTTTTATCGAGCAATTTAAGGGGCTATTGTGATCCTCAGCAATGAATTTACAAATGGTTATAAAGCAGCAAAACTTTGTTACAGAATAATTCTAATTCCAACTGCTAGAAGGCAGAGTTTAGGTTCTCTCCATTTCCCTTGAAAATACGCTAGACTTAGTACTCTTTCCAAAGAATAACACAGTAAAGGGGGAAAATAACCACTGTACAATTACAGAAAACTTCAAAAACACCACATTAAACACCTGATGAAAGTTAATATGATCAGGGGGTCAGTGAGTGTCATGTACCTCTGACATTTTGAGATGAGAGAGGTGCTTCACTTGTGTAATATTCTTCCCCAAACCTATTTCCCAGTCTAATCATGATAGAAACATCAGACACACCCAGATAGAGGGAAATTCTAAAAATTTTAACAATCCTCAAGAAGTCAAAGCCATGAAAAACAAGAGAAGATTATCAACAGATTTGAAGGAATCCAGAAATACAAAAACAAGGCAAGGTGGTACAAATTGGATACTTGGAAAGAGGCTCTTGATGGAAAAGCTGATATCAAAATTAAGTATGGACTTTACATAATAGTAATGTACAAATGTCAATTTCTTAATTTTGCCAAATGAACCATGGAAATACAAGAGGTTGACAATGGGGAAAACAGAAGAAAATGTATATGGGAACTCTCTATATTGTCTTGTAACTTTTTTGTAAATCTAAAAGCATTATAAAAACAAACATTACCTTTAAATAAACCACAGCGGAAAATATTTAAAAACAGAATGGCAGGGTGCGGAGAGGCTGGCCACAGGAGTAGATAACTCTGAAAGTAAAAGCTTGAAAAAAGTATCACATGCAGGCACAAGAATTTTATGTGGACCAGGTTAAATTTCACCCAGGGAACTCTTCTCCAGCCTTGTGAAAATTCTGAACACCCGCTCCACATACTGGGCTGATTATCTGTGTCAGCGACCATGATTATAATGAATACAGACAAGTTTATGGCTATAAAAGCAAAAGTGAGATGAAGGAGAAATGTGGATTTTGTTTTGGAAATAGGTGACAAAAGGTTCTACCATGTGAGAACTTATTTTCCAGAACTTGAGTATCCCTTGCTAGATATACATACTTGGTGGGGGGTGGGGGAAATCCTAAAATAAAAAACATGTGTGAGTGAAGAGCTATGAAAGGATAATTTATATCTACAGAGATTTGGGAAAGTAACTAAAATAGTCAAACAAGCTGTATTTTATTTATTTAACAAAAGTTGGAGTGAGAACCACTGGATTAGGCCCGTTGTTATGGGTTTCTATGTTCCTGGGGTCCCTAACATGGGATGTATAAATGAATGAGTGAATGAATAAATGAATATGATGGAAAGATTGGAGTTGAAGGAAATACCACAACGTTCATTCTAGTAAGGGCGATTTTCATGAATGGTTTTGATACAAAAAAGCCAGTACAATCATGAAAGCATTTAAATAAAGAATCATAGAAGTTCGGAGGATTGAAGTTTTAATTCAAGGTTAGATACAGTCATGCTCTTTGTACTGAGCTTGTCAGGACTTGACCATGTGATATGTTAAGGTTTATTGTTTATTTACGCCCTGGTTTGTGAGGTACAGACAAAGTGCTTACTTAAAGCAAGAATATCAAAGTTTGAGTCTCAACTGCACACCTGATCTTGCACACTTAACTTCTATAGCTTCAGTAACTTCATCAGTAGCATACAAAGACAAGAATACCTATCTTTCTTACAGTTCTGATGGGAAAATTAAATTAGCAAAAGCTTGTAAAAATATCTGACAGAGCAGAGTGGCAGGTAATAGCAGGTGACTGTGAACCTAGACAGAGGAAAATGATTAACAGTTCATGGCTCCTAGACTTGGTGGGCAATCATTAATTTGGTCTAACCACTCCACAAGGTACCACTGTCATTTTAACGATGCCTGCTGGGACTATGCTGTCTCTACTAGTATGATTTTAGAGAGGGAGAACGGGTAGAAACTTTCCAGATCCTAGATAAGCATAGTACAAGGAGCCGAAAGCAAGAAGCTACTTTACCATTACGATATAAATCCGTGGGTACCAAGACACTCATATATTTGTTTCCAAAAGCATAAGTTAGTGTCTCTCTTCTTAGGGAGGTTGATAGTAAGCACTGGCTTTATACATGTAATAGATGGTTTTCAGCAGCACTTCCCTGAATTACTATAGCAATATAACTTCCATTTGGGATTTTAAAAGTCCAATCAGAAGCTGAATAATGACTCCTATTTTTTTTTTTTTCAAATACAAAGTGACAGCCAAAAGTCTGGAAGGATCATGGGTAATTGGTAGGGAGTGTAATATCTAGAGGGCAGATAGTCATTTGAGAAATCTTTCTGCAGTTCCATTACTAGTCAGTTGGCCTTCAGTCTTCTCTCAGACATGCCAGAAATCCTGTAACATTATTATTTAAAAAAATAATAAACACAGAGTTTACTGTAGCTAAAACTTTGAAGTCCATGGAATTTATTTTTATTTATTATTATTATTATTATTTTTTCTTTTTAGGGCTGCACCCATGGCATATGGAAGCTCCCAGGCTAGGGGTCAAATTGGAGCTGTAGCTGCTGACCTACACCACAGCCACAGCAACAGGGGATCCTAGCCACATCTGCAATCTACACCACAGCTCACAGCATCGCCAGATCCTTAACCCACTAAGCAAGGCCAGGGATCAAACCCATGTCCTCATGGATACTAATGGGGTTTGTTCCCAATGGGAACACATGGAGGGAATTTATTTTAAGTGTCTCCATCTTAGGTATTCAGTGTCTTATATCCTGGGTTTTTAACTGGAAGAAAGTCACAAAAGATGGGGAAAATTATCAATATTAGACTTTAAAAAGTGTTTTTAGTTGCATTAATGTAATGCTCACAATAGGAATCTGTGCATCAATTTCATCATCGCTGTTTTCCGGATGAAAAAAACTCAAGCTGAGAGAGGTTCAAAGTAACAAGGTAAGTCAGTAAGTGTTTCAACTCTGTGCCTACAAATTTTCTTCACTACGCCCTGCTATTAATACCTTGGTGTGAATTAATTTTAATTAGCACTGCCTTCCCAGGGTTTTCAGCTTTTAAAAGAACATGGCATGTAAAAGGACTCATTTATTAATGAAGGAATTTAAGACCTTATAGCTTTTGAGTAAGTAGATATTTAGAGGAAGCAAAGGGAGCTTCTGGGTGTTCTACAGATCACATAAAATGAAGGTGAAAAATACCTATTGCATGTAAAATTTATTTTGATGATATCATTTGTCTATGACCTTGCTTTATGAGTATACATATTTCAATTCGTATATAATTTAAGATTCTTTTCTGGCTCCCGGCATCTTATTTTATTAAATAAGTATCATAAGATACTATTAAGCAATCTTTCTCAACCAGGACAGTTTTGTCAACCAGGGGCTCTTTGGCAAGACATGGAGAAGTTTCTGGTTGCCACACTGGGAGCTTTACTGGCATCTAGTGTGTAGAGGATGGAGACGCTGACAAACGTCCTACGATGAACAGGACAGGCCCCCACAGCAAAGAGTGATCCAGTCCCATGTGTCAGTAATGCCAAGGCTGAGAATGGCTAGTATAGCCAGGACAGCAGAATATCCACAAGGACCAAGGATGCGGTTCTATTTGGGTTGGCTGGAAGCAGGAGGACATCGTAAAGGTGAATATAAAGAGGTGTCTGACGAAAACACAAGGTCATCCCAGGTCCGTAAGATCCCGTAACTAAAAGCCTTGCCAATGAATGCCAGATGCGGCCTGAAACCCCAGGAATCTAGACTGGGTTCAGCTACTTGGTATGCTATCAGGGAGTTTAGAGTCAATGGTAAGGGCTATACTTTACATTTCACACTTTGCATTATTAATTCATTTGGGCTCATCACCACACTATAAGCTAAACATTATAATCCCCATTTTACAAATAGGAGAACAAAAGCATAGAAGATTTTGGAAACTTGTCAAAGGTGACACAGTTGGTATTGATTTTTGTATAGCTTGTGGTTAAATTTAAAATTCAAAATGTGTTCTTTATAGGTCACATGATACAAAAAAAGAAGTGTCCTACGGTTTACAATACATACACATACACAATGAAGGCCCTTAAAATAGAAAGGGAGAATAGCATTTAAGCATCATACACATAAAGCCTTCAGCAAGCAGAAGGGTGTAAAGAGTCTGAAAAATCCCTGGCTTTACGAAGTCTGCAGCAGAGCAAGAGGTTTCACCCTGTGCACCTGCTAAACCAGAGTAAGGAGGAAAACACCATTAAGTACATAGATGTTGTGGTCTGAAAAAAGGAAATCAACTGATGTTATTCAAGAGGTGGCAAATACCCCCCAGAACGCTGTGCTAAAAGGAGCACAACCTAAGGGAGGCTGTCTTTCAAGGTAGATCAAGGACTGGGAGGCACATCAGGCTGCTTGGTTTGCAGCACTCTTTGGCTGCTCTCTCTCTCTCAATTAAACATGTTGTCGTTGGTGGGTGCCGGGAGAGTTTCCTAACTTCTACTCATTTTGACCTTGAAAAATGGGGTGACGATGTATAAGATTTAATCGACATGTGAACCACCAGACATTCTCTAACACTCCTCCTAGCACTCTGTTGGTTGCACTCAGCTAGAAAGCCTGCAGCAATGATTAGGTCTGTTGCTAAGGATTAAGCCACTGAATTGTGGACGGAAAGAATGTCACCTCCTCCTCCATAAAGGGCCGTTCCTCTCAGCTGGACAACCAAGGGCCCAATTGTTCCCTTCCCAGTCAAGGAAAACATTTTAATTATGACTCCAACAACTGTTCTAGACAAATCCAGAAATAGATGGCCATGGGAATTATTTTCCCTGAAAGGAATAGCAAAAGTTTACCATAAATATCTGTTTAATGTATGGTGGGTTTATACCTAGGGTTAGGCAGCATGAGATTACTGGCAATAGTCTGCAGCAGTTAAGTTTAAATTTATCCAACATGTAAGTTGAGTTCCCCTCCTTTCTAACTAGCTTTGTTTTTTTAAATACTGGCCTATCACTTAAATCAAGGACAGAATAGTAGTTATTTAATGTGCTTTATGTAAACATAGCATAGTCCACGATGTCATTCAAGTCAGGCACCTACGATGTCCTAAAATT
This sequence comes from Catagonus wagneri, assembly GCA_004024745.2. Taxonomy (NCBI): domain Eukaryota; kingdom Metazoa; phylum Chordata; class Mammalia; order Artiodactyla; family Tayassuidae; genus Catagonus; species Catagonus wagneri. The sequence continues at coordinate 6,608,625 of PVHT021183710.1, read as the reverse complement.
TGTGCTGATACCACAGAGGAGGCAGAAACACAGAATTTCTCTGAAACACAATTATTGGCATTTACTGAATTTTTCTCTCTACACCTGTAAGCTTACTCTTCAGTAGGCAAATTAAATTTTCAGCTGCCTTTCTGAAGGATAATGGGTCTCAAATAGCTTTACTCAATAGGAAGCTGTTCTAAGCCAGACAGAGGACTTGGAAAACCATAAGGTAAACCTTAGCCCTAAAGCCACTGGACACCCAAACAATTCCTATCCTCTCAGATATTTCATTATCTGCACAAACATGCCTCAAAGTGAAAAGTCTGACAAACGTGCTGTCTTTTCTCCCAGCCGTCAAACCCCTCAGCACCGTGGTTTGGTTGAAAAATAAAACCACGACGTGTTTCCAGATATCTGCTGTTTCTTATCAGCAGGGCTGTAACCGTACCCGCAGCTCACCCTCACACACACACACACAAACACACACACACACACACACCAGGTTTCCCTTTTTTTTCTCTCTTCCCCTAAATAACCTTGTTCTCAAAGAAAATGTTAACAGAACTGAATCGAAGACAGGGATTCCACTGCCTTCTTCTGCAAACCACATGTGCCATTTTAACTGAGGGGCTGAGAGAGGAGCAACTGGTCCTGTTGGGCCAGCAGCTCAAGGGATCCAAGCACGACAAAGAGCATGAAAGGTGGCCTAGAAGAGGTCACTGATCCCACAAGTGAAGGAAGTGTCCAGGCAAATTTAAGTCAATTTGACACTTTTCAAACCCTGGAAAGCCAGGTGTTTCAAAGCTGACTCTGGAAATCCAAAGACCCAGTGCAGGGGAGCCAGGGAAAGGAAGATGTTGCTTTTCCTGCCTCAGAATTCAGGGTGGCTACTTGTGGAGACAATGCATTCAAAAGTCAAAGGACATGTGTTTGTTTTTAGGGAAAGAAAAGAAAGGTACAAAAGAATGCCTCACTTCTCTTGCTACCTCTGTGTTTTGGCAATGAGGCTGCCCTTTCCTGCCTTTACAGAAAATATCTGAAATCTCTTTCATGGAAATCAGACAGGCAGACGGTCCAGGGCTCAGCAGGCTCAGTGACAATGACTTATATTCGAAATACTGTGACAGATAAATCATTCTTGGCTGGTGTCCTAGGTTAAATATCAGCTCCTTCTATGACTGCCAGGACAGCTGCAAAGTGTCTGACCCTGGCAAAAAAGGTCCAGCTCACAAGAAAGTGGCAGTATTACCGCCAGCGGACCACTGGGGTGATTTGTTCCCAGGGACACTCCTAAGAGGACTTTCACCCCTCAAAGACTGTAGCTGGAATTTGCAACTCAGTATTGCAAGAAGGGAACAGGCTGGTCTTTATACTATTTTAAAATATTTTCCCATCCACATGGACCCAAGTCTTTGCACATTTTCATCAATAAAAGACGAGGAATTTCACCAATAAAAGACTAACATGCCTGCCTTCTCTTAGTGTGGTCAGGTGTCGAAATTGTTCTTTGGGTTTTTGTTTGTTTATTCATTTGTTTTAATACAAAATGCCTCATGTATGCAGTGAAAACTGGAAACCTTTGGTTTCAGTAGAAAAATTATGAAGCATAAACTAAAGATAGTCTGCTTTGGAAGGAGCATTAGAGAGATCACAAAAAAAAGGAAAGAAATAGAGCATGAAGTGGAATATCTTTACAAGTGGCAGTGCTTATAGAAAGACGATTAAATTGATTATGGGGCATCAAGAATAAAAGTCATGTGGATATGAATTTTCAAAACTATTGAGCATTTTGCCACATAATAAATATTCCTCACCCTTGTTATTAAGATGGCTGCTCATGATAATAATAACAATAGTTTCCAGTTACGAAGTTACTGCCATGTCCTAGGAACTGTAACTGCAAGAGAAGTATCAGAGTCCCTTTTTTTAAGGATGATTAAGTTGAAGCTTAGATGTTTTCTAGAAATGCTAACATGACTCCCGAGACGTCCTACATTCCCGGGCTCCAGCCCCTACTCTGTCCAGATCCATGTGTTGCGTCCCTACCCTCCCAGACCTGACTGAGAGTCGTCTCTAGCGTCTGTGAACCCAACCCTTATTTTGTACTTACTCTGGTTCATTTGCTTGGGCACTGCCAATATTAAAGTCTAAGAAAACGTCACTTTCTAAAATCAAACAGCTGTGTCCTTGCTTTCACATCAGATCTAACCAAATGTGAGTAGATTAGAAGGTAGAGTCAAGAAGCATCCGTGTGCATCAAGGCTTTGAATGAGAAGGAAAGAGCAGGAATTTGTGAGCAAAGGAGTGTTGAGTCTGTCTCTATTATTTACTACTTGGGTAAAAGAGAAGCCAGACTGCCTGTGTTCTAATCCTGTCTCATCCATTCAATAACTCATGACTTTTACTATGTTACTTCACCTCTCAATTTTATAACATAAATCAAGGATAATAATATCAGGGATAATAATAGCACCTGTCTAATGATGATTAGATAAGATAATTGATAGTAAGTTCTTAGAACAACGCTTGGTACATAGTATTCAATAAGTGGTTGCTATTACTATTCATATCAGCATTGTTATTGTTGTTATTATTTTGATTACTATTACTATTGTATAGATACTATCAATATCTATTATTATCAGTCTCAAGGCCTTCATGAAAACAAAATATGTATCAAAGCCATTTTTTCTCAAAATTGATTATATTTTGCCAATTATATTAATTTTATGTGCATATATACCACATCTTCTTAATCCATTCATTTGTCGATGGACATTTGTTTCCATGTCTTGGCTATTGTGAATAGTGCTGCAGTAAACATATGCACGCATGTATCTTTTTCAATGAAAGTTTTGTCTGGATCTGTGCCCCAAAGTGGGATTGCTGGGTCATATGGTAGTTCTATAGTTAGTTTTCTGAGGTACCTCCATACTGTTTTCCACAGCGGTTGTGAAGATGTGGTATATATATATACACACAATGGAATACTACTATATATATATACAATGTGTATATATATATACACACACACACACACACACACACATACAATGGACTACTACTCAGCCATAAAAAAAGAAAAAATAATGCCATTTGCAGCAACATGGATGGAACTAGAAACTCTCATACTGAGTGAAGTAAGTCAGAAAGACAAATACCGAATGCTATCACTTATATCTGGAATCTAATATACAGCATGAATGAACCTTTCCACAGAAAAGAAACTCACGGACTTGGAAAACAGACTTGTGATTGCCAAGGGGGAGGGGGAGGGAGTGGGATGGACTGGGAGTTTGGGGTTAATACATGCAAATTATTGCATTTGGAGTGGATAAGCAATGAGATCTTTCTTGCTTTATAACACAGGGAACTATATCTAGTCATTTGTGATGAACATGATGGAGGATAATGTGAGAAAAAGAATATATATATATATGTATATGTATGTATGATAGGTCACTTAGCTGTACAGTAGAAATTGACAGAACACTGTAAATCAACTATAATGGAAAAAATATAATCATATTTTAAAAATTTTATGAAAATACAGCTTTATGAAAAATGGAATAATTCAAAGAATGACTAACTGGTAAAATTGATAGTGTATGATCAACCCCAAAGATTGTTCATTTCCCCTGAATCAACTATCTCGATCTCTGACTTAAGTCACTGGGTGGGAGTTCCCGTCATGGCTTGGCAGAAACAAATCTGACTAGTATCCATGAGGACGCAAGTTCCATCGCTGGCCTCTCCCAGTGGGTAAAGGATCTGGCATTGCCATGAGCTGCTGTGTAGGTCACAGATGCAGCTCGGATCTGGCATTGCTATGGATGTGGCATAGGCCCAGCAGCTGTAACTCTGATTCGACCCCTAGCCTGGGAACTACATATGCTGCAGGTGGGCCCCTAAAAGACAAAAAAAAAAAAAGTCACTGGGTAAATCAGAGAGCATTTTGGAAATTAAGCACATCTGACTTTAGAGTTTAGCCTGTTCATTTCTAAATTCCAGCTCCAATGAAGTTCAGTTTTCTCACCTGTAAAAGGGGATGAATAATAACTACCTTGAAAGATAGTTGCACTGCTTGAACACATAATGTCACAAAGTAGCAAAAGCTAATATTTAACTGAGCTCTTATTTTATGCCACACACTGGACTAGGGACTTCTAATATACTAACAATTTAATCCTCGTTACTACTATATGTAGCACATGCTCTTTTAATACCTATTTTTGTAATTGTGAAACACATGGCGACTTCAGTTATTTAATCGAATGCCTTCCCTGTGCTTGACATTTGTTTTCAGAGACAAAGCCTTTCAAAGACGCTCCTTTCCAAGGAGTGATTTTAGATCACCACATTATCTGCACAGGTTCCCCACCGCCTGTCTTGCCTGAAGGGCTCCAAGCTGAGTGTGGGAGAATTTACCAGGAAGAAAAACCATTTAGTTTTACCTGGGTGACAGCAATTATGCAGAATGACAAAAGGAGCAGTTAAGTTACAAGTTAAGGATGATAATTCACTCTCCCCAGGGACTGTCACTCAGAAAGCCTTGAGAAAAAATAACAGCATAACAATGGCAGGCTCTATTGTTAACAGCCATGTCCCCAGAATGCCTTGGCATTCTAAAAGAATAAGACCAAAAATGCAGTCTGCTGTCCCTCGAAAGCTCCCCGAGCACATATGCTATAGCTCAAGCTGTCACTCCCTGGAGACTCACCATGGAATGGTTGTCAGGTTGTCCCTGTTAGCCATGGTGGCTCCGTTTGCCATGAAAAGCTCCATAGGACCATCCAGATAACATAATGTGCATCAGAACTTACTTGCAATACATGAACCAAGGAGTAGGAGAAATCCAAATAGTAACCCAAATAGTACTGTATGGATTTCCTGAACACAGTGAGGTAGGTGGGGGGATCTGCCAAGATGAATACTGGTTATTATTACTTTTAACACTATATGCAAAGTGATACCCTTGGGGGAAAAAACAAAACAAACAAACAAACAAAAAAAAAAACCCACCGGTAAAAAAAAAAAAAATAAAGTGTGAATATCCACATCTCCAGGAGTTAAAATATTTTGCTGATGTATAACACATCAGTATTGATTTGAATATCTTTACTTGCTATTTGATGCGGTTTTGAAAATAGCATTGTACTAGTTCACAGGAAGCTGATGCTAAGTGACGTATTAATTGCTTGAAATCTATAGCAAGAAATAAACAGGGTAAGGGAGATTAACAGTTTTTGAGGGCTTGTTATAACCTAATATGTTAAACTTTATCCAAGCATGGACTATAGCCTAAGGATGAATAGAGTCATGGAGCCAGCCTGCTTGGGTTCAAAACCCTCTCTTCCACTTCTCAGTTTAAGACATTCGGACAAAGAAGCCACTTAAACTCTGTATGCCTCAGTTTCTGGAACTGTAAAATAGGTACAATATTTGCCCTGAAGCCACATGCTTGTTGTTAAATGAGTTAATCCACGTTGTATGCTTCAGTATAGGCTCAGCACAGGATAACCCCTGGATAAGCGTTAGGTCTTACTACGACTTGTTTAGCACATTCCTCAGCTAAATCAATCATTTAGTCATTTTTAATTCCTATATTATCAATAATGAAATGAGTGTTTAGGGAAATTCCATAATCTACACAGTGTCACATAGGAGAGCTGGGACCAAAACTAGAGCCAGCTGGATCCAAATACCACATTTTTAATTACCTGATTCTATTTCTCTAAGAATAGAAGCTTGGGGGGAGAATAAGAACTGGGGTCAAAGCCCTTACTCTGTGGCTTACTAGCTATATGCTCTTAAACAAATCCTCAGAATTCTGTTAACCGTAGTTTCCTCCTCTGTAAAATGAGAATAATCATAACTGTTAAATTATAGAAGACAAATATAAGGATTTGAAGAGATTTTTAAGTTATTTTGTCTTTACAATGAAAGGTACTTTCCTTGCAGGTCACCTGGAAATACCAACAAAATACCTGCTTTGCTTTCAGAAGGTGAGATTTTGCATAAGATTTTATTTTATGAAATAATTTCTTCCCAAAGAAATACTGGTACTTAGTCAAAGGACTTATTATGTATATATAATATAGATATGACCGGGTCACTATGCTATGCAGCAGAAATTGATACAGTACTGTAAAATCAACTATACTCTAATAAAAATAAAATTTAAAAAATGAAAAAATAGGAATTCCCATTGTGGGTCAGCAGTAATGAACTCTGTCCTTGCTCAGTGGGTTTGGGATCCATCGTTGCCATGAGCTGTGGTGTAGGTCACAGACGCGGTTTGGATATGGATGGTGTTGCTGTGGCTATGGTGTAGACCAGAAGCCGCTGCTCTGATTCAACCCCTAGCCTGGGAACTTCCTTGTGCCACAGGTGTGGGTTGCCCTAAAAATAAAATAAAATGAAATAAAATAAAATAGTAAAATTAAAATTAGTGATAATCATTACACAGGAAAATAGTAAGGTATATTCTGCCATAGACAAGGCACTGGGAGGGGGTTAAATAGTTTGACAGCAGTGACTTGAGGTGATTTAAATGTGCCTCCCATTGAAAACTACTGCTTTTGATCTTTCTTAATTTCTTCTGGCTCTTATGTCTATGATCTTTATATTTTCCCCCACATTAAATTCACTTATAGGAAAACACCATGACAGTTCTTGTCACAGTAGATTGAAAGCTCTCCAAACCCTATGAGTTAGTGGAACAAAGTAAACACTGATCTGTGGTTGGCTCCCAATACAATGGGAAGGAGTTAAGTCAGTATAAACAAGGACGTTTCTCTGGTCATTTAAACCCCTGATTCCCAAACATCGGTCTGTGCAACTGTCAATGACACCCCATCCCACTTTCAGCTGAGGGGCTGCAAGTCACTTTTTACCATCCAGATGGCAAAGAGCGTAGACAACTGAAAAAGGACATGCCAATTTAGGGTTTTAGCTTACTGTTTGTGTTGTGGCTCAGAATAAATGACAGCCTGTCTACATGATCTTATTTCACATGTTCTTCTGCCTCGTTCTTTTATATCACCACGGTCGACATTAATATCCAGAGCTTCCGGTGATGCCCATGGACACTCTGGATCCACTTGAAACCCATGACAAAACTGGGGTTTTGCCTGAGAGTGATAAGAACTAACCCTTATTAAAGAAAGTTCTGGAGTTCCCGTTGTGGTGTAGTGGAAACGAATCCAACTAGGAACCATGAGGTTGCAGGTTCAATCCCTGGCCTTGCTCAGTGGGTTGAGGATCTGGCATTGCCATGGGCTGTGATGTGGTCACAGACGTGGCTGGGATCTGGCATTGCTGTGGTTGTGGCGTGCGCCAGCAGCTGTAGCTCTGATTGGACCCCTAGCCTGGGAACCTCCATATGTCATGGATGAGGTCCTAAAAAGCGAAAAAAAAAAAAAAAAAAAGGAAAAAAAGAAAGAAAGGAAGAAAAAGAAATTTCTAATGGATGGACTCAATGCACTCATAATTTCTGAAAAATCAGTTGTCTCAATTATACAGTATAGACTTTAGCCAATTCTGACGAATTTTGTGGGGATGGGAGATATTCTGAATTTATTGCTATGGCTGATTTAAAAGTAAACATTTAGATTACTTATGCATCCTAACTGGATGAACCCACCCTCTCCAGGCTTATGTTTTCCTGTAGACTCCTTTTGACTCAGAGGTTATAGGAAGGAGAGTGAAAAAAGCCGCCTGAGTGCGATTTGGGGCCATTTTGAACTGAACAGATCAGGGGCTTGAAATTCTCTTCTCCAGTTGAGAAATTTCTAAAATGCTCAGTGCAATAATATTTCTATTGTTTACCAAATCCTTCTACTTTCCCTGTCATGTATTCTTGTGGTCTCTGCTACTGACACTGCTGACATTGGCAAAGTTTGCCTTTGACATCCAACGGCTTCCATTTCATTTCTACATTTCTGTACCTCAGAGCATTGCACTCTCATGATAATACTAAACACTATTGTTTCATTATTTTTAGGTACTTTGTAGGGCATACATACTGTTTTTTTAAGCCAAAGCTATTTTTTACTGCTATCATGTCATCTTTTTCTTTCAAGTAAACTACAAATTCTTTTCACCAATGGCAAAATGAGCCCTTTCATAGATTTCTCTGGGTCTTTTATCTTAGCCTTCTTATAAACATAGAGATGAACAAAATGTCAAATTCTGAATCAGTATGCTATGGTCTGAAGAGCACCAAATTGAATTTGAATCCTAGCTTTGCTTTCCAATGACCTTGAGCAGTGAAAGTCAAGCAAGGAATTACAAATAAAGAACTATCTGGTCACATATAGATCTACTTTAATCTTTAAAGTCTGTAATTCTGTAATTATTTTAGAAGCACATGTGGCAAAATCTTTAAAACATTCTCCAAAGAGATCAACAATGTAGTAGGTGTTTGTGTATTAATATTTATTTCATGATCAAGACAGTAATGTTCCTCTTTATTGAGGCAACGAAATGAGTCAGATCAGGATTTGAAAGCTTTATCCCTCATCCAGCTGTTAAATAACATTCTGAGTAGCAGATCCCTCAATTTTAAAACAAAAGGATAATGTCTTTCTTCTATGGTTTTTGTGAGAATTAAAACAAGATAAAATGTACGTGTAAATGCCTAGCATGAGATCTGACTCATAGGGGTCAGAAAATAAATGATAGCAATTCTTACTATTATTGACACAAAACTTTGTTCTTTTCAAAGCTCATTTATATACATTATTTCATGTTAACAGACTAAGCCCAATGCTGCCAAGAAATTTCATGTAAAAACATATCCCAGGGTCAGCGACACTGTAAAATTCCCATCCTGAAATAAACAGACTGTCAACCGATTTTATCTTGTAGCAATAAACTCCTTCAATCTGTTTCATTCATTCAGATATCTCCTTGACCCAACAGCCTTGCAGCAAGTCTGTCATATTTTATTTATGCAGTCATTAATATGGCAAATATTTATCAAGTAGCAACTCTGTACCTGTACTTTTTAATCAGATACTAGCTTTTTTATATTGAAAAAGAACCATAAAAAAGATTTCTATCAAATAGCAATGTGCATAGTACTAAGTTGATAAAAAAGGGAAAGCTCTTAAGTAATTAATTTTTGAGATGCATGTAGTAATAGTCATTAATTATAATAATAGCACATTACATTTCCACAGTGCAGTAAGATTTACAAAGCTCAGAGTTCTTGTCATGGCTCGGTGGTTAACAAACTCATTTAGCATCCATGAGGATGCAGGTTCGATCCCTGGCCTCACTCAGTGGGTTAAGGATCTGGCGTTGTCGTGAGTTGTGGTGTAGGTTGCAGAGGATGTGCGGATCCCGAGATGTGGCTGTGGTGTAGGCCAGTGGATACAACTCTGATTGGAGCCCTATCCTGGGAACCTCCATATGCCGTGGGAGGGGCCTAAAAAGACAAAAAGGCAATAAATAAATAAATAAATAAATATTTTAAAAGATTTATAAAGGTCTTTTTCCAAAACATGTCCTGGACCCACTTATTTTGCTCCAAATCTACAATAATCACCAGCACTCAAGACATTTTTATTCCTAGCCGAGGCTCTTAATAAAAGAGTCCTAACTGGTCACTGAGTTCTTACTTTTTGCATCCCAACATCAATTTTCTACCAGCAATTAAATTATTCTTTAAAGTGAAAATCAGATCAGTTTGCTTCCTGGTTTAAAAACCTTCCAATGGGAGTTCCCTTGTGGTGCAGCAGGTTAAGGATCTGGCGTTGACACTGCAGCAGCAGCTCAGGTCACTGCTGTGGCATAGGTTTGCCTTGGGTGCAAAGCAAAACAAAAGAAAAACCTTCCACTGCCTTCCCCATACACCTTTCCAACGCTGTATCTGAGAGCTGCTCCCTCCCCTTGCCAAACATGCTCAAGCCACAGCAAACTTCAGCCATTGCTGGAGCAGGTAGATCTGTTTCTTGCTTTTAGGAACTTCAGGTTTAGTCTTCACTGTGTCTCTGAGACTGTTTCCTTTTCCTTAACTGAATATCACCCTTCTCAAGCACTCATTCTGAAAGTGGCCTCTCTCCACTATAGCGATCACACTATGGTGTCACTGTTTTTCTTTCTGTTTTCCCCAGTTCTTTATCATTACTTACGAAAATATTTGTGTACTGGTGCGAAGTCTAACTCTTCCACTGGAATGTTAAGTTCATGAAAGAAGAGCTCAGGTTTTTTCACTGGCATGTCCCTGTCACACAAGGAAACCAGCCACGGAGAGGTTATATGACTTAAGCAAGGAAAAGGTATTTTAAAGAGTATCTAGGACGACTATTAGGATGCTTCATGGATGGAGAATTTTTGCATATGAAAAACTCAAACCCTTGTCTCAAGGAGTTTGAATCTAGGTCTTAAAATAAGATATTATCTCACCAATAGTAATGATTCAGAAGTTATTTTGCAAGGCAACGGTTATGCTGTAATGCAACAAGACTGGATAAGATTGTGTGCCAAAATACTCAGAGACAGTAAGTGCTCTGATTTTTCATAGAGAGTTCAAACAAGCATGTTACAAGAAAAGCTGGGTTTTTTTCTTTTTTCTTTTTTAGAGTAAATACTGTCTCTTGTTCTTTGAGTTCATGTTGCTTGACCCTACAGTTATTAGATTTTTCTGTTTGTTTGACTGAATATCATATCCTAGGGTTTCCTAAAATTGCTATAGTGCATGTATTTATTTTGTAAATTAAAGTTATTTTAAATCAACTCTCTCTTGACCATGTTTTAAAATGTTCCAAAACCCCTTGAAATAAATGGAGATACAACAGTGGTATTTCCAAATCAGCACCTCGGCCAGGAGAGCAAGGCGTCCCCAAAGCAGCTCCCTGTCTGGGAAATTCTTCACTTTTATAGGAACTCAAAGTAAATGGTTAATTTGACCTGTTTATCATTTTTCTTTTTGTAGCACGGCAGTTTATAATTAAAAATTAAAATTGTGAAAATTGAATTAACCCTAAACTGTATTGAAATAGTTTTTATAAATTCTGTCCTCAACCCCTTCCCTTGTCCTGTCACCTCTCTGCAAACAATACCATCAAATCATGGGCTGATGGATCCAGTCATTTTAAAAGTATGTTGAGAGGCCGTTTATCTTCAAAATGATCTGAGTGAAAACCCAGACATCTCTCTTCCTGATATATATCTAGATCTAGCTCTAGATAGACAGATAGATACCTTCTTATAGTCATCATCCTTCCTGTAGACCTCTGCTCTGTCTTTCACCATTCCTGGTTGCATCTGAGCCTATGAATTTTATCCCCTAAAAAACCCTACGCTTGTGGCTCAATGGGTTAAGAACCCAACATGTCCATGAGGATGCAAGTTCAATCCCTGGCCTTGCTCAGTGGGTTAAGGATCTGGCATTGCTGCAAGCTGCAGTGCAGGTCACAGCTACGACTTGGATCTGGTGCTACAGCGGCTGTGGCATAGGCCAGCAGCTGCAGCTCTGATTCAGCCCCCAGCTCAGAAACTTCCATATGCCACAGGTGCTGCCATAATTTTTTTTAAAAAAGCAAGGTGTAAAATCACATCAAAATATAACAGTGGACATCTGCAAGTGGTAACTTATAAAAAACTATTTCTTGTTTCTAGTGTGTGTCTATGCAGCTAATGCACATAATTATGCATTTGCATAAAACAATGAAATTTTTTGAAATTAAAACGAATAAATAGAAACAATTTATAGTCTATGGCCTATAAAATAAAAATCAAATTAAATAATAAGGCATAAATGTCTATGTTAAAAAATAGTTTAATGAGAATTGGATTAAATTCAATCCAGTAAAAGGAAATGGAGAACTAAAACAGGTATCCAAACAATCTACTTGGAAGGATAATGCTCATGTGATGAAAATACTCATGAAAATTATGTATGTTATCAGTAACATCCTCTATTTCATGGATAGATTGTGATCTGAGAGGGCATGAATCATGTATTCATCAGAGCTGTATCTCTAATTAAAAAAAAAGGAGTTCCCTTGGACTTCCTGTGTGGCTCACAAAAAAAAAAAGGAGTTCCCGTCTTGGCTCAGAGAAACCTATCTGACTAGGACCCATGAGGATGCAGGTTCAATCCCTGGCCTCACTCAGTGGGTTGAGGATCTGGGTTGCCTTGAGCTGTGGTGTAGGTTGGAGATGTGGCTTGGATCTGGAGTTGCTGTGGCTGTGGTGTAGGCCAGCAGCTACAGCTCTGATTTGACCCCTACCCTGGGAACCTCCATATGCTGCAGGTGCAGCCCTAAAAAGACAAAAAAAAAAAAAAAAA